>JBANRG010000071.1:0-328889 GCA_037954225.1 Stygiomarasmius scandens | reverse complement strand
AAAACACCCACCTGAGCTTTCGTCTTGGCGGCACTCTTTGCTTGAGGACCTGCACATCCTGCTGCATCGGTGACGATTTTTTCTATGGCCGTATCGAGAGGTGCTACGAGACTCCGAACGTTGCTAGCTACACGGGAATTGGTTATGTACATCTTGATACTGATCCATAGACCGGCTTTTTCAGGGTTGTTCAAGTCGGAGACCTTCGGGATGTTGGTAGAGTCTATATACTTGATGAATTGAGCAGTCAGACGGCGTTTCTGAGGAATAAAAATATCAATATGTACATCCAGTTAGTTCTGGAGAAGTCCGGCATACCTCGCCATTGACACTGGCCACAACGTCGTAAAGATTCTTCTTGCTGTAGAGCAATTGGTCGGTGATCAAAGTTTTAATGAACGTTTCCTTTTGGCTAGCGGTGATATCTAAATCATCCAACAGGTCGCAAATCTCAGCGCCCTCGACCGCGGCCTTGACGAATTGAAGCTCGATAGTATGTTCTGTTGCAACGCGTTTCGTCATTCGGCCGTTATAAAGGATTGTCTGAAATTACTTACCGCATTGATAACTCTCCAACACCTGTTGGTCACTCGAACGTTCAGGAGACTCTTGATCAGGATCGAAATCCCCATCACTTGGACGATTATTTTGAGAGGGATCAGAAGGATCGCTACCCGTACCCGAGTTTCCTGTGTTTCCAGAGTTGCCAGAGCCTGCACTTGGAGGCCGATCCGAATTTCCCTCTTGACTGTCAGTGTTCGGAGGATCACTGAGACTTGATGACGATTCTCTTTCGTCGTCTGCGTCCGAGGAATTGGGAGCGTCGGGCATTGACTTGATTGTAATGAGTAAATCTCTTTTTGTAAAAAGCCGAAAGACTCACAGTATCTTCGTCGCCATTGTTACTTCCACCGTCATTACTTCCACCATTGTTACTTCCACCACTGTTACTGTTATTTCCACCACCCCGGTTCGGTGACTGAGACTGGGACTGGGATTGAGAAGAGGAAGATCCAGGTCCCTTTAAGCGAAACGCGTAGGAGAGTCAGGACAGGATGAATCAAAGAAAAGAGTTACTCCTTACCGCTAGCCTATCAAACTTGATTTTTCCATCACAGACAGCATTCTTACGTATGGTCACACCACAGATGGTGGTCCCATCTCTAGCAGAAATTTTTCCACTCTTGGAATTGGAGCTACTAGAACCTGTTCGTGCCGGACATGTCGTCTTTCCCTGTCAGACCTAGGGTAAATACCGATACGATGTCAATGACCAATACGAATATACATACCGTCGATGATGGATTAGCACTGCTACTACTAGATGTACCTGAGGTAGCGGTGCCGCTGGTGCTTCCGCCAATGGTGGAACTCGGACCACCTCTTGTATTAGAAGAGGTGCTGGTAGTTGGACCGGTCCTCGCAGAAGATGTAGAGCTATGAGATGTCACACCCTTAGTGCTAGACCTGGATGTGGGTAAGGGGTTGGGAGCTGCTAGACTACTCGATACACATAGAGCAACGAGCACAACGCGGAGTAGGCGAAGGTACATGGTATCAGTGATGGATGGAGGAGTAAGGGATCGGGAATATAGCAGAAGAAAAAAGAGCAGAAATGGACGGCGTAAAATGTGAGTTCACCTGACCCGCAGGAGAATATGAGAGGACACCAGGTCTTGGGAATTGACTGTCCATCTGCACACGGTTTATATACCGTAGAGGCCTAAGCGATGAAGGGTCAATCATCTCCTTTGCCAGCAAATTCTGGTCCCAAGTCAGCGAGAATCGCAGGAAGATTCGAAGAGCGAGAGCATGGTATCATCGCTTGTATCAATGACAAGGGTTGGTTCTTCTGGGTGATGGTTGTGAGCTACACCGAGATCAAGTCTGATAGAACTGCTCAAACCGATGATGCAGATCCCCAGCACTCTTGGTCGTGAGTGAGTCGTCTCCAAAAAAGGTCACAACTGGTAAAAAGTTAAACCTTGTTAACCGTGATAATCACAGTGACCTGATTGCGGTGTGTGTTGACTAGAGATGGTTGATATAGACATATCTTTGACGCCGATAGCATTCCTGACACGAGAAGCAGCAAGAAATTTGTCGGGGAACGATAAAGCACAGTATCCTTTCAGCAGGGAGGACATACTGGAGTAAATTGAGGTATATCCGTGTTGAATTCATTCTCATTTGAATTCTTTTAGATTTTTGTTCGGTTTTAGTGTTGTTGCAACCTGTGCAGGGTGAATAGGGTAAGAATCCTTACCTAACAGCGATTCAAGGCACAACTGCATGCGCAATATGGGCCGCCGGGTGATATCTGCCTGTAAAAGACTCAGCTTTGCACACGTAACCAATGGCCGGATAAACTGCCGAATTGGGTGTCGTCCCGGCCGGTAGCCAAACAAGGCAATGTTTGCCGAGTAACCCTTTCTTTTCGTCCTCCTTTCCTCCTCTCCACAATAACGCTTTTCTCGTCGCTGCCGTCGTCGTCGACAGCGGCTGGTATTCGTCCATATTGCATATTGTCCCCTTAAAATAGCAGTAACGACCCATCAAGCTAACAAATGCCCTCAACTTTAGTTAATCCTCCTACCCTATCACACGAGCGCCGCTCTACCAGGTCTCTATCCTCGAATTCTTCCAGCGAGTCTACTCGGTCACCTTCGGCAAGTAGGGTAAAGAGACGCTCAGCATCTCCTAGAGTGTCTTTCTCTTCCTCCAAGTTGTCACCCGAGCCAAGCGGAGTGCAGAATATCACGAGGAAAGTGATCAGAAAATTAGAAGGATTTGGGCACGTTGATGTGCTTGAGGTAGACGAAAACGACAACGACAGCAACGAAGAAAAAGATAGAGAAGACTCGGAAGATATGGGCGAGGTAGCAAACTCTCTCCTTAATGGGCATGCCAACGGTGCAGCGGCGACCAAGTCATCAAATTCTGTTCGGCCCAACGGGAAGAAGGAGGAGAAGAAAATAGACTGGGAGATACCCCGAAAAGTGCTGCATTCATCTATTGGTACGTGTTCCTTTTCCTCAGCGCAGTATCCTGCTCATGTTCACGGCGAATGATAGGTTTTTTCACAATATACCTTTACCTTTCCCAAGGCTCACCGCGGAACGTTATTCTCGTTCTATGGTCTTCCTTGTGCATTATTATCCCTGCCGACATTTTACGTCTTCGCTCGTCTCGGTTTGAGAAGATTTATGAACGTGTTTTGGGATTCCTAATGCGAGAGAGCGAAAAGGTGAGTCTCGTTCTCCTTTGTGCTGCGCGATCATTGTACCTAACTTAAACTGATCGAAACCCCTGTCTAGCACACTACTAATGGCGTGATATGGTATATTCTTGGAGTCAATTTTGCACTTACATTTTACCCTCTTGATATCGCCACGGTTGCAATCCTAATGTGCGTAGACGATGATGATTGGTATTTTCAGCAAGCTTACACTTTATCTATAGTCTGTCCTGGGCTGACACTGCAGCCTCGACCATTGGTCGCGCCTGGGGCTCTCTGACGCCTCGTCTTCCTTCGCGCTTGTTGGGACTTCCTTTAGCCCCAAGAAAATCGTTGGCTGGCTTCTTGGCTGCATCAGTCACCGGTGCAGCTATTGCGGCTGGATTCTGGGGACGGATGGCTCCGATGAGAAACCAGGCCAGTGATGTCAGCTGGAGATGGGCCGAAGGCTTGACTTTAGGGGGTACTACTGCTGGATTTGGAGGATGGACAGGGCTAGCTTTGATCGCATTGGTTGCTGGGTTAGTCAGTGGAGTAGCAGAGGCATTAGGTCAGTGTGTTTCTACTGCTATGACCTTGTACTGACGTATTGTCTTTCCCCTTTTATTACACAGATCTTGGCTCTCTAGATGACAATCTGACCTTGCCAATCATTTCGGGAGGCTGTCTGCTAGGATTCTTCAAACTGCTCACTGTAGTGTCGTCATGGCTTGTGTAAACATGAGCGACTGCGACAATGACAACAACTTAACTACGATATGCGGAAACATTTAAATGAGAGACGTCAATGGCGCACGAACTAGCGCTCCGAGTTCTATGTTCTACACGGGGTTGTTGCATTGCTCCTTGGCGTATTGTCTCACCCATCTATGCTCATGTTCTCTTCATACCTACTTTAACATCATTCCAGACCCTGATTAATCCTAGAGCTACCCCACCATCTACCTAGAACTCTTCAGCGATTCCATTTCATGCTATACATTACGAACAAATTCTCTATCTATTCGCCCTTCATTACTCTTACAGTTCAATTGGACTGTCCCGGCATCTCATCTCATCTTTTCTACCTTTCCATTCTCAAATGCACCAAGCCTTTTTCATCTTCATCTCCTGTCGCTTCCCAACAATCTTGTTCATATATGTCTATCTGCGAGTATTCATTTTATCATTTTTAACGGCGCTTATAGTTAGTCTACGGTTCATATCTTCATGGTTACTTCTGTGCATTAGAGCAATTTCTTGGTGGAAGATTGATGTACATAGGTAAAAAAAATGGAAGAATAACGATATCCCCGGATGACGATGTACTTTTTTGCTGGATTGCGTTGGCATTGGTTAGCTTCTCTCATCTCGCCTGAGTGTACGAGGGCTATCCCTGGGTCCGGGGTACTGGTTGCAGTTGTTGAGTTGAAGTGTTTCTTAAGCGCCATCCAAGGAGTTCTGTTCTATCAGATATTCCATGTTCGTCCCCAATTGCAAGTTATATAATCATTTAATGGCGGAAATTGTCTAGACCTAAAGAAGGTGCTTTTACAGACGCTCAGCGGAATGAGTGGTTACTTCGTCCCAAGGTATTTGATAATTTAGTGGCGGAGATTACCTAGACCTGAAGCGGGTGCTCTACAGACGCTCAGCGGAATGAGTGGTTACTTCGTCCCAAGGTATTTAAATCATTTAGTGGTGGAGATTGCCTAGACCTGAAGCAGGTGCTTTTACAGACGCTCAGTGGAATGAGTGATTACTTCGTTAGTATTTACATGAGTAGATCTGAGTGGTGAACTGCCGTACTAGGGCCTAGACACTGTAGTTTCCGATATCCGAGTTTACAATCCAATGCAACAGTTATGCAAGACTTAGGGTGCCGCGCTGTGAGCTCATATACATATATACTGATTGTTATCTAGAGAAGGGAAATTTTGTACGTAGTCGGCCAAATATACAACAAATTTCAACTGCTAAAAAACCCATTTGCGAAGGTCCCGGACTCGGTGAGAAAGGTTTCAGTTACTGCCTGCACAGTGACTCAAGAATAATACCCCGGAGGAGGCGTTCCCGGTATCGGAGAGACCCCATTCATGATTCCTGGGATTCCAGGACTCGGAAGAAGTCTCACGGCGGGGAGATGTTCAGGAGAGGACATTGGAGGTGACGCAGGTATTGGAGGTAGTGGACGCGAATGTAGATCGTACATCTTTTTCAAGCTGCTTCGAGAAAGCGTTCTGTTGAAGCCACTGATGCTGGCTTGATCACCGCCAGATGTGGCCTCTGAATTTGCTACAGCGGCCTCGTCAAAACCAGTTGTATCAAACCTTGACTTTCTACGTGGCGTCCTATCACCCCCCAAAGAAAAGATGAAATCAAATCGGCCCCGGGGTGTGCCAAGTTCCTCTGGATAATCATCTCCACGGCAGTGCATATCGAGGCCAGGCGTGTAAGAACGCATCCTACTCGCATTCGAGTTGCGTCGTTTGTTTCGCCGAGGTAGCGGAGTCAGCTTGAAGTCATGACTCCAAATCCTTTCCCGAGCTTGGCCCTCCCTGCGTTCATGGAAGACCTGAGAGGCCTTGGATCTGATCCACCCGAATTTGGGAACAATCCGAGCCAGGGCAACAGAGAATTGTGAGCGGTATCTACGCCGCAGGAACAAGATGCCGGCGAATATTAGAAACAGCGGTGCGACAACACCAATGATGATGGCTACCAATTTCGATCTCTTCTGGCTTGAAGACGAAGATGATAGGACTGATGTGACGGATGGCGAGTCCTGGCCGTTGTTCGGCCCCGTGGAATTAGTCGAGTTCGATTGACTGGTAGTGTCAATGTCATCAGCCATCTCTGTTCTATAGTCGATAGAAAACATGCTCGACTGTCAGTAAAATGACCTTGGACAAAAAGAGATGATGATCTTACGTGTACGTGGCATAATCAAAGACAGCGTAGGATGGGTAAGACAATCGGATCGAGAATTGGTGGTTCCCAGAGGAAATTGAAGAGTTGCTGTATACGAGGGAGTCACTACTATGTTTACCACTCTGCTCATAATGGCCGACGTGCTTCCCGTCGAGTAAGAAGTCGGTGCCAGTCGCGTTTGAGCTGTTTCCAGATGAAGTACTATTAACTAGAATGAAATATATGTAGATTGCACTTCCTAGACAGGAACGATGAGTGTCGAGAAAATCCAACTGGCATGAGACCCACCATTGAATTGAAAAGTAGCTATGGCCTCTGTCCCATTCAAAGGGGTCGCACTCGACCATGTACATACATTATCATCCTGACAGGTTGTTTTCACCTGATGACAGTCGTCGCAAGTCTGACTGGTCTGGTGCGTCCAGACTGTACCGTTTGCATTCGGTTGTTCAGAAGACGAAGAGTACTGCACTTTGAGGCCAGTCCTCGCATCTCCAAGAGTATCGTCGATGGTGACGTTGACAAACTTTCCTTGAACGAGTGTCAAGTCCTTGAGCCCGAATCCAATAAATAGGCAAAATATTAGAAAAACGAAAGACATCGGTTTGTAGCCCGAGTGCGTCGACCTATAGCTAGGTGTTTGGCGGTCGGTGAGTCTCCGACCGGAGGGAGACTAAGCGACAGGACGGAATAGGCGGGAAAGAAATGGGAGAACCGACGCACCCTTTCGTGTGGAAGGATGTGAAGGCTAGTTGGAATGGAATGAAAGACTTAACAGAAAGTGAGAATGTTCACATAACACCTTTTGATTCTTCAGAATAGGGAGCGCATCGTTGTGATGCATCAAAGTGATATCAGAAGCTAGCAGGAGAATTCTGCGAGTCATATATACTTTCAATCAAAGTAATGAAATATATACATACCGCTTCTTCATGCGCGGTGTAAAGTACATGTCGATCTAGACACGATCAAGTGATAGTCTGAGAATAGAATTAGGGAATGTCGAGCGTATTTTGCACTCGTACTCACATCGTTTTCGAATCGCCATCCAACTCAGAGCCATCTGGATAAATTTCATGTGACTGTGTTTTGAAAGACGTCGCCTCATTTGAGACCATAAATCTAAAGAATGAATGTCGCTCTGCTGCGGCATACTGCATGGAGTTCATCATCTATACGTACCATTTTCAGCGTCTGATAACTAACCGAGAAAGTGGAACAACTTGACAAGTGATCGCGGCACCAATTATGTATAGAACGATCGACATTATATTTGATACTGAGAAGGTTTTTTTTGACTCGGACAGTCCGCCGAAAGGATTGGTTGATATATGAGATTGTATCGGCAGGAAGCCAGCTTCGTCTTTATCAGATATCTGAACCACCAGCAGTGAGAAACAGCGCCCTGGAATGAATGTCATCACTAAATTCAGTACCATCCAAAGCGTCGAAGCAAACTAAAATCAACATCAACATTGTGCCACATCTGCAGATAAAAACATACAGCATATGCCGCTACAGAGGAGCTATTGTAGCCGGATTATGATTTCCAGGCGCACACCTGGCCACCATTTTGCTGTTAGATTTCGATAATGTCCCAGACTTCTCTGCCTGGGAACCTCAAGGGAACCTCGTACAGAAATAAGCCATGTTCTCACCATATTTGAAAACTACTAGTGACCAAGTACGTCAGAGCTTGATCAAACATTCCAGCAACTAGCGGTAGACCCACCTTGCAAGGACATGCCAAGCAGGATCCGCCAGTGTATCCGTAAAAGTTACTTGTACACGTACTAGCACAATCGTGTAATGAAAAATTCATAGATCAGTGGTGTTCGATGTGAAGTGGTGGGGATCCATCAATCAAGGTAGATGTTGTCTATTGTGTACCTGGGGCCTTAGAAGCCCTCAGCGCAGATACGTCGGTCTTGAACCAGGTCGGTCGTTATACACCATGATCCGGCCTTACTTTGCGTTTGCTGCATAATTAGCCATCTGTTGCCCAAAAGCCAACCGGATGGATACTAGGAGAGGGACAGCGAGGTACAGAGACAAAACATGCTTAACGTTCGCGACGGGCCACGGTGACGAAGTCTTTGGAATCCTGGCGGGTGGTATTCGGGCGGCAAGGAATAGTCCAGGACATATATTGCTTGAAAGAGTAGAGTGATCCAGCCAATTGTTTTTGACGAGGCGCTAGGTAAAGACTCCGATTTTATGCTTTGTGGGTCCTCGTGCGTCCGAAAGCAAATTAGAGTTGTTCCGGTACTGCTTGCCTTTCCCATAGCCGTAGTCATGAGACCACGACTAGCGAGACCTACTCCTCCGTGATCAGAGCTGCGGAGATTGAATATTGAATATTGAATACTGTTACTAGAACGTGAAGAAATCAGCCTGCTGGTCAACTTGCATGAAACCGTCCGTGGTATCAGATTCCCGTGATCATAACAGGACAACGGCAGTGACATCCTCAGGCGCAGAGCAAGACTGAGGAAGACACGCCAAAACATTAACTAGCAACACTCCGTAGCCACGTGTCAAACTCATCCATGCCACATATTCACGCGGCCTCCAGGCCATCTGAAGCTCACGCTCACGCCAAAAGTAATGGACATATAAGGTACCATTCATAGTCATACACATAAGGTACAAGATACAAATCGAGAAAGCGATAAAAGGGAAAAAGAAGAGTGGGATGATAGCAGACGCCCCAGCGGCACATGTGTATCAAGTAGAGTGCATAACTGTAGAGTAAATACCAGTCAGGATAAGACAGAAAGTACAGAAATGCAACCAACGCACCGTAAGTGTCACCCAATTTAGGCACCGAAACCATAGAGGGTACGACCCGATCGTTTGAGAGCGTAGACGACATCAAGTGCAGTAACGGTTTTACTATCGATAACAGCAGAATCAGGATCCGTGAACAAACCCTATGGGCGATATACACGCACCGTTTAGCATGTTCAGTGTAAGTGACAGAGTCACGAATGACGTTCTCGAGGAAAATCTTAAGGACACCACGAGTCTCTTCGTAGATGAGACCGGAGATACGCTTGACACCACCACGACGAGCGAGACGACGAATAGCAGGCTTGGTAATACCTGTATAGGCGAGATGTATGAGTACAAGCGTTCAGTGTCGAATCGCGACGTCAACGCGATTTCACGTCCAATAACGTCGAGCAGAAATCCGAGTCACTCACCCTGGATGTTGTCACGGAGAATCTTACGGTGACGCTTAGCACCGCCCTTTCCAAGACCCTGTAAAGAGAAAGCAATAGTAAGACGCCTTGGACATAACAGCCAGAGACGTCGAATACGCACTTTGCCTCCTTTTCCTCGTCCAGACATGATGTTCTAAAAACTTGAAGAAGGTAAAGTGATGGTGTGGTAGTGGTTAGAAGAGAGATGGGTTTGTTGACAACCAAACACACCGCGCGCTTTTTCAATTGACGCGTGAGTCTGACACGTGACATTGTCGCGGTCTGGTCGCCAATCAACGAGCTTTGAACGCGTCTTGGCTCTTGCCCGCTCCTACGCGTCTGGATATTTGCCGGATATTTCGCAGAAAAAAATGAACTAGAATCGGAAAGAAAAATAGCGGTGCCCGCTGCACGGCATTTTTTTAATTAAGCGATTGATATTTTATCCAAATAGTAATACGAGGCTGCCAGACGTGGAACCTGCAAATCTTTTCGATAGACCATATCTGCTACGCAGATATTTGAAAGCTCCATAGTGAAAATTCAGAGTGGGGCTAATGATAAATGGGTAGAGACTCAATGAAAAGAGGACTGGATTTGACCGGCGTGACCATGAGTTTTCTGACGGAAGAGATGGCCTGCATACTGAGAATTCGAACCTGATATGTGCAGCCAGTTTCGAGAATCTGATGCTTAAACTGAATGTCTGGATCCATATATGGGTGAGTAAGTGGATTTTCAATGAGTTGAGTGGGCACCCCACTCAAAGATCTTTGGTGCAGAGCCTCTTTGGTGCAGAGCCTCGTGAACTTTGCCACTTAGTGAAAAACAAACACCAAGAATCTGCGTAGCAGATACGGTTTGATATGTTCAAGATAGGGATCCCGCGGATATGGTCAGAGCACGAGTTACAAATTCTTTTACTACATACTACTAGCTATTCAATGCCTGGTCTGTTCAGCAACGTCGACCTATCCTCAATTCGAATCATTCAATCTCCTATAGATTTCCATTTTTATATTTACGACACGAGTCCCTTTTTCCATTTCTGCCGTGGCCCTAAGACTAGGCCTCGAAAAGATATTTTGCCATGCCCTTGCACTAGAATACCGAGACCTAGCCGTTTGCAAACCCCAACACAAGTGGTTATTCAGACTTGAGGAAAAGATGAGATGGTCCGTGCACAAAGTCACCAGCAGACCGTGGGATTTGAATTAGCTCCAGTTTTTATTACGACTTCGACATCACGGTCGACTATTCGGGATTCCTTACTTCTTTTCCCCCTTTTACCTTCTTCCGACATCCCATAGCGCCCTATGCGCAGATATCTCGGTACCTCCCCGTTTCACGCAAAAATCTCGCTTCAAATCACGTGCCTCAAGCCTTGGATGTCGCGAAATCACACTCTAATGTCGCCATTCTTTCAAGGTTTTAGTAATGAAGCCCCCAAGCAAAAATACAGCGGGGCACTGTCATCTAGCAAGCTGGACCTGATCGTCCACTATCATGGCCTCAACCTCAAAAATCAACCTCGAGCTGTCCTCCTTCCCAATCGAGCTCCTCTCTCAGATTTTTTCCCTCGCTTGCACCGATGATGGTGCCACAATTCATTCTCTCAGCCTCGTCTCTCGACTCTTCCACTCAATCGCTCTTCCTCTATTCTATGATGCCCTCTCCCTGCACACGTCAGAGCACTTGTCCTACCTCTGTAGTCTTCTCCCGACTCTCCCTTCACACCTTCGTCAGATCCATCACCTCTATGTCTGCCTCTCACCTCCGGAGCCCCGAGTAGACGTATCCGTCGACCTGCAAAATCTTTTCGCCATTCTCTCCTATGCTTCCCCAACTTTGGAAACGTTCTCGTTCGTCTATCCGAACACTGTCCTCAGTTCATCAACCATCGCTCGCATATTTCGTACTCCTTTCCCATATCTACGGGAACTATCTATGCATGGATTCTATCCCTTTCCAAACGCATCAGTGATACGAATGCCAATGCTCGAGAGATTGCATCTGAGTGGAAATCGCAACCCTTATGGGCTGTTCCATGCTGGGTGTTTGAGTAATGGCATGCAGAACGGGAAAAAAGACGAGGGAGGCTTACCCTCTCTAACACACCTAAAAGTCTCAGGACTACACATGGCTAGTTCATTCTCTATGGAACTTGAACGCGTTATCGAAATTTCGAAAGATGACGGAAGACCGAAATCGCACAACTATAGGACTGACTTTGACCAAATACAACTTGTCCAAATCCCACCGCGACTAGAATGTATCGTTGTCCAGCCGGGGCCGATGCTTTCTCCTCCTAGAGGCAACCCCAGCACCCGGTCTCGCACGTCGCTAAGCGGCGCCTGTGTGAAGAAGGACATGGCAATGATGGAAAAACTAGAGCATATCGCTCAGTGTTCCCAGAATGAGGATGGAGAATCGTTACGTGTTATTTTGGAGGATAGGATAACCGGGTCTGAAATAGAAATGAAGGAAGTGCTGTATAGAGATTGGAGGAGTAGATTAGATGGGGGAAAAGGTTGCTGGATATGAAGTTGAGACCTCGAGTAGAATTCTTTCATGGGACTGCTGTTGTAAGTACGTAGATAAATTATTGCCACTGCCTGGGTGGAATCCACGGGTGTTCCTTTCTGGCTTATCACTAGTTTCATGCAACGGTCACTTTTGGGGCCTCTTGGGATCACCTTGGATGTTATTTCAGTTGTGTGATTTTCTAGCACTGTGGTCGACAGTCGCGTCGGCCCGTTTAAGTCGATTTGCGATACATTCAGGTCGGAGTTGATGTTACTAAGTGACTGCTAAAGTATCTGAGTTTAATGAACTCAGCAATCAACGGGGACGCTGGTGGTAAATGGACAAAAACACGACTGGTGGTGAAGCTTGCTGAACCCTCAATTATCACGATTAATCAACTATTCATTTGGAGATACATACTTGGACTGGGTCTTACCAGTAAATCGTTTTTGGATGAGTATTTGCTTGTCCATGTGTCTAACGGCTGATCTGCTATATATATAAGTCCGAGCATGATTACTGTGTTCAGCACTGCCCGAGTGGTGTTGCCAAGAGTAGTTTTTAGGAATGGACTTGCCATGCACTGCTTAATTCAAGGCAAGACGAGCACTTTGAAGGTCAACAGCCACCCAGATTGGGTCCAGAGTCCAGACTCTTTCGGAGGAAAATCTGAGCGGCCGGAGCTTCGGCATTTCAATTTCAAACTCCGCTATCCCGCTGTAATTATTACATACCGCTCTTTTTAGGGCCGACGTCGGTCGTTCCAACCGTCCGTCATGACAACTACTGCGCATCCCAGTTCCCTCCTGCGCATCGTCACTCCACGCCATCTCACCAAGTTGAGCTTAACATTCATGATTAAACCTTTGAAGACCGAAATTTTCCCGCCCTCGGTCTCGCTAACCCGTCGGTCTGGCCCTTTCACCGACATTTCAGTACGTACTATGCACATGCGTACGTCGCTTCAACCTTCTCTCACCTTTTGCGGGTTGCCTAGAATCAGAATCAGATTCTGAGAACCGAGGCTTCTCTCCACCGCACCTACCACCTCCGGTCCCTTTGACTAAATGATTTTGGGCTTTTTGGGAGTAGTAGCCATTAGTTAGCGCCTCTAACCATGAGGAAAACGGGCGACGTTTTCCCTTTGGTACTTGTTACACGTGTTGCGCCGTCGCCGCGTAATCTTAACGTGTTGTACTGTACTGAAAGAGCAAATATTGTGTTCATCGATCTATCACGAGCAAGTAATCAGGGTAAGTGTAGTACTTAATTCATGTCACCGTCATCTCCCGCTTTTTCAAAAAACCAAGCTTCTGAAATGATATGATATGGTACTCTGCCAACACGACACGGATGATTGACGCCCGAATTGATATCAGCTCCGTTCGGAAGCTCCGAGTGGACTCTGCGACCACGAATCCCACCGGTACCGACTTCATATACATAGGTACATTGGTGCATACTGGCGCTTGGCGCTGCGCATTCATATCCGGTGACGGCGGTCGGTCGAACTTCCTGACTCTTGATTCCACATTTGATTCTCCGAACCTGCTGTACAGAATCCGAACCGAATCCGTGAATCTATCCATCCATCATTCGCTTTATCATTGACGATTTTGAATCAGATTGGAAGCTGTCAATTAAAGCTGTTATATATTGAGTGAGTATATAAGAACCCCAGTCTCGCCAGACTCAAACCCATTAGCATTTCTCAGCTACACAGTTACTTACCTTCAGCCCTCTCCAAACAACCCGTCCTCATCCCCAATTATGTCTTCCTCTCACTCGACGATGGCACCTAAACCCAAATCGTCATCCCGCACCACGCGTATGCACACTAGCGGAATGCTCTCTTCTGCCCAAACCTACCTCTCCTCTGTTCAATCCGCCTTGGCAGATAAGCCAGAGGCTTATGAAGCTTTTCTAGGAATTATGAGTGATTTTAGGGATGGAAGGTGGGTTTTGTTTTGGTCTTTATTCTTCTCGCCAGGATTTGGTTTCTCTCCTTCCCCTTTCGTTGCCTAGTTCTAGATCTTCTCTTATTGGTACTAATTCATTTCTGCATTGCGTTATATTTTACACTTTTCCGACCCCACCTTCTCTTCTTGACCCGCCATTGTTGATGCTGATCTAACAATAATGCCAACAGAATAGACATCCCAGCCTCAATGCACCGCATTACATCGCTCTTTCTCCGAACTGGACACCGTGACCTCGTGGTAGGGTACAACATTTTCCTTCCTCCGGGCTACAGGATAGAGTTTGAGAATGGGAAAGAGAGATTGATAGTACCAGGCACCACGTCTGGGACGGGGATTTCGAGTTCGATGAGGAATTGATCTGATTGATGGAGTATACTCAAAAGAAACTTGCGCGCGCGATAATTTGGTTCCTTCAGCGCCCGCGGAAATAGGGGTTGTATGTAACTGTACAACTGGCTTCTACACGCACAGGCGCTCCGACTATGCTTTCCTTCACACTCGGACTCTCGATGGATCTGCGCTCTGCCTGGGTGTCGGAAGATGTTCTCCCGTGTAGTAATATAGAGTACGAATGTAGGGTATAGAGAGGAGGTTAGAGCAGCTCGCGTCGCATCGGACTCAAGTACATGTATATACTTACTTGAACTCAACTGGAATGACATATCTTGTATCACAGCTGCATGTCAAGCTCAAGCTCGTTGCCAACCATTGAGTACGACTCTAAAGCGGAAGTATGTCTAAGTGGGTCGGATAGGATTGCATAAGAATGGATTTCCGAGTATGTACATTCACGGATATCATCGGAGGTTCGGTGAAAGGTGGAAGGTAGATCCTATACATACCATCAATTAATGTCGATGAGTGTTAACAGACACAGATACAGCAGTACTACTCCAGTTGACAACCTGAGACTTGATTTGCTCCCAATTCCCTTCACATTCTTTCTTGTGTGCATGATTACTATCGAAGCAAATCAATGTTCTATCTATCCCTCCTTCTCCCGTCATACCGTAACCCTTCCATCCTCCAGTTTTCCATGGCGTAGTCAAATTGAGCACTAACGTCGAATTATAGTTATCTTTATCCCGACTTGAGCGGCCAATATTGAAGCATCTGGTAATGCTTTCTAGATCTGACAAATTCGACAAGCATCTCGCCGCCGAAATACTTAATGACTAGTCGGTCACTCATTGAAATAGATTTACACAGATGAATACATATCAGTGTGTGGGGAAATTGAAAACATAGCCTGAGCTCGTATTTGGTGTTGGGCGCATCTTTTCTACCTGCAAATAGGGGCTATATATTCTGACCTTATCCCCTATTACACTCAGGATACCGACGGACAGACGTTATGCTCAAAAACCGGAGGATGTTTATCAGGTACCGGATGCAGCCCAGCGTAGAGTATTGAAGCTTGCATTCCATCACAGTCGGAATGTCCCAGTATATACCATCCTATTATGTTCATTCTCATCGCTTCATCGAGTCTTTGAAGCTCGCTACAATCTTTACCGGAGCGACTACATCTCCGCATTTAGGTGGGTCTGACTGGCCATGGAAGACGGACTACCAAGTGCAGATAATCCTCTCGGATGTTCGACTTGGAAATCAGCCGCTATCATATACTATACACTCAGACTGGATTACATTCAAGAATCGAAGGGCATTTTTCGGGGAGTAGATACAATCCAATGTAAGTAGAGCCCACGCGATGTCTTACTTCGGGGATCTTTCCTTGGGCGCATATTCTTCCAAAGGAGCTGTTGCTAGAAGTAGTGCAGCTTGCATCTCACCGGTGCACTTAGAATAGATCAGACCATCACTATGTTCATCTCATCATTTCATCGAGCTTTTGAAACTCGCTACAAGCTTTCACCGACCATGGAAAACGGAGTAAGGATGTCTATCAATCGTCGATCGGAAGTTCGGAGAGAGGTGGGAGGGGGAAAGCCTGTATAACTCACCAGGAATATACTTATGTCATGGAATTTCAGTGAGGGAAAAACTAATATGAATTAAACTTGCCTGACGCAAGCGCATACTCAGGTACAGCAGTCTTAGTATGTGCCGCTGTCGTTTCAGCTATTAATGTTCCCGGCCTCTTACTCTTATAGGATGTAAACTACATTCACAACAGCAGCTTGAAATCTGGTACCTCTTACTAGCAATTACCCCTTTTCCCCCGGCTTTATCTACGGTAGAATCAGTCCGCCGTGCTGCCTTCGTTGGCACAAGCACGTATCAATCAGGAATGGTTGCAAGTGCGGGCTGAGTGGCTGACCCGCAAGTCACGGACATTCCTGTAAGCTCATCGTGCACTTGGCAATAATATAACAAGAGCTTATACGCAGATTGTTCGAGTAAATAAGTAGGTCAAAGATACCTTTGGGTTAGACCAGTGCAATGGAGGATTTATATGTACAACTATAGCAGACTTTCCTTATGTTCGATTTGACTCGGACAACTTGAAGTGTTGCTATTAGTGCAAGGAGTTGGGCTCGTACAAGTTCAGCCGCCAAGCTTGAGTCCACTGCGGCTACACCAGATTGCCAGCTGGCAAGTCTAGTCATCTTTCGAGGATATTGCCTTACCTGGTGTAGGCTTCATATGCCATCCCGTCGCATAGACGATTGGCTATAGCACTGATGGCATGGCAAAGCTGACAGTGCTCTCATGTACTTAGAGAACTTGGTGAAAGCTAAACACCTTACCGCTCACTGCATCGTTGTTGATGGTGTCCAAACCTACCAATGGACCGTTCATAGGATTCAAAGTTTGAGGAGCGGGCCGTCTTGCTGAGATCTAAAGCCGATTTCCCGGCCGACTCCGGCACAATCGCACTCGAGATAGTTACTTGAAGCTGAGTACACTACGCCGTATGTAGAATAATTGCTCACAATGGCCTGAGTGATACGGCGAGCCCGATCATTGTCCTGTCCGTCTCAATCAGAGTTTCCTCCAAATGCGATCAAAATCATTTCCGTCTATACATCGAATTTGATGAATCCTACCGAGCGGAAACCAAGAATAGGCAGGAATGCGCTACTTATCTGAGTGGCGTAACACAGAGTACACTTGATGCAACGATCAAGATACAGCAAACTCGTCCCAAAGCTCAGATAGTGTCTGCTAGCTGGTGAGTGAGACCTGTGGTTCTTATGTACAGCTCACCTTCATGGTAGTATTTATACCAGAAGGACAAAAGACGTTGAAGCAATCCTCAAGGCCTGGCGTCCTTTCGAATTCTCCTGCGGGTCGGGTCAATTCGCGTCTCTCTCATTCAGTTCTTCTTTACTATTGTTAAAACATCATGTATCATCGCCTTTTTCACGCCGTGCTCGTAGCTTTGTGCATTTCGAGCTTCAGTCTCAGTGCTCCTAATCCTGGACTTTTGCCCAAAAAGTCGAAGCCTACTAGGAGCATATCCACAAAGTCGACGAGTCACAGCACCGCCTCTCATGCAACAAGTACTCCTACCAGTTCACTTCACACGACAAAATCCAGCGGTACCAAGAGCACATCCCAAACATCGACATCGAAGACAAGATCTAATTCTAATTCTGATTCTATCACAAAGACCAACAGTGTCATGACGAGTCCGAGTCATAGCACCACCTCGACTCCAAATGTTAATAAAGGTACTAATACTGCCACCACGGGAACTCATACCACTTCGAGTGCAGTAAGCAGACTCGTCTTTACTCCATCTTGTCGAGTACTCAAATTCTCTACAGGACTCCAAATCGTCTTGTCCTGCACGATCGTCAAGTTCTAGTAGTCAACCCTCCAAGAACCTCGGAGGAAAACTCTCTCCCAGAGATGGAACTAAAATCTGTGATGTTTCCGTCCGTAAAAAAGCTGAATGTAAAAACAGTCTCAAGTTTAATAGACAATCGGTGAGTTCTAGGAATTGTGATCTTGAATGCGCCACACATAATATTTTTTTGAAGGGACCGAGTTCCGAGTCTAAATCAAGTTCAACACCTAATGCTGGCCCCCAATCCCAGCCGGTAAATCCAAGTGGTAAGGGTGGGAAAAGTCAAAACCGTCGAAGCGACCATATCTATGACTCCATTGACAACGTGAGTCGCCCATTCGTTCACTCGTTCCAATTCAACTTCGCTCAAAGCTTCAAATTTTGGAACTGACTTGATATAATGCTCACCAGTCGACAACACCTGAAGCTAAACTTGTATCCCGGTCAGACGACGAATCGGATTCAGATTCATCAGGTCTAAGCGAGCCTCCCGAGTCGGACATCGATGATAGCCAAAGTGAAAGTGAAGATTCAGACAATGACCACGACGACAATTTCGAACCTGACTCCAGTCAAGATTCCGAAGATCACAATGTGTTGGAGCCATATGAATGTGGTAAGTAGCTTCCAAGTTATGCACCCTGACGTTCGATGTATCGACACTATTGTAACATGATAGAGCATACTATCGAACTGCAATTTGCCAAGGCCGTAATCGAAAAGGCTGGAGTTTGCGATTTGTTGGACAAGTTGAACATTGACACCGGTGGCAAGCAACAATACATCCAGACATTAATCGACGACAAACTGCTTTACAGTCAGAAGAATCTTTATGACGTCGTCAAAAGTGTTAACGGCGAGGTATAGCCAGTTTTCAGAAAATTTGGATGTTTACTCATACTGAGACTCTACCATTAAGAAACGTGCCCTCACTGCTCGTTTTATCAAAAACATGGATTCTAAAACCATTCCACTGATCAGAGATAAAAGCGATGACCCTGATAAGCTTAGTCTATGGATCAGCGTCAAGATGTATATAACATTTTCTCGTGTGGCTACAAACGTAAAAAGTCTTTTGGCACCACTTGATAATGCCATAGAGAAGCTTGTTCAAGATGCAGGGGGCTGTCCGGGGCCTAAGGCAAAGAGCAGCGACATAGCCAAGGCTAAGGTGAGTGCTACTCGTGCTTGTATTTATAATAGAACTTGAGTATGCAATATCACTGCAGAAATTCAAGATGCCGCAGCAATATAAGATGGAAACTCTATGGGAAAGATATGTGGGTTTTATTGAACGACAAGCAGACCAAGCTAGTAGCCCTTCTTCGAAATCCGACAGCGGAGGAGGATCTAAAAAGGTCCAGGATTCTTCGACCTCCGACGACGGATCAGGATCGAAAAGGGTCAAGACGGGTTCTAGTTAGTCCAAGTATCAGTCTGAGTAGTATACCACTTGAATACGATTGATCTGTACGTGTAATTAGAGTTGGGACCGCGGTGAATGCGGCGTGGAAAAGAATTACATAGCACGTGGTTGCCAACAAGGCGGGGGACAACGCGTTGAGTAGGTGCGTTTTGGACGCGCAAATGTCTGGCGACCAACGACGACACTCTTCCATCCCCTCCCTCTCCTCAAATGCTGCAAAACTTGGTCTTGGTATTCCCCGCAGAGCAACGTCCCCAGCGCTGAGCACAGCGAGCGCACGGAAACCGCGAGCAACACCCTCTGTGATTTCAAGCACGCGTCGTTCTTTTGCGCGGTCGCAGACTGTACCGAGTGTGACGAATAATGATACTTCAACGTCTACAGCGACGACAATGACAACGACGCCGACTCGGTCGCGTGTGCAGTCGCTTGTGAACAACAACAAGGACAACAAGGACACACCGTCGCCTATGCGGACTCGCGTGTTGTCTTCGTCACCCTCCATTTCTCTCACTTCTCCGTCTCCAGGCAAGCCTACTGCCAGCATGGACTCGCCTCGTATACGCGTTCCTTCCCATTCTCAGTCCCAGAACCAGTCGGGAATTCTCAGTACGCCTCCCCGGTCGAGTCCCAAGGCTGGTGTGAACACGCCGAAATCCAACACCAACTCGAGAAGGACCTCTGCCAATTTCAGCTTTCCCAATAATACCAATGGTTCTCCTGGTACGCCCAGCAGAGGCGAACACCCAAAATTATTGGCAGATTCCCCCGCACTCAAGGGAAAAGTCAATCCTTCCAGGCTTTTAGACTTGGGTAGTCCGCCTTCTGAGAATCAAACACAGGACGCCAACTTTTTCTCCCTCAACTCGAGTACATCCTCTCTCTCCCATCCTTTTCCCACCTCTGGCTCTGTCGTCCCGTCCTCCTGGTCTGCAGGGGACGACCTCTCCCTCGATATGATCACAGAAGACGATGGTGACCTTGATCCTGCGGAGCTTATTCGTTCCGGCAATGTCAATGGAGAAGGTGTAGACGAGGATCTCCTTCCCCTCCTAACTCAAATTTCCACACTTCACTCTAAAAAGATTCTGGGGTATAAAAGACTCTTGGAGAGAACGCAACTGAGCAGTGCGGCTCAGCTACATGCATTGCAGGCAGAGGTGAGGATGCTTAGAGGGCAACTCGATGCCCTTGGTCATGGAGGAGGAAACAAGGCGATTACGATGAGTGGCGGGATGAATTTGGAGCTTTTGATGGATGGTGGACTATGCTCCAATTGTGGTAAAAAGAAAAAGGGTGGTAGTTATTGGTCAGGGTATCGTGATGCTGGGTTCGAAGATGAGGAGTTCCACGATATAGGTGACGACGATGAACTGGTCAAGGCACTCAAAGGTCTCGGAAGAGGTCCAGACGGAAAGTGGATATTTGATGAAAAGAAAGTCAAGAGGGTGCTCAAGAAGATGGGAAGGGAGGCTAGGGGAAGATTGTGAGTGTCGCTTCCTCCTTCTCCCTTTCGGCCTTTTCTGACTTGTTTGTAGAATTTCTCTCCTACTCTCACTCGCACATCCAGGCGATATACCTCTCCAAATTCTCCTGCTACAAAAGTACCTCAAGTCTTCGTACGATATCCTAGGAAACCTCTCGCCCAACTTGGCATTGAGAGTATTACGAGAATTTAGTGTGAAAGAAGTCTTGAGACTCGCTATTGTAAGTAAAATATCCTCTGCGCTCGAATCAACCTACATCATACCATAGGTCTCAAAAACCTGGCACTCGATCGTCTTCCACCCAACTCTCTGGCGATATCACTGTCTCCGAGTCACTGCATCCGATCCTGTCCCTCTCAAGTGGCCCGAGTCTGAAGACGGATGGTACCCACTCTACCGCGCCCTTCATCATCTCCATTCCAACCTCGCAAACGCGTTACCACAGTCGATCTTGTTCTTGCATGGTCACTCGAATTTCGTGACTACGTTGACGTTGAGAGGGAGGAGGTTGATTAGTGGCAGTTATGATGAGAGTATCAGGTATGTTTTCTTCTACTCTGTCGTTCTTTACCTTTCTCAGACGCATGTAGATTCTGGCAACTCCCCGAACGAGGTGTCGGCCTCGGTATGAGCGGTGCGGCTCTTGATTCAGGATCTGGATCTGGGTCGTATAATACGGCTGCTACAAGTGCGGTTCTGGGTGCTGCAGAGTGTAAAAAGATTTTGAAAGTAGGCAAGGTGGTTAGTTGTGTTGATTGGTTGGTCGAGGAAGGTGCGTTGTTTCTTTGTCTTCTCTTTGGTTGGACAGAGGTTGATGTGCGTAACAGAGGTCTTTGTAGTTGGGTTCCACGATGTTGGGTGAGTGTCTTTGCTCCTTCAAACGATGAATGGTGCTGATACAAGAGGCAGTCGTGTTCACCTCTTTTCTTCGTTGACCTACACACCACTCCAACAACTCGCTGGTCACTTGCATGGGATTCGAGCTGTTGCGCTTAGTTCGAAGAATTTGGTGTCTGCTGGTATGTTTCCTTTCTTTCGTCCCTACGCTTTTCTTTATTCAACTCCTGTTCCTTCCTCTACGCTTTACGTTTACAGGAGCCGACAAGGCTCTCGTGTGCTGGGACTGGCGCGCTGGAACCAAGATTGTAAGATTCGGTCAACAAACGACGATCAATATCGGTGTGCAGCTTATTGCTGGGAACACTAAAGAGGAAGGAGAGAGGGTCGTTAGTGTGACAATTGATGGTGTTGTTAGGGTTTTCAGTATTCGTGAGTGTCTTCTATCCTCTTGTGCTCACTCTTGCTAATGTGTGTCCAGAACGCCGCGAAATGATCTCGCAATTCAAACTCTCCGAGCTCGGCGGTTCTGATCCAGTCCTCAACGCCAAACTCTACAATGTTGGTGTGGGGTCTAACATGTTGCAGTGGTTTGCTGCCAAAGGGACACAGATGACTTGTGCGACCAAGAGTGTAATTATGCATCTGCAGTGGCAAGAGGGTGATAACATGGGTAATGACGAGGATGTTGTCAACACCACTAACGCTATTGGAAACGGAAACGGCACAAGTGTCAAATCGCCTACTGGATCTGTGAAATCAGGAACTGGTTCAGGATCTTCAGCTACGCTTCTTTCGCCTCCACCTTCAGCGTCTGCAACTAGTGCAAAATCTCTCTCGGTTAGCACCGGTCCTGGTGGAGCTACACCCCCAGGTCCAGTTCGTACACGTACGACTTCGAGCTTGGGTACTGCTGCGCTTAACAGGTCGACCTCTTCAACGTCTGTTGTCAGCAACACCAGGAGACCCTCTTTACAACCAAACGCCTCATTTAGCGGAAGTGCAAGTACCTCTGGTGCCAAATCCCGTCTAAGCCTAAGCACCAACCAACTCTCTGCAGCTGCAGCTGCTAGAAACAATGCCATGTCCCCTATATCTCCCCGAAGCTCAAGTAGAACTGCTACACCCATCTCATCCACACTCGCCGGTTCCTTCTCTGGCGCCTCTGGTCCAGGAGGCGTCAAAGAACCCTATTTCGCGGTTCGTTTCGGGCGTGCGGCGATATTGACTGCTCCACCAAAATTGGTAGCCATGGTTGAAACACCAGATGTGGCCATTGGAGCTGTGGATCCGATTAAGAAGAGGGTTGTTACGGCTACGAGGTTTAGTTCGAGGGCAGGGGCTGATAGGAGGTTGTTGATGTCTATTCATCAGGAGGAAGATGAAGAAGAAGATGAGGACGGGGAGGAGGAGGAAGGAGAGGCAGGAAGGTTGCAAGATGGAGAGAATGAGAGTGGGGATGATTCAGATTTGGAACATATTGTTGGAGGCGGGTCAACGACTTCTTCAAACAAGGAAAACGTTCCTTTGCCCTCTCCTTCCTTGTCGAAACAAGGTCAAAAGTCCAAATCCAAGTCAAAAGCAAAGGCACAGCAAAAAGTCGACATTGATACGCTCGTCACTCCCGTCACTGGAGCCTGGGCTGCTCTAGCCCACGCAGATAATATGTCTGGGGTAAATGTTAAAGGTCTGATTGGGGCTCTACCGGCCAAGTTTGCGGGGTTGGCTACGCCTGAAAAGAACCCCATGTCGATGCAATTGAGTCATGAAGAGGTTGTAGTGGGATGTGCGGATGGGACGATTTAGTGAGTGTTGTTTTATGCATGATTATGATTTGACACTGACCATCCGTGTTTTGTAGTGTGATGAACTTTGTGGGGTACGAATATCAGAAGGAGAGGACGAGGCATTTGGAGGAAGAAAATGCGTTGGATACACAGGCGGAGGAAGAGGAGGATGGGTCTGGGAGTGAGGAGGATGTTGATTAATTGATTTAGAACTGCACCAGTGAAATGGAGTGAAATTCGAGTGCATAGAACGTTCCTTTCCTTTTTCTTTTTTCTTGGCTTTTTAGTACTACAGTTACGCAACATCATGATTTCTCTTTTCCTCGTGCATTGGAATGGAATGGAATTGGCTTTCTTCCTCTAGTTCAGCTTACCTTACTGTCGTTTTTATTAGTTTGGTTGGGTACCTCGTCGCCGTCGTGTGCAGAAAGTGTTGGTTTGGTTGGCTGTTATATTATATATTATAATTGTCGCTCGTTTAGATTTATAGAAAAAAGTATTTGTCTGTCTGTCCCTCTAGACTCGAGAATTTCAGGACTAATAGCACCATTACATAGCCAAACGCGATCATATTTAGAGCATTTCTCCGTACTTTAAGAGGTTCGTCCAGACGCTGCGCTGAATTTTGATTAGAGAATTACAGAGCTAACGATCAAATCCTCTCGGAGATGATTCATAGGCCACGAATCTCGCCAATCAGGAGAAAATGCAGAGAATACCATGCAGAGAATACCATCTCGCAGAAACGAGAAGGAGGGCATTGCAAAAGTCATCCGAGGGTGGTGGATAAGCATAGGTATTGGTACTTCGCATGTCGAAATCGAGTGGAAGGTTATCACTTCGATGGTGCCATTCACTGAGCAATATAGGGTCTAGGAAACGGGTTCCGACTGTGAATTTGAGCTCTGTCCAGAGACACGGCTGCGTTTCTACAATTCTTCTCCATGACTGGCAGACATGAGACAGAGAGACAGCTAGAGGCAGGTAGACCAGAGACCCCAAGCGCCTTGTCACCGCCGAATCGTCCAGGTACTCGAAACCACTCCCGGATTGGATATAATGAAGGAAGATTTCGTTCAAAATTTCAGGTGGTACTCGTAAGGAGACTTTTAAAGGTCGCATTGCGATTTCGATAGAGTTTGAGCGATGCAGTGGTTTCGGTCAGAACCATCTCAAAGAATTCAGCACGTTTTTCCTCGGCTTCTAAGAAATGGTATTAGGTGGCTGGATAAACGGTTCTTGAACCCGTTTTTTGCTGCAGGAGGTCCATGGTTCGAAGTCGAGAAGATATAAACGACTTGAGAAATTCGTGGAAAGCAAATGGCTAGTTCGCGTGTGCCAATTGGTTGGCTCTTGGCCGCAATTGTTCATACCATTCTCAAGGCCATGAGCCAGTACACTGGCTTCCTGACCGCACAGAAAGCTATGGTAGAAAGACCACCGACACAAAGGGATAAATGGAATAATTCCGTCTCTTTCATTGTATGGCGGCTTCCTGTCAGGAAGCTAAGGGACTGGCTCGCCTCCGGTGTCCGACTGGTAACACAACGCGTGCAACCTCTTAAACCACTGTCAGATATCGACCGCTCGTTACCAGAAAACGGTCATTTCCTGGAATCATTAGCAAGCTTTCCGGCATAAGTATGGTTATTCAGCCATGCAAACAGTCCCGCGTCAACCGACTTTCTTCCTCCTACGTTGCGTAAAATTCCCCAGGACCAAAAACAACGGGATAGTAGCCATACATGCATCTCAGGAACGGTCCATCTGCAATGCCTTGGGATTAAAAGATCTCACTTTCGAAATGACGAACCGACGAACATGCGAAAAATATCCGTTTCTGGGTCATACGCACTTCCAAGTATTCTATCGTGCTCACTCGAGCCAAATAGACATTTGATGGTCGAGGCACTGCTTGATAGAACTTGAACGTGTTGACTGAAATTGCACTGACTACAGGCACTTTTATTTTTGTCGGTTTCATTTCGGACTGACTCAACGACGTACGGTCCAGTGCCTTGCGTATGTCCTCGCTGGTTTCTTTTCCTTTTGGTCACTCAGCGTTCCTGGTTTCTTTCCAAGACATTATTCGGGTATAAGTAGGACGGGTGAGTGCTCTCAGTCTTGTCTCTAGGCCACAGGATCTAAACTCAACGAACATGGTCCTCCACGGTTTTCTCAGCTTGTGCATTTTTGGTCTCTCATCCCTATACAACCATGCTGTCTACGCCCAAACCAGCTCTTGTCCGACTGGGAAAACCAGTCCTGCAGTAGGATCTGGTACACTCAAATTCGTCGGTGTAAACATTGCAGGATTCGATTTCAGCTGCAATATTGATGGGAATTGTCATTCCGGAGGTGCTTGGCCACCTCTAACAAAGTATTATGGTGCGTATCTGGTGGTTTTCGCTATAGATTTGACCTCTAACCTTGCAAAATTAAAGGCCTTGACGGTGCGGGCCAAATGCAACACTTTGTCAAGGATGACGGATACAACACCTTCCGTCTACCCGTTTCGTGGCAATTTTTGACCAATGATGTCCTTACTGGGACTTTGGATGAGACGAACTTTGTGAAATACGACGATTTGGTTCAGGTATGCTTTTGATGCAGTTCAAGTTGTAGACTTTGTTACTAATCGACACTGCAGGCATGTTTGGCTACTGGTGCCAACTGCATCGTCGATGTACACAACTATGCTAGGTGGAACGGAGCGGTCAGTCTCACTCCATCATATAAAACCACTTCTGGATAGTGGAAGCTGACTTTTTCAACAGATCATAGGTCAAGGTGGTCCTAGTAACGACATATTTGCAACGCTTTGGTCAAATATTGCCAAGAAATATGCGTCGAATTCGAAGATTATGTTTGGAGTGTAAGTACGGCTTGAGCAGAACGGGGGTGCTTGATGCTGAAATTGATTTCTTTCAGAATGAACGAGCCTCACGATATTGACATCAATCTCTGGGCACAGACTGTCCAAGCAGCTGTCACTGCCATCCGAAATGCTGGGTGCGTATCCTCCGGAAATACAACTCAACAACTCTCAGATAACATGTATTGCTTCACAGGGCAACATCCCAACTAATCCTCCTGCCCGGAAACAATTTCACCTCCGCTGCAACCTTCATCTCCAACGGCTCTGCAGCTGCCCTTGCAAAGGTCAAGAACCCGGACGGAAGCATAACTGGACTCATATTTGACGTGCATAAGTATCTTGACTATGACAACTCGGGAACAAACCAGTACGTGTGCGAAATCTTGCGCCTCGTCGTGTTTTGAAGTGGTTTTGGTAGAGAATGCACAACCAACAACATCGACGATGCGTGGACACCTCTAGCACAATGGCTCAGGTGCAACGGCCGGCAAGCGTTCAACACTGAAACTGGAGGGGGAAATGTGCAATCTTGTATTACGAGGATGTGTCAGCAGATTGCTTTCCAGGCGCAAAACTCTGACGGTGAGTATACTTCCCTTCATTTTGGGTCTGATGTATGTGTACTGATCCCGCCGTGCACTCCAGTCTTCCTTGGCTACGTCGGATGGTCTGCTGGTAACTTCCAGCCTGGAAGTTACGTTTTGGTGAGTTCGCGTGATCTTTGTGAATTGGTGATATCTTATCTGACAACAATGATAGGGAGAAACACCATCAGGCGGAGGATCATCGTGGACCGACACACCTCTGGTCCAGAGCTGTATGGCTCCTAAATCTGGTGCACAGACTGGGAGGATAAACTAGAGTGACGATTTTAATGAAGTGCGAACGAATTGGACATTTTGACAGATTTTCTGGCTCAGGATCGGTTCTACTTTCACTTTCGTCCTGTAATTTACTTATACCAAGTTAATGTCCACAGTCTCGTTTTTGAAAGCAGTCATCCATACTGCATCAATTGGGTGCGAAGTCTCTGGTGGACGAGATGTCGTGGGCAGAAAAAACAAATCAAACTGCCAATGTCGGTTTGAGTCTTCCGAGTTCTTAGCTTCACAATCTATAAACAAACAAGATATCTATCCGTTCGCATCTCAATCGTAAGTGATGGCAGAGTCGTCGGGTGGTCACGGTGTAAAGATAGTCTAGGACAACCGACTTTCCTCCTCTAGAGACTGATTATGACTCCCCAGCGACAATGGGATGACAATCGTAGTGTACTATATCTCAGGCACAATTTACAATCCCTCAGATTCGAGCTTACTCACAAGCTCTGCAGTCGCGACTATCCTCAAGACAACCCGACTAACACGCGAAAAATACCCGTTCCTAGGTCATTTGCACTGGCCGGCACCTATCGCGCCTATTCGTGGTTCTCTCGATACCAGAAATAACTTGTATGCCTTCTTCAACGCTCCACCGTATTAAATGTCTATTTTGGCTCGGTTTCATTTCGGAATGATTTTTCTTTCTTTTTTGTCACTCGACGACTTCAACATCCTCAGGTATAAGTATGACCAGTGGAGCCTTGGTCTTTAGCTCATCACTCAACCCAACATGATCTTTCGAACACTCGGATTCTTCGGAGTTGCAGTTCTGTCGGCCCTGTCCGTGCATGGGCAAACTGATTCTTGTCCTACCAATAGCCCCGCTGCAGGCTCTGGTACACTTCAATTCGTCGGTGTAAACATTGCCGGATTTGACTTTAGCTGCAATATTGACGGAAATTGTCAATCAAGCGGAGCATGGCCACCTCTTACAACGTATTATGGTATGTCCACTTACTGGTGATCATGATGAAACCCGACGTCTAACCACACAAAACAATTCTAAAGGACTCGACGGTGCAGGTCAAATGCAACACTTTGTTGACGATGACGGCTACAACACTTTCCGTCTACCCGTTTCATGGCAATTTTTGACAAACGACGTTTTGACGGCAACTTTGGATGAAACCAACTTTGCGAAATATGATGATCTGGTTCAGACCTGCTTGGCTACCGGTGCCAACTGCATTGTTGATATCCACAACTATGCTAGGTGGAACGGAGAAGTTCGTCTCAGTCGTTACTTGCCTATCAAATGCTGATTTCGCGACAGATCATCGGCCAAGGTGGACCTAGCAACGACATATTTGCAAGCCTTTGGTCAAACATTGCGCAGAAATACGCGTCAAACTCGAAGATTATATTCGGAGTGTAAGCCTATATGGGCGTACTGCTTGACAAACATACTGAAGGATCGTCCTAATAGAATGAACGAGCCTCACGATGTTGACATTGACCTCTGGGCAGAAAGTGTACAAGCAGCTGTCACCGCTATCCGAAATGCTGGGTAGGTATCTTGGATTTCCCAACGACTCTTGAATAATGTATGCCCTCTGCAGAGCAACGTCCCAGCTCATTCTCCTACCCGGAAACAACTTCACATCCGCTGCAACCTTTGTCTCCAACGGCTCCGCAGATGCTCTCGCCAAAGTCACGAACCCCGACGGAAGCACTACAGGCCTCATATTTGACGTCCACAAGTACCTTGATTACGATAACTCGGGAACGAATGAGTATGTCCACGATGTCTCAGGTGATATCTTCTTCTGACACAGTTCGGACTCATTGCAGGGAGTGCACAACCAACAACATCGATGACGCTTGGGCACCTTTGGCACAATGGCTCAGGTGCAATAACCGACAAGCTTTCAACACCGAGACTGGAGGAGGAAATGTCGATTCTTGTATCACCCTCATGTGCCAGCAAATTGCCTTCCAGGCGCAGAATTCTGATGGTGAGAATTTGTTAACTCGTACTGTGAATTGATGATTGATATCCCTTAGTCTTCCTCGGCTACGTGGGATGGGCTGCTGGTAACTTCCAGCCTGGAAGCTACGTCTTGGTGAGTGCTTGTGATATTTGGCAGATCGTGCTATTTTATGATTGACGACAACAGGGGGAGACACCATCGGGTGGAGGATCTTCATGGACAGACACACCTCTAGTCCAAAGCTGCATGTCCCCCAAGGCTGGAGCACAAGCTGGAAGCATCAACTAGGTTAATGTATTTAACACTAACACAAGGTAATCGTGAAAGCCACCTGTAAAGTAATTAGTTTCCACAACACCACAACATAATAATACTGATATTTCACCTATCGAGCGAAACCAATCAGGCTTGGCCAAACCGCAAAAGGCCTTTGCTACGAGACAACGGGAGCTTTTCCCACAAGACCCCAATGGCGTCCTCAACCTGAAACCCAAGCGTCCTGGTATCAACGGAAAGGAGGAGCCTGACAACTTTAAGATGGGGAAGATTGCCTTCCACAAAGAACCTGTCCATTTCATCCCAATCAAAATCCGCTGGAAGATCCTCCACATCTAATTGGGAAACATGTGACATGTAAAGCGAAAAAGAGACTTCTTCAAGTTTCTCGGAGCGAATTTGGGCTAGAGATTTGAGATTCCAAGGGACAGGACTAGTTAAGCGGTATTTCCAGTAATCGATGAGCCGGTGGATGTGAACAGTTTTAAGGGAGGTGTTGTAACCGAGGTCGCAATTTAAGAAAAAGTCCTCTGAAAAGAAAAGGCGTATTAGTGAAACTCTGAACGACAGGGCTTTTGTTATGCGATGGACACACCTGCATCACCGCCGGCATCCAAAGACGAGAATCCTAACGAAAGATGATCAAGCGTAGGACCAATTCTAGCTAGATATTCCCCGACAGCCTGTGTGTCTGAGGGAGACAAGATGCCGAGGTCCAGTTTATTGATGTCAGGAAATGGATCGTGGTTAAGAAAACACCTCATCACATCCCTTTTGTAGCATGCATCTATTGACAGCTCCCGGAGCGTTGAGGGAATCTTGTAAGGGTACAATTCGTCCTCCCCGTCAGTAGAAGGATCTTCCCAGGCAATGTTATGCAAGACAGCTGTATGGAGGAGAGGAAAACCGCATAACAAGTTCATCATCTGTGACACCGACACGAAAACGAGCCCATCCAATTGCAACCTCTCCAACTTCGAGAAATTGTTGACGAGGGGAGAATACCGCTCCGTTCCCGTTTCGTTGAACGATAAATTGAAAATATTCAAAGATACGACATTGCAGCAACATTCTCCAAGCGCTGGGATATCCAGACTTAGAAAATCTGGATGATAGTAATTTATACCGCTAATGTCAATGTGCTTGACGGAACTGGCAAATGTAGACAGTGGATGTTTCAGCAACTGCAAGAATTTTTGGACAGTTTGAGGGTTTACTCTGACCGCGCGAAAGAGGCGGGCCCGTCCGGAAGGAAGCCATGTGGAATTTGTGAGACTGATATTGAGCAAGGTACGTGTATCTTTGTCCAAGAAGTCGACGATACAGTCAATAATTTCTCCCGGGAACATGGTCGTCGGAGAGAGAACGTGGCTTTGTAATCGGAACGCGTCCCGGAAACCACCATTCCCGCTTTGAAAACCGGAAATTTTCACTTGTACAAGTATCGAGGGTTTGTACATACACGAACCGTTGTGACTGAGCTTGGATATCTACAGAAACTAGCTTCTAGCTATGCGGGGTTTCTCGTTAGTGATATAGACTTTACGTGCTTCTTGTTCATTTCGAAGCACCTGTTCTTTCACAAATTAACACGTATTCCTGTAAATTCCTCAATCAAAGTGGGTCCGGAGGCTTAGGAATTCTTGTAGAGGATGGAGATGTTCGGTTACGTGGTCAAAACACTGACGGTGGTGTCGTTTCTAAGACGTCTACAGTCATCCACCGGCCAATCCGGGGGCAGTCAATTTTAAATCACTTGTATATCTTTTAATTTGGACTCATCTCACTGGCTAGGTATCTCAGAATGTAATATACATGTAAGTTGATATTATTGAGGTCAAAAAATGAGGATATGGTATGTACAGATTTAAGAATAACAAAAGTAAAAAAAAGTTGCACAGATAAGCGGAACCAGCCAATGAGGCTGTCACATCACGCACGGATCAATAGAGATAAGATAATACTATTATTACTGCCTCGTCATCACCCTCCTCTTCAGCCTCATCACAAGAAATTACACTATGTTCCAACTCCATTGGAACCCCCAGAACCCCAAAAACTCCTGGAATAATTCTGATAAGTTCTAACTAGGTTCCTATAGATCACAAAAGCTGGAACTTAATTGGAACTTCACCAGAACTTGGTTAGAACTCAGTAGAACTCTGTTAGAACTGTATAGAATGTTGCCCAGGTTCTATGAGTTCTGAGGGTTCCAATGGGGTTAGAACATAGTGAAATGGAAATTCAGTTAAGATAAAAATTGACCATAAATGGCTAGAGGTTTGTCAAAAGATCAGGAGCCACTGAAATGAGCACATGAATGTGGAGTTGCCACTACACAGGATTGAACTCTCAACCTTTAGGTTTTTGCTCAGGAGGGCAATAAACCAACTAGGCCAAATGGCTGTAGTTATGATTGTAACATGGTGTTATATATAGGTCCTGTCCTATCACTATGGTTTAATGCAAGCTCAAAGTTTTAATAGATTCCAGCTAGGTTCTAACATGGGGAAAAGATTCTATAAAGTTCCAACAGAGTACTAATATTCTGAAAATATTCTATAGAGTTCCAATAGAGTTCTACTGAAGTTCCAATAGCTACAAACAGTTTTTTTGGGTTCCAACACTGCTCTAAGGGTATTCTGATATCATAAAATAATGGTACCTAGTTTCCAAAGTCCTTGGAACTAAAAGAAATTGTTCCAGACATTTGAATGTTGGGAACTTGGTTAGAACATAGTGTAATTTCTTGTGATGCTCCTCATTGCTCTCAGTACCCTTCATCTCAGCAGTAATGCCTTTTTCTGTTGGCTTTATTGGCATGTGTACAAGCATCAGTCGCTGTGGTTGCTTGATCATGACTTTCCAAAAGGGGATGTACACAAGCGATGTGACACTTGTGTATGTTCCCCGAAGATCTGAAATCTAAAATCTTTTCTATCAGACTCTGTGAGTAGATTTCCACTAATCTTAGGGTCGGAATCCATGCATATAGTGTACATCTGTATTGTAATTAAAATTTGGAGCCGACATTGTTCTACTTGTACCACTAGTTACGAAATAAATTTCAGAGCACCCTAGATTTCTCTACTTAAAATGCCCTACAATATTACACAGTCAGAACTTCAAGCCTGGCTTTGGGCAGTCTATTCATAATGCATGAATCTATAAAATTAATCTTCCTAGGATATACTGGGGCACGCTTATCACCCATGCCGGCCACTTTACCTCATTGGCCGGTTGATGACTGTATGTAATTATCGATGTTACAAACACAAATGTCTAGCTAATACACAAACTACCAAGGCAAAGGCAAAGGGGTTGGTAGGTTCTTCCCCAAGACGCGTTCCGCTTCCCCGATATCACTGTCATTCAAAATATTTAGAATAGTACAGAAATCCGGATCCTCGGTACACTGACCCTGGTCCTCTCGGTGCCCAAAATGTTCCAGTTTGTTCTTGAGTGAGATCAAGTACAAAGTCAACGGTAGACGCAGCAGCAACTTTAGGCTCTACAGCTACGCACCGATATTCGTCAGTATCAAGGATATCTTCATAGCGTGAAGCAATACTTTACCTCCACCAGACTCGTAGTACTTGTCAAAGCCAACATTCCTAGTCATGTCTGTCCGCATAAACCCTGGCTACTCTATAGTCAGTCTTTTCCCGACGGGTCAAATATGACACTAACGTGTATCATTGCGACAGTGACTCTCTTGTCATACAAGTCATGGGCCAGCAATTTCCCGGCCATATTTGCTGCAGCTTTACTACCGTGATGACCATAATTGCCCCCCACCCTCTTCTCGAGTTCTTAACGTTATGGATCCACCTTCGGACGTTATGAGGATGAACTTGGAAGGTGAGGCCAGCAGATTGGCCCTGGAGCTATTGTTACTGAATGAGATAAATGCAAGGCGACTACAGAGTCAGTGCATACAGATGGTGGGCAATGAAAACTGGGGCAATCGACACAACCTTGTACATTTCTACTTCATCGGCAAAGTTGGGCGCGTCCAAGGTCTATACAAAATACAGAAGGAAGCTAATCATCTACAATCCACAGTCGAGGCGACCAACCTCTGCTTTGAAGACACCAGCATTGACAAAAACCAAATCGACTTTTTGTGCACCAAGTCCCTCTGCAATCTTAGTTCCAGCATCTTCCTGCGCAAGATCTACGCTAGAGATCGTTTTGACACCGGAAGGTAGTGTCGTTGCAGTTATGTCTTGAGACCGTGTTGTAGCATAAACCTCAAAATCCCGGGACGATAGCGTCCTAACAAGTTCCCGACCGAGTCCACGGGATGCGCCAATGACAAGAGCTGTAGGCATAACGAAGATGAGTGTCGAAGACAAAGTAGCAATCTGTGACGTCATTGTGTAATCTCAGCATATCGATTCGAAGTTCTGTCAGTCTGGCGTAAACCGCTGTCATCGCCAACTAAACATGCCTGCAGAGGAGCGTATTTATTCAGAAAATATGCAAGCACTAGAAACCTGCCGATGGATCAATCAAACGGATTACGAAATACGCTAGAACACCTTACAAGTTGGGTATGGACAAGGAACAAGTGGCATCTCAAGACGACAAATTCTCCAGCGATCTTCTTATCAAAGCTTCCGCTTGGGCTGAACGAGGCTCAATTTTGCACTGGAATGGTCGTGGATGGCTAGAACGATGTCAGTCACTCATTTGAGGACATTTCTTAGCAATACCTTATAAAACCATCATACTCGATTTCGGGCACTATTTCTCTTCCACTCTCTGAATCAGTAACCTTCGAAATTTGGAATGTGAAGAGAATGGTAGCAGCAGCAATGAATAAACTGTTCTCGGCCAGATACATGCCTGGACATATACTGCAAATTCTAAGAACAAGGTTTCCAAGCTAGAAAACAAGGATACACACCGTCTGCCAAATCCAAATGCTGCTATGACCGCTTCTGAAGGTTCATCTTTACCAGTCTTCAGATTTCCCGCCTCGTCCAGATATCTTTCGGGTCGGAACTCGAAAGGATCAGGAAAAACCTCTTGGTCGTGAAGAATTGACCTGAATTTGATATGATTTAGGTGGGAAATTGGTCTGAATTTGGATAGCAATACCAGATGTTTGCCCATACAGTGGTGCCTTTCTCAATGAAGTAACCTTGGTATTCGTCATCTTGTTGACAGTAATGGGGAAGTCCTACAGAAATGTCAGTCTAGATAAGTAACTATGTAAAGGAGTTACCTAAAGGTACGCTTGGATTCCATCTCCAAATCTCGAGAACTAAAGCCGAGATATAGGGAAGTTTTGGCCTATCCGAAACTTTGGGAAGTCTCGGCATTTCTGACCGAAGGCTGGCCATGTATTGGTCAATTTCTTCTTGTGCATGACGTTGTACAGAAGGATATAAAGTCATGGCAAGGATCAAGGACGTGATTGAAGAGGGTGTCTGCCAAACACGTCAAGTAGATGGGACAAGTAAAGGTTTTGAGTACTGACTGTTTCGGCACCACCTGATAATGTCGTATGAAGTCAGATAGATGTAAAACAGCCTGATTTAATTTCGAACCAGAATAGAGCGACGCAGCAGCAGCTTTAATCATCTCCTCTTCCTCCAACGTTGCTTCACCATTCTTCTCCTCGATATAGGCCCCAATAAAGGAGTCAAAGGCTTGGCCCATTTTCTGTAGCAGTTATCAGTATCGGTATCCATAAATGCGATCCCCAGCTTGACCAGACCATTTCATTTTTGACAAAGTCGAAGGGAACATCATACAATATGTCAAGTTCTTCCCTCATGCTAGCTGCGATGCGTTTAAAAGAAGCTCCCGGTAACCACTTGGGGACATATTTCACTGGAAGGTAATGACGCATTAGGCATGACAGTCATTTGGCTGTTGTCCATAAACGTACGAGCTGGAAAACTGTCTACCCACCATCTCCCAGGTTCAGAAGCTCGAGCAAATCCGGCCATTGCATCTTCCGCGATCTTTACGAGATGGAGAGGGTCGCCGTTATGAGAAGGATAGCCGTATGACAGAAGAAGTATCGTTGATGATGTGGAACTTTGATTAAGATGTCAGACACGATAACCAGCAGGAGACTATAGACCAACTCTCGTGCATGAACAGCAAAATTTTCGGGATCATTCAATAGTTTACCCAAGAGTCTAATAGAGAAGAGATCAGAAAGATACAGAATCTTAAGAAGTACGCATGGCATACCGAATGTTCTCCCTCTCTTGCACGCCCAACAGATTCTCAGTAGCACATGCTCGTGGTCCCATGAACTGATGAAAAAGTCGTCTGAACTCCCGAAATCTTGGACTATGCATCTGAGCATAACCTAATCCTCGATTCCATCCCACACTAAAGTTAATGAGGATCAATATAACACATTAGAATCTAGATAACGTACAGCTCCCCTGCCATGATTGCATCAGGACGATTAGAGTATATGTTGCCTCTGCTCTCAAGTAGATCGGTAGCTGTTTTGAGGGAAGACAGAACGATAGACGAATGTCCAAGGACGTTGATTTTTATTATATCACCTGTGAACCGATTTGAGTATTGCATCAAACGTGTCGTACAGGGACACACCATATTCTCTCTTCCATTCGTGAAACTTCAACCATTGTCGATCATCGGGTATCTGCAAAGCATTTCCTATAAAAACAAGTCTACTAACACGTTTCGCTCACAGCACGCAGCGTCTCACCGATGATAGGAATACCAGGAGGGCCGGGCGGATGACGCTTCGTTCGCTTCGCAAACGTAAGGGCCAAGTAGACGATGATAGCTAGAAATGCTGACAGCGTGTAAAACATTGCTCTGCTTGACTCAAAAGAGGTGAAGTGTAGTTATTATGAGAGATATGGAAACACGTGTAGAGAAGCGTCGATATCATGGTCGGCCTCAGCCGACTGTTTTCTTGTGGAAGGTGAAATGGCAATTCTCGGGAGCTCCGCTGGCCGTGGCCAGGAGTGCAGAGTATTGATAAATCATTGAGCTGTCGGAACAGAATGTACACGATAGCTCTTTAGTATCGTGTGATAAGCCATACAATCAATATAAAAACTTTCAAAAGCCTCACGAAAGACCATTTCCAATCGCAAACCAGTTACCACCGACCAGAATTTTCTGACAAAGTCCACCGAATAACTACTAATGTCTTCTCAGAGAGCATGGGTAACTTTTCTCCAGCAACCTTCATCACTACCTTCTCGTAGCTGGACACCGAGAACGTCAGCCTTTTGAGACTCCTAAAACAAGGCCGTTGAAGTACCGCAGCCAGACCATCCCAATCAAATGCTTCTAATTCATCTGCTGCACCCTTTTCAAGTCTTATTACGATCGTGACTTCTTCTAAACACGAAGCATTCACAGTTTTCAACACTTCCGTCGCGAACGTGACCGAGCCGGGAAGAAGTTCAGGGAGAAGACAGATCCATCCAAGCCGGAGGCTCTCCAGATATAAACAAGGTGATAAATCAATACCTAGAAGGATGTCAGCTCGGAGACATAAATGATCCACCAAAAATGATTATGCTAACCTACTGCGGTATATGCATCCCATATCTTGAGCACTCGAAGATAGTAGCCGGCCTGCCGCAGGTATTCAGATAGACCCTCATTGGTTTGCCTGGAAAAAAGACCAAAGGCAACAGTATGCAAAGTTGGCATTCCATGGAATGCCAACCATGCAAAAAGGAAGCGCGTAATGGATTCGTTGACATTAGCGTTGAACGTATGTAAAGGGGGCGGCAAGGGTGTAGAGTCCTGAATATGTCCGTCCATGATCTCGTACTCGAAGCTGAAACCGCAGAGGCAGAGGACAACCAGACGAGGTAAAGAACCCAGGATGTCAAAGAACTGTTGGACGGAGGACAGGACAACGGAATTGAGCTCCAGCTCGTTTAAAGAATGAAAATTGGAACGTAGAGCAATAGGAACACTGGGCCCTATGTCGGCGCGAATCCACCCAAGGCGCAATGACTTGAGAGAAGCTAGCCCATCGAATTGGCTCAGGAAATCATTAAACTGGAAGTCCTCATGGTTCCCATAGGCTCCCCAGAAGGGTAGTCGATTAGAACCACCTTGTTCCAGGACAAGATGTTGAATAAACGGAGCGATAGAACACGGATTGCATCGGTTGTCCACCAACTCCAAAAATCTATCGACATTTGTCCGCAACACCGTCACTTTTGAAGTCGCAAACAACCAGTACCGACTTGTAGGAAGCCATGCTTTACACACCAGGCAGCAAGAGTTTAAGGAGAGACGATCCTTGGAGAGGTGCGAGATGATTTGATCATAGATTTCTGGTGGAATCAAGTTTGTCAGGTAGGTGGGTAAAGAGTGCAACTTTACCGTTCTTATGGACATGTTGGGCGAGGGCTAGGAGAGGAAGATAACCCAGCTACTTACACCAACTAAAAACTGACTAGTCCACTCACTTGTACCGGAATCACCGCAAACCTTTACCTCATCCCCCTTTCCCAAAGCCATCAGGACAAGATGATCAGCGTGAATGGATGGCACAAGGCCCCAAGGACTGAAGGTTTTCGCTTCATGGTGACAGGATGCATGTTGGCCAGCTGCAAAATTTGGATCACGGCATCATCAAGAACTTTACACCCATGCGCTCTCCACGCGTCGAAGTTGCTTAATTCCAAAATTTCGTGAATCGTATGAACTGAAGTAAGGCAGATCATTTACAAGTAATATAATAGGGCTACAGTACCATAAGGGTATGCATTAGCTGAAGTCGAAGTAATAAAGATTATGGTAAAGTCCGGGTCTTCATCGGAGAGGGGTATAGTTTGTAAGTAGGTCGAAGCTCATGTACTCGGGACCTCAGAAGCCTTAAATCAAGGTCCAAACGGCACCAAAGATAGCACTGCACAATACAGTCACTGCGCCGGGCATGAATCCAAATGCTGTCAGACTAAGAGCGGCATTGTCATCATTATTAGTCACTGCAGCATCTACTGCTGAAGTTGCAGCGGTCCATTTCTGTCCGGCAAAAGACGTAACCACGCCAGCTCCAGAGGTAGCAAGGGTGATGGCTTCGCCTCCATTGCTGGTGACAACAGTGAATACACTTCCTCCGAATGCTGACAGAAAATTAATTTCATCGGTTTGATAAATATATCCAAACATTCCACTCACAGGTAACTTTCTCGACGACATTAGGTGCGATTGATGTTATATCACCGGCAACTGACGCAGCTCCGTCTGTTACTTGCGAGAATACAGAAGCAGCTGAAGGGGAATTATAAACACAGTTATAGACGTTGGCACAATCGCTACTTACCACCTCCCGTGACCTCACTGAATATGCTATCAACTAAAATGGTACAGTTAGCATGAAGATAGCGCACAACGATAAAGCGACTACTTACGTTGACGTTCCTCCAGTTCTACAGGCTGGGGGGCAGCGTTAGCCAAAGCCGCAAACGTAGTGCAAATCGCCAAAGTAGCGAAAGCTCGGATGTAGGAGGAGCCGGTCATGAACATCGTGAAAGTCTTGGAATGAAGTAAAGTAGAATTTGAAGAACGAAGGTGGGCAGGCAATGAAAAGAGCGAAAAAGTTGGCTTTTATAGGCGAGCCAAAATTTGCTGACGGTATGCAAGTGTGGTACGGCCCTGTATTATTCCACGCCAGTACGCCAAGGAGAAAGCTCCATAATTAGATTGAGTGTACAGCCCCACGTGCAACCGCGGATCCGGCTCCAACGGCGGGTACTGGACGTTCGCTATACATATCGGACAGATATGAGCACTGCGGGAACCAGTGTCCAATTAACAGGAAGGAAAGGTAGCAGGAGTCGCAGCTTCAGCACTACAGCTTTGGCTTTCAACTAGGCATTCTGCAAATCCAGCGAGGCATTGCATGACGCAATCTTCAGGACCTCTCAATTCCTCCCACACATGGAAGTAAACCTCATGCACAGAACTGGATGCCCGACGTCAGCACGCATACCATGACGCCAGTAAATCCGCACTGAATTGACTCGACGAGAACATCGAGAATTCTGGTTAGTAAAGATCTAGGAAAACCCTTTCCTACGTATGTGTATGAACTTCCTGACGCAATTCTTCGAGGCCTCGTGCCAATTTAACATGAATTTCCGAGTAAGAGGGCAACATACGAATATGTTCTTCACGGCCATCGAATGCCACCCAGTGAAACAAATTCAGATAAAGGAACTCCAACCGCGAGCATTGCATTCTGTGAACTGTCAAATCCAATACTTGCCGGGAGCGCAGCATGAGGGTCCCCCGATGCACACAAACTCTTGGCAATAAACGCGTATACGTACAAGATGTTCGGCGATGGCTCTTTAGACATTAATGTACAGACTGCGGAAGAGTCGAGAGGGAGTTGAAAAGGAACATGCGATTATCTAATATCTGCGGCGGTGCCTCAGGATTCGGCATCACAACAGTGCGAGGCTACGATTCTTTACTGGTTGGGTCATTTTCTTTCAGAATCTGTTCGTTTATAGGCCAAGGATGACCCATCCACGTTGCTAGTTTAACATGGTCGATATAAACTCTTCCTGTATGGGGATGAATGAGGACACTGTTCATTCGATCTGTCAATAAATTGTAAACCCGAACTGGGCCGAAAGTATCCTTACGAGAGAGGTCCTCGTTCTACTGTCAGCCAGCAAAATAGAGCTCCGGTTTGATGTGGGTTAAAAGTGTCAATCTCGAAGGATGCCACAGGATGGGGTTCTGAACCGAGTCAGTGTGTGAATGTGCTCTTGATACCCATCGCATATCGCTTACCAGTCGGCGTTTCGACAAAATCAAGGACCCGCAGCTATAGAAGAAGGCCCTGTCAGTGAAGTAGTATTCCTGCCTCTTACAACAGATTCTCATCACCTCAGGAAACTCGGCTTTGACTCTTTGGTGTAAATTACGAGCGTATTCTACCTGATAGGGCACAGATTGCATAAAATATACTAAAAATAAAATAAGTGACAACTGAAAACAGATCTCAAATACTCGCCATGAAAATCGAAGCCGTGGTCTTTATCAATAGGATCCGGAAAGATAGAGTATGAAGGTGACAAGTTCTGCCCCGCCATCGCAACAGGAGTTTGGAATTCGACCTCGTTGGTTTCTCCTTATAAAAGTGGTTCTCAATTGCGGCATCTACGATTGCGATTGCCTTCGGCGCAAGACGCTAGGAGCGCTCAATCATTGATATTCTCGGCCTTCATGGTCTTCAATTAAGTATACGATAACTAATTTCTACAACGTAAAATGATCAGCCCAATGTTCGAGGACACCTTTTCCTAATGCATGTTCAGGGAATTGTAATTCTTCCCGACATATTATGATAGCGTGGGCATTCCTAACGGGGTGTATCCAAACCAGATGTTTACGGAGATTGGTTAGTTGGTTAAGGTCTGTGACCATCCGTTTCTGAGACGGGGAAAGTTCGATCGAGGATCCTATGGTAGTGTCGCCCACTGCGATAGGCACAGGAACGGCGTGCTCGGCAATATTCTCAGTAGCTTGCTCGACCTGTTTCCTGAGATTCGTAAATGATTTCATTCGCGTCAAGTATGCCTCGTTTTTATTGAGATCCGCTTGGAGAAGCATAGCTCGCGACTGGGACGCTCGAGAGCTGAGTAAAAACGTCACCGGAATTACGAACAACAAGGTTAGTAGTATAAATGGCGACATTGCCATAAGAATCTGTACAGACATATTCAAATTCGAACAAGTCGGGCTCAATAATGACACCTACAAGGTTGTAAGGAAAGTTCCATTGTATGAACGGACCTAGAAAAGGTAGAGGCTTCCAGGTTTTGAACCGTTGAGACCATGTCAAAGATTTTGATGTTTTTTCTTCGCGCCAAGATTTCATCACAGGCTTGTAGCCCTCTTCAAATTCCCTATAAATTTTTCAGAAAGCAGTTCGTAAGTGATCAAGACACCACTGACACTTGGACATCTTCAACATTGACTTTTGCGAAAGGATCTTCGGATTCAAAAGCGCCCGTCATATACGGGACCATTCTATCATTGATGCTGAAAGTGAGATCGGTTAGTATTTCAGTTAGGTAATTGAGACAATTGACGAACGCATTTGCATATATATTAATATGCTGGAAAGCATTCAGAGCTTCCCAAAAAATGCTTCCTATGTCTTTCGGTCAGAAAAATCGTATCAGTTTAAATGCCGTTCTACCTTTATCTGCAGCAATCTCTAGCCAAGGCCGGCCGGTTCCGGCCCAGTCATCTATCCCAAACACTTGTCGACCCGTGTTTCCTAGCAGGTTCGATCCCACAGTTTTTGCGAGGCGAGCGAGCAGCGAGTTCTTAACATTTGGCATACCTAAATGAGGTGTCGCAATCGTTGCAAAATTCATTGGTCGAACGTCCGCAAAGAAATCAGATGCGTGCAGTATTCTTCAGTTACTGTCTAATCAGAAGATAGCCAGTGGAAGTCGTATACGGATTTACTCACGCAATCACATAACGAGCGTACAGCCCACCCAGACTATATCCGGTGATTGAAAATTTCGTGATATGCTGGTCCTTTTCTTCAATCTGGCGAGCAGTTTCTAGGATCTGAACAAAACACCGATTCGGTGGAGTTACATGCAAAACATCAGAGCACCCTACCTCCTTTGCCGCTCGCTCAGCGCCCCATTCAATCCCATCATAAGTTTTTGTTCCTTGGTTTGCTTCTATAATCAGAAGTTGTATCCGACTTTGGGATTCGGTGTCTTGCAAATTGTGTTTGTCGGTAAAGACACGCGCAGCTGACTCCAAATGTTTCGCGTTTCCCCATAGACCATGGAGGAGTACGTGGAGATGGACTTGCATGATTCAACTAGAGTGGGGCCGGTCTTGGTTTTATGATGATTGAAACATAGTGCCGGCGGGAGCTGACGTCGCTTTCCGGCCTGGGGTAAATAACGCCTGACGAAAGCCGGACGACGTCCTACAGCATGCATTGCAAATCGCCGAAGTGGCGATGATTCTAAACGTTTGTACAGACTACATATGCTAACATCTATGTCGATCCCAATACACAAAAATCAGATAATCCCTCGGTGACGAAATCGGGTACTATCGGACCGACTTCAGAGACGTCTGCAAGGGAAGCTAGGCCTAAAAATGTGGACATGAATCCAGATTTACGAACAGCAATGGTCTCAACTCACCAGACAGAACTAACATAGTAGCCACCCCCTTTGGTTGAGTGTATTCAGTCGGAAACTTGGAAACCCTCAATTTGAAATGACACTCACGCAGTTCTTGCCAAACGCTACATCTGCATCCAGACGATCACCAATCATAATTGTCCTTGAAGGATTAATGTCGTGCCTGCAAAAGACCGTGGGTTAACATCTGAGCAAAAAGGAGGATTGAATAGCTACTTTGCTATTATACTCTCGAACATCGTTCTCGAGGGTTTGCCAAAATTCACTGGCTCCCGTCCTAGAGAATAACGCATCATTGCAGTCAAAGCTCCTGTTCCCAAGAACAAAACTCCGTCTTCGACAGGGTAGGTGAGGTCCTCATCCGAACATAAAAATGCACAATCCGGGTTACATGTGAGATACTGGAAGGCTTTGGACAATTTAGCATAATTGATCGAGCTGTCGTATGAACATAAGACGGCAGCGACCGAAGGGTCGTGGGCTGGGTTATCAATTGGTTCAAGAATATTGTCCGATGGATCCTAGGACTTGGAGTGAGATGATATGGATCAAAAAAGTATAAACGACATACCGTACCACCGCAGGTTGTAATCCCTTGCTCTCGAAGTTCCTCTTCAATTCCACTCATCCCAATTACATAGACCTTCTTGTCTTTCGGTAGCTTCATTACCGAAGAAATATACACCGCACTTGCGTATGCAGAACTGAAAATCTCGTCCTTCTAAGCGTCAGCCTAGGCTAAACCATGCATGGAGGCAACTCACCACAGAAGCCTCCACGCCCATTGCAGCAAATTTCTTCTTGAAAGTTGCCCTTGAGTGTGTTGGGTTATTCGTCACAAAAATTATCCGCTTGCCTTGAAGGGAACGTTCTTTCAGTTAAAAGTCAATCCAATGACTAGCTGTACGCACCTCTAGACCTCAGGAATTGTGAAACTTCAGCCGCTCCTTGAATAGGCGTGTTTCCTTTCCAAATGACTCCATCGCAATCAAACAACCAGGTATCATAATCGTCCACTATTTTTCGATAGTCTTCGACAGTTGTAGGAAAGAACGGTGAAGATCGCAGCATTACTTGGCACAGACAGTCGTGACAAGCAGATGGTATTTGCAGTTCCTCGTGGTAAAGACCAGGTCCTGAAGAAAGCGTGCAGAAAGCATGGATCTGATATGATTCAGTCAGAAGTCATTTTCAAATATTCTGGGGTCCGAGTATTGGGTTGTAGCGCAAAGTTGAACACTAGATGTGTCGACATGGAAAGAATAAAGATGAAATTCGTGTACAACGTAAGAGGCGTACAGCACTAACTACTTTTGAACTTTACAAACTCGTTTTACAACTCGTAACCCATAAAAAATACGTCCAAGGCATTATAAGGCAAATACAACTTTTCTCCCTACAAGAGGTCCATTACAAAGACTTGGTCCTTTCAAGCTTTGGCGGTGTACTGTAGTTCCAATGTCAGCGTTAAAATTGTCCAAAATAGTCGAGCCGTTACTGCCAGGCCCATGATTTTCGATACCAAAGACGGACAGCAGACAAATAAAAAGGCCTACTTCCTGACATACATCTTCCAATAAAGAGCAAATGTAACCAAAGCTGCTCCCGTCAGAGAAATATATGTCGGCAAGTACGTCTTTTCATTTCCCCGTCCCTTCTTTGAAACCGAAAATTCACGGGTCCGAGCAATATTACCCACCTGGACAATCAAAGAGTCTGGGAACGGCCCAAGTGCACCGACGGCGTCGATGTAGACTTGTTGAGGTGCACCGTTGAGGGTCTTGGGGTGTTCGGTGAACCGGTTGAACTTTCCAGACTGTCCAGGGGCACGTTTGAGATTGGGTAACTCGCGGAGGATGGCGCTAATGACTGTCGGTGTGATAGTGTCGAAGAAGGCAGGAGACATGAGACTGTTGATTCAAGAAGATCAGAAATGGTCGAGTAAGGATTAGTGTTTGTTAACTTACCCATACTCTCCAACACCAAGAATTCCGTATTGACCTACACCCGCAATCTTCGCGGCACCGGCAGGACGAGATTTCTGGAGAACAGTCAGCATATACAGCTATAGGCAGGAAAGAGACAAATCTCACATTGACTCCGACGAAACTGACAAATACCCGTTCACCTGCTACAATCTTCTCGCTGACACCAGGCACAACGGTGTCCTGCAAAGCAGTACGGTATGTACCAGAGACGACAGGGTCTTCAGCTAGATCATTCAAAACAATCAGTCTTCCAAATACATAAAGAACGAATAAATCAAAACTCACCGAAAACTTGACTTGCAAAAGTCTTCACGTCCGCTACGTTCATCTTTGTGTGGAGCTCGCCCTCTCCAGGCAAAATCGCATTCAGAATGTGTCCTACGGACTGACTCCAATGCCTCGCTGAAATGACCGTCTCGACAAAGAGAGCAGCAGCCAATTCTTCCGAGGTCTTGTTTCCCCTTCTTTCCCAAAGTTTGGTCAAGAATCCTCGAGAGGTGTGCCTGTTGTGACGAGCGAATTGATCCCAGGTGTCAGTAACGTTGTCTGCGAATCTGGAACGGATCCAGGAAGCGTGCTGGTTAAGTTGCTCGACGACGTGTTTAGAAAAGTACTTGAAGAGTTTGACAGAGGACTCGCGGAGTTCCCAGTCGTCGACGGGGGAGACATTGACAAAGATGTATCTAAGGCAAAAGGTAAGAGCCCAGTCGAGAATCAGTAGAGGCGCAAATACTCACTGGCACACATGTGCGAATCTCTTCATCAACTCTTCTTCGGTCCAGATGTCCTTTGAACCACTATCATCATCCTCGTGTATCCTAACTGGGATACCTGCAATCTGCTCGCAAATCCACTTGACGGGAAGAGTGTTGATCACATCCTTCATCAAGTCCAAGTACCTCTCACCGCCCCTCTGCCCAGTAGTACCATCCGAAGTACCAAACACCTTCTCCTGCGCGCATTTCTTCACCAAATTCTCAAAGTAGGCTTGAAGACTAGGGAACTCTGCACCCTCCTGTCCAAAGAGATGCGACTGCTTTGGCAAATGCTTCTCCACCAGCTCCTTCTCCACTTGAAGATCTGGTATTTTCGACCCACCGATCACATTCTTGATACGTTCTTCGTATCCAGAAGACCAAACCTTGTGACTATCCTTTTCTCTCTCCGTGATCGGAACCGTGCCTTCCAGAATCTGCTTGACGCCCTCGTATGACGAGATGACCCTCTCGTACCCAGCCTTGGTGTCTCCCTTGTTGGTCAGATATCCAGCTGGTCCTTTGGGTACTGCAGGTCGATCCCACTTGTACTTGACTATCTCGTTGGTTCTCTCCTTGCGGTCTATATCTTTCATCTGTTCCTTGAAGAACTTGGGTTCAAGGAATGGGAAGTGCGCAAGCACAGAGCCGGCAGGGTATTGAGCAGGCAGATGACAGAATAGAAGCCTAAGGAAAGGAACCGGATCAGCTACTCACCAATAACGCGTAAAAACAAGTTGCACACCTCGTCAAGTTACCACCATAACTTCCATCCTGCTCACCAGTAGTGATAGTACTAGGCAACAGAGTTCTGTATCCATATGTCGTCAAGTTGTACGGAGTGCACTCCACAGTCAAGAAGCGGTCTCCGCGCGTGAGACAAACGGCATCAGCGAGAATGGTTCTCGAGATGGTGAAACCGGGACATAAACCAGCACCTGGACCAGGCGCCTTGGCCTGCTCAGCTTGGAGACCAACGTAAAGCTCGAGGTTGTCGATGTGTCGGTAAAGAGCGCGAGCAGCGGCGGCGACCGATTTGTCGGGGTTCCATTCTTCAAAGGTGCTGTAGGCTGTAAAAAGTCGAGGTTAGGATGTAGAGAAGAATACAGAGAAAAGCATCACGTACGTTTCAAACCAAAGAACTGCCTAAACTCGTTCATGGAGCAAGAACCCCATGATCTCGCCTGTTGGATACCCATGACTTCGATAACTTTCATCACCTCAGGGATTCTCCTCGCTCCATAAGCACCTGCTCTATCCTCTGTAGCATCTATCAAGAGCTTCGCAATGCCCTCACTCGAGAAAGACCCATCCTTCCCTCTCTCAAGCCCGCCAAACGTCCACTCCCTGACGTTGTTCATCGTATTCTTCGACCCAATCTTTGCAGCGGCCATACCAAAGGTCCTAGGATCAAGTTTGTTGAAATCAACCTTTTCATCTTTCAACCCAATTTCTTTAAGAGCAGCCTTGAACTCGTCCTCTGTCCACTTTTCGTTCTTTTCGGAAAGAGTAGCGTGCCATCTGTAGAGTAGGTTAAACTCCACCGAGACCACGTTTCCTTCTCCTCGTGGAGATACGTCATGAGTGAGGGAACGAGATTGGGCGAGAGTGTCGAGACGCCAGTCCATTCGGTCACGAGCTTGACCGAGAATAGCTCCGACGTAGTCACCGAGGATGATTTTGATATAGACCGCAGCGTTAACGAGACGTGCACGATGGAATATCTCATCATCTTGGGCCTTGACAGAGTTGGCTTCTAGTTTATCGAGAGGCTTGAGGTTGCTTCTCTCATTAATGGAGAGGATCTTTTGAGCGATGAACTGTAAAAATAACGAGTCAATATATGCACGATAAGAAAAGAGAGCTCCACGCACGTTATGGTTACGACAGAACAAAACTAGCATCGCGCATGTCGCTGGGGGCATTAACAACAGACGATTGTCTGCAAACACATCTTCCCAAAGCTGACCTGATCCATCATGTCTTCGGATGGCGTTAACTTGGTCGTCCGAGGATCCATAAAGCACACTGAGATCCAGATATGACGAGTTGTCGTTGATAGACCAGTCTTTGCGATTTGTGTTGAAGATATCGTGGATAATGAGATCGGCGAGCGCAAAGAAACATGAAGAGACACCGGAAGGATGTGGGTCAAACTTTGACTTTCCGTTTTGATCTTTCGGGCGACGGAGAAGCGTGTCAAAGATAAGCCCGGGATCGGGAAGTGTGTTTATCGGTGTGAGGAGAGTTGTGGATGGAACAGTACGAGCGTATGGCTGGCGAGCCGCACCAAATCCGGGAATGAGAGGGTTGTAGTTGGACGCGTCTGCAGCACGATAGGCGTACTTGACGTATTCGCCCTCACTAGGAGCGGTGGCAGCAGTTGCGGAAGAATCGGAAGAAAGGGCGCTCAGATATGCGCCGGGAGGATGTGGGAGATCCTTGTACAAAAAGTCGATGACGACGGCTTGAAGTTTCTTTGCAAACGCTTGTTGCTTTGCACTAGCTTTCGAGTCGCCGAGGCGGGTCATCAAGACCAGCAGCTTTTCTTGCAGCAAAAGGCGATCATTGAGCGCATCTGGATGCCTGACTGCATTGATGTAGGAAGGAATGTCGTCGATCCCAATGAGGGGGTCGGTGATGGCTTCTTCAAGCTTGTTCTGGAGAACCTCGATGAAGGAAGTCATGGTGAGCAATGGGGAGTAGACTCGTTGCGGGGAACCATGATATATGGGCTCGTGGTGGCTATACAATATTACAGCTATCAATCACTTCTAAAAACGCCGTTAGTTGCAAATCCCTGCTTCATCAGGAACTCCACCCACCCTGAGCCTACACCCCGTCCAAATCCGTAACCTTCGGGGATAGAAACCTCCGGGCTGTGGCACAACATGTCGTTCAAAAACAACTAGAGTTTGTCGCGACACAAGAAAAAAAGACATATACTTCCCACAGTCGGAAGTTGTACTTCCGGCCTTCCTTTTTTGCATTTATTATTTCGTTCGCTTGTTGTCCCTTGCCCTGCACCTTGTTTGTACCTCCTGCCCATCTGGCAAGGCTGTACCTAGTCCTATTGCACAGACACAGACCAAAGGTAAGAATGAATCACTGATACATCATCCACCCTTGTTCTTTGATCCATGAAACAGTTTGTCGGATAGATGTTGATATCAACAAGCAACCACCGGGATCCTTGCTAATACCTGGGCGTCAGCACAGTTTTACGGATCTGTCCAGACAATACTGGCCAAGCTCCATCTGCCTGGACCTCAAATTAATTCATTGACAAGAACAAATTTGGAACTAGCGCGGGACTTCCGCATCAATCTCTGGAGTTACCGGTGTATCAGCCATCAATTCACTAGCCCACTCTCAAACGCTCCTAACGGCCTCAACCCTTTGCTCAGGTCAAGCTAAAGCCTCATTATGCCCGGGGACATCTTAGCTCCGTCTCTTGCGGCTTCTTTAGTAGTGACTTTTGATTGCTTAGCGCGGTCACTTATTTCAAACCCCCGCTCGAAGAATGTCTCGGCCTCCATCCTTGATCACCGTCAGCACGTTCTTTCTTTTTGAAAGCAACGAACCTGAACCGAAAGACGTCCTCAAAACGCCGCGCTCGTCGATTGACACTTGAACGACGTCCAAGGATCACTAATCAAGGCGTTCCAGAACCACAAGAGAATGCTTAATCCTTGGACGCGTGTACCTCTGTACCTTTGTTCTACATCCAACACCCTTACATCGCTTAGCGCAGTATTCTAAAATCCAAAGTCTTGCGCAATGCAACCGACTGTCTCACAGCATCCAGCAGATCCCAAGCTCGATACAACGCCTGCTCGTCTGCGCATCGATGATCATACACTATCCATACACCATACGTTCCATTCGAAAGATATGCGAATAAATTACGACTAGATCTTCCAGTGCACCCGAAGCCCTGCTCATGATCCCGTTCTCAATAAAACTTCCACAGGATCCGTGCTTCATTCTTCCTTTTCCTATGCCGGATGAATGGTGTAGTACTCCTCCGAGCTCGCCTTTGCACCACAGGCATACATTTATTGTTTCACCGCAGTGACCGATATATAACCCAGGGTCTAGTCAATCCAATCCTGCGTGCTTGCTTTCATTACAAAAAGGCGTTGTTTAAACGTTTATTTAATAGCGGGTGTGGGTGTGTATGTATGGAGGTGTAAGATGGGGAAAATTAAGCACTTATCATCCCAGGTATATCATATCGACGTCAGAATGAGATCAGTGATTCATCAATCAATATCATGCGGCCCTATAGCAACACAACGTGCTGCAAGTCAGAACTTTGCACTCATAGTGAGTCAGTGCTGTACCACCACCAAGTAGCTTGTAGGGCTTCTTTGTTCTTCAGGCCTGATGAACATTGAACAATCGATTGTTGTTAGGGGTGCATATGGTAGCACGATGAAGGTGGAAAGATAGGTATAGAACATACCGGAAGTACAATGCAAGTAGTGGTGCAACTTGGATGCTATACCCGCTGAACCCCTTCAGGGAGAGTGAGATGTGTTGCAATCTCTATACAAGTCCTGCGAAGTGAACTGAAACGAGACAGCGAGAACGTGATAATGGTACGGACTTACACGGTGATCTTGGACTCAGAGGAGTACTAGTGGTGATTAAGAACGCCACATCTTCATACACCACTTTCTTGAATGGAGCTTGAACCGGAAAGAACAAATTGTATACATGTCATGCACCTGCGGTGCAAAGAAGTCGTGTTTTTTGTAGTGTTCCAAAAATGGTCGGCCTGGTCGGGAGTCGGAATGGAATGGAGGCCAGACCGAGACATACATCGCAGATACGAAGGCTTGAAGGCTAGGATGAGCTGTACGCATAGGTTTCCCGGCCGAGATTATAATCGATGCCAGTGCTCTAAATATCCACATTTTTGAGTCAATCTTGAACCCGAAGCTGCCGTACAAGTACCACTTCACACAGGAATCAAAGCTTGTGCCCACATAACAAATGACCATGCTATTTGTCGAGGCAACCTGAGACCTACAGCAAGAGTTCTGTATCGCGTCAAGCCGAACATGTTCACTGGCAGTTGGAGCTCTTGAAGAAAGTTGTGAAGTTGCCTCAGCATTCTAGTGGAGGAAACGGCGTCGTAATACAGCACAGGTCAGTCATACTATCCTCAAATGAAGGAAGAGAAGGAGTTTGGTGGTTCACTAACAAAGAGTAGCCGGATAACTGCCTGCCGCAGCGGATCACCCGTCGGGCCGCTCCCTTCCCAGGGCTTGGCACTCTATCATAGTATCAATTCTTGGCTTCGACCACCGTGACCAGGTCATCCTGCCTCTAATTCTTCAAGTTTTCTATCATACTGGTGCTTTACTTATCTCAATGATGACCTGACCTTTGTATGCTGGAGATAAGCTTCCAGCTAAAATAAAGCTTCTTATCATGTCACTGAATCCTTGGTGCCTTTTCACCTTCCACCAGTTTGAAGGACGCGTACCCGTACGTCTGAGCTTCAGGTGCTTCAAACGCTGTCCTACTTGGTGATAAAACGACAGTCATTTCACAATGTCGTCTACCTCTCACGATGAGAAACATCCCTCTCCTTCATCACCTAATGCTCCCGAGCTCTCATATACCAATCCTCAAGCTACAGACTCTGACGACAACATCAAGAACGAAGTCGGTTATGACCTCTACAAGCGTGCAAACGAGGAAGGTCTGGAATGGAGTCGAGAGGAGGAGCGTTCGGTATTGAGGAAGATTGATTGGTTGGTTTTGCCTGTGTTTTGTATGATGCAGGGTTTGGCGTATTTGGATAAGACCGCGTTGAATTATGGGAATTTGTTTGGAATGAAAGCGTAAGTTTACTGTATACTACGTATTGAGTTGTACCAATGGTTTACCTATTTGTTCAGAGATATGCACGTTACTGGATCTCAATTTGTGCGTATTCGATTTCTGGTTTTGAGACGCATCCTCTGAAATCTGTACAGAGTTGGTTCGCGAGCGCATTCTATCTAGGCTATCTCGTGTCTACCGAACCAGCTGCTTGGATCCTGCAACGTTTCCACACTGGTCGGGTTATGGGTATCATGGGTTTTTTGTGGGGGATCGTTGTCATGTTCGTATTTATTTATACTTCTCTCAGACCGATGTTTATTTGCGCAGGTCTACGGCAGGATGTCGTTCTTTCGCGGGTGCGCTCGTCAATCGTCTTTTTCTTGGTTCATTGGAAGCTTGTGTTACGTGCGTTTGATTATGCCGAAGATATTATGAATTGAGTTGACGAAGATCTTGAATTTTAGACCGGGTCTCGGATTGATGACGCCTTTTTGGTGGACGCTACAAGAACAACCGATCAGACAAATGACCTGGGTGTGTAACTTGTTCCTTCGAAATAGACGGCGACTCAAACTCACTTTGTTTACTAGTACTGCTTCAACGGTGTGGCTGGTATTGTCGGTGGATTCCTTGCGTACGGTCTCGGACATGCTACGAACAGCGGCGTGCCTAACTGGGCACTTATCTTCTTGGTACATTCACTGCATCAAACTCGTTACTATTGGAATGCTGAATTTATCTTATAGACACTCGGCGGCTTCACCTCTCTCTGGGGCGCCTATGTCTTCTTCATGCTCCCAGATTCTCCCGTATCCGCGCGTTTCCTTTCTCAACACGAAAAAGCGATCGCAGTGAAGCGTGTAGCAGAGAATAGGACGGGGATCAAGAATAAGACTTTCAAAATGTATCAAGTCAAACAAGCACTTTTGGATCCAAAGACCTATCTGTTGTTCTGTGCAAGTGTTGCAGCGCAGATCCCAAATGGAGTGACGACGAACTTTTCGAGGTATCTGCTGATAATTGATATTCCCCAAGTGTGGTTGATTGATGGTGGAACAGTATCATCATTAACCAAATGGGCTTCTCCGAGTTCCAGACAGTCTTGCTAGATATCCCTGGAAGCGTGTTCCAGATCGTGTCGCTGATTTTTTCGGGTTGGATTGCGGGTAAATTTAGGAACAGCAGAGCAATTATGATGGTCCGGCACTTTACACACGACTCCATGATCTCTTCACTGAATCCTCCAAATAGTTCATCGGAAACTCGACATGCATCGTTGCTGCTGCATGTTTGACATATGGTCCGAAGGACGATAAATGGGGGTAAGCAGAAGCTGATACTAGTGTTCCCTTCGCTAATATTCAGAGAAATAGACGCCTTGTAGCCTTCTGGTTTACCTCTTTTGCTTCTGTCGGTTTTGCAATGTCGATGATTATGATCTCAGCTGTGGGACTGTTATCACTTCTTTTGCGATTGGACTAGGTTCTCACTACAACATATTCAGAACGTAGGAGGATTTACAAAGCGTCAAGTTACGACGGCCGTGACATTCATAGTGAGTTTCAATTACATCCTTTCATTGACTTTACTAATGTTTCGATGTTAGGGCTATTGTGTAAGTATACATTCTACATGTCGACGTCGTCCTGCTGAGTCCTATCTCTCCTAATCTCCATTCCCTTCGGTCTCGGATTCCGGTACAAAATACAGATCGGGGTACGCCCACATACGATGACTGGCCAGGATTAGTGACCGATACTTTCTTATAGAATATTGCAGGCCCGCATGTATTGATCGACTCTGAAAAAGAATTGGGCTACCCTACGGCTACAAAGGCTATGATGGCAGGGTAAGTTCTGGAGTTCTTGCTGAAACATCGGACTCCATTCATTGTTATCCTGATGACAGGTATACGATCAAGACTGGATGCCATGTCCTCTTGGGTTTATACATGTGGTACGAAAACCGGAGAAAGGATCTACTTGTTAAGCAAGAAGGGAAAGTTGTACCAGAGGAAGAAAGAAAAAGATTGGCTGAGGAGGCGGGGATGAATGACGTTACGGAAAACGATAATATTTGGTTTAGATACGTTCTCTGAATGTTCTCAAGCCTACGTGCAGACTACGAGTGAAATGTGTATGTGTTCTAGTGATTAATATAAGGACGGGGTCTGTCGGAAGTCTCCTGGATCCGTAGCCAAATATCTTGGTATAACTGATAGTTCGATAGGGTATCCATACTCTACCCCTGCTTTCGTCAACGTACACGCACCAAAGATGACTGTCATCCTACTAGTACATCATCTCAATGATTCGAGGTCTCAGCGTATCCTCTGGTTACTTGTACATAGCTCAGCTACTTGTGTCCCTAGTCCTTGTTCACTGTGATTTAGACCTACCCGTGGACTTGGGAAGAACTAGGTACTTCATACGAAATCAACACTTGACTCGGACCAGTCAGAGTTGAAGTTCGCTCGAAGTTCATCCCTTAAGTGATTATAAATGGAGACGACTGGAAAAGGGAATGGATATAGGTGGAGAATATAAATTCGCGTCGGCCGAGATGTAAGTTTTCCTAAGTATCCTACTGTTAGGGTTGTCGTAGTCGAGTCTCGGCCCATGCGTGGAACTAGGTCAGGTGACCAAGACGCGGTTTGATTCCTGCCGCACGCGTCTGTTCATTGTCCCGCACAGTCCAAGCTACAGAGCTACAGAGCAAGACAACATGGCGCGCTTGGAAATCCAATCACACTCTTTTATCTCCTCTTCTTGCCCCACGTCTCTGGTTGACTGGACTTCGATAACTTTCGGTGAGTCGCAAAACCTTTAAAATCTTCTTGCCACTCGTTCGTTCAACGTTCGAGCGCTCCTATTAGATATGGCTACACCGTATAAACTACGTGCCATAAATGCCGACAAGAACCAGTCTTCCCTTCGTCCTCTTCTACGCGCCGACCTTGATGCACAGATATATACCGGGATCGACATCCAAGAGTTTGTGCAGAAGGTATGGTCAATTGCTGACGAGGAGTGCGAGCAAGTTTTATCAAAGGACTGGAAGATAGACCCTCTTCTGGAGGCGAAATATAACCGACTGATCACGATGAAGAGTAGCGAGCCATATTATTATGCGGTCTTCCAGCAGATAGCTCATGATCTCCTCAAAAGATTCCTCCCATCACTTGGTCTGACTGGAGATATCATGTTTTGGGAAAGCTTTGGGAAGACATATGTTGGGTCCTTGAAGCCCGACATGCTTATCCTTTGGCTCCGAATGCAGGAACCAACGTGGTGTAACACCAAAGTTCCCGTCGAGTTCAAAAATGTCGCCGTCCCCGATGTCCCAAAATTTACCTTGAATATTCCTCCCATGCCAGCTTCTCTTCCTGAAGGACACGTCGCTAAAAATTCCAACACTCAAAGGGCGATCAGTAGTATGGACGCCATCTTTGAGCACAAGCGGCATAGGATTCTCCCTCTCACTCCCATGGTGACCGTTGACGAGACTGAGGAGTTTGATGGCCAGCAGCCCGCTAAAGCGCCCACCCAACAGTCCATTGGGTCGGGCATCGCTGTTTATACACAACCTTCTGCTTCACCCGCCCCTCCTGCATCGGGCACCAAACGAAAACGCGATCGCAAAGACGAAGGCCGACAACCACAGCGGCGGGCTAAAAAGTCTTCATTGACAGTTGATGAGACGCAGCTTGCTTCGTATGCATTAGAATGTTTCATGGCCAACAACCGTTTCTACGCTCCAGCGCTGTTCATTGACAAGTGGTTCATGACGCTTTGGTATTTTGACCGCATGGGTGCTATCCTCAGTACTACGTTCGACTTTAAGCAGCAACCGAAACTACTGGGTCTTGTTCTATACGCATTGAACAACTCTAGTCCCCAACAATCCGGTTTCAATCATTTTCTTTGTCGCAAGGAACCCCTCGATGCTTCTCATTTGCCTCCTGACGTAATGAAAAATGCTCGTTTCCAACTTCCTTGCCATCCTCCTTCAGATGTCGAACAACATTATCGCATCTTCGACGTCGTTGGTGATCCTCTATACGCATATAGAGGGATTGCTGGGCGCGGCTCTGCTGTATATTCAGTATCCGAAATCCTCGGAAACGGCAGCATCGTTCCCAATCTTGTGCTCAAATTCAGTTGGCCAAGTATCCATCGTGCAACCGAATCTACTTTGCTCTCTCAGCTCTTGGAGCGATGTCCCGAGCTTCAACCTCATCTTCCTGACCTGGTGTTTACTGCAGAGTATAACTCAGAGGAAGAACTGAAGTTGCCTCGATTTGCCATGCGTTCGTCTAAAGAATGGACAGATGACAAGGCTTTGCAGTTTGAACACCGTAATTTGGTGGCATTGGTAACTCGTAGATATCAACACTTGTGGGACGTGAAGACCATTGTGGATTTCCAAGCTGTTTTCATTGATTTTGTTGAATGTACGTGTGTTTCGTTTTATGGTGTATCAAAACTGATGATTATCCTAGGCCATCATCGTGCATATATAACTGGACGCGTTCTTCATCGTGATTTGAGTGAAAATAATCTCATGGTGCGGCATGATAACGACGGGCGGGCAAAGGGAGTGCTTAATGATTGGGATCTGTCTTCAAAGATCGACGAAGAAGGCAATGTCCCAACGTCCGATGCCAAGCATCGTACTGGAACTCTACCTTTCCTAGCCTTGGACCTATTGCGCACCAAGCCCGAGCATCATCTTTACCGACACGATCTCGAATCCTTCCTGTATGTGTTACTTTGGGCAGGGCTCCACTACAGACTTGATGGGAAGAGGAACCCATACCCCAATGAGGCCGTTCGGGGCTGGATTAGCAGCGATTTCAAAGTGGCCATTGCTCATAAAGAATCACTTCTTTCATTCAAATGGCAGATTGACCAGCTCCTAGGTGCTTTTACGCCTGAATTCAAACCTCTGGCCGAGACTTGGGGAAGGTCTTTGCTCAACCTTTTCAAGGTTGCGTACAGGGACAAGGACGATAATGAGGACGATGAATCATGGGATAAGGAGACAATGGGAGGCTATCTGACGTTTGAAAACTTTATGAAGGCTCTAAAATCTAAACCGCGTTCATGGGAATGATAATATACTTAACCTGATCTAGATGTATTATATTGGACCTTGTATTTCTAGCGTGTTTTACGTTCTGTCAAACCAGGGATACAGACCGTGTGAAAAGCGAACTTCTTAGCTTCCAAGTGACGCGTACCACCGCGTCCGGACTTCAGAACATGGCACATACTCAATACAGGCCTATTCGAGAATGCAGGTCATTGGAAGAATTCAAAAAGGTTTTTTCGGACGCGGTCAAAGGTATGTCTCTTGCTGTCAACCGAATCTCGCGGATCTGACCTCTTCCCTCGTTTTTCTTCGAATGGTAGCCCATTACTATGCATACAACCACTTTAAGGACCAGCCCATTCTTCAAACTCGTGGCCTAGGAAGGAATGACGTGTTTCTTTGCTGCTCAGACAAGTCAGATGAGCCTGCCAATGGCGTCTTCCATGATTGGGACATCTATTCAACCAATGACCCGCAAAACTGCCGGTATTCTAGCCCCGAAAAAGATCTCCCGAATGCCTATGGCTTTCAACCCTTTCTAGCTCTCGATATGTGCCACCGTCAGCCACCTACAGAACATCTTTATCGACATCATTTGGAGTCTTTCCTATACGTTCTCTTCTGGGCCGCGCTTCATTATCATTTCGACGGAACCTCAAAGCCCTACCTTGACGGTGCAGTGGTCTCGTGGTGGGGACCGACACGAAGCTTCTCCAACATTCGTTATCAGAAAGAAAGGCTCTTCGACGGGCGGTTGGATCGAATGCTTGAATATTACGGGCTCACTCCTCAGCTGAGGGACTGGTTGAAACCCGTTTTCAACCTCTTCGCGCGCGCATTCAATGAGAGATCTTGTAATATAGGAAAGAATTCTTGGGATGATTCGACGATGGGTGGTCGCTTGACATTTGAGCGGTTTATGTTGGTTTCGGGGTGCGATGCAGAACTGTCGGCCTGGTATGATCTACCTTTTGCAGAACAATTTGAAGATTGAGATATATTTTTGGGGGCGGTAGGAAATCCTGGAAAGCGTACAACGTTTTAAAGTGTGTAGAACTTGATGATAAATGTAACCGAATTGTGTGAAAACAGAATAACTCATCCACTGTACTTCTGCAACCAACGCCCGTTATACTATCCTATTCACCTCGCAGATGACATACTCTCAATTAATACCTAGCTGGGACTCAAGATCATTGGAAGGGCTCAAGAAATCGTTCACTGAAATCGTTCAAGGTGAATTCTGAAATCCTTTCAACTCACCTCGTGCATCCGAATTCACACTTCCTGTTGGACGCTAGCTCATCATCAGGCATATGAGCATTCAAGTACAATACTGCAAATGCGGGTCTACGTGAAGAAAATCTACTGCTTCGCCGTAACCCGCATCCAGAGTCAGACACGTCACAGCCTGAGCCGAAGCTAGCCAAAGGTGTCTTTCATGACTGGGACCTCTTCTCAACCCATGATCCTCTGGACCACTCGATGAGCTCCAGCTCGAACTGGTGCTCGAACTTTCACGATGTACAGTCCTACTTGACTAGTGATTACAACTCCTTCAGCAAAGCATCTTTATCGACACCACCTCGAATTCTTTCTCCTGCCCCCTTTCCAATCCGGGTCCCGTTACCCTCTTAACGGCACGATAAAGCCCCAGATTGACTGCAGAGTGACTTATTGGTGTGTTTCGAATCTGAAGATCAACAACAAGGGTTGGCAAAAAGGTTTCTTCAATCCGTTGATGAGTATATCCAATCTTACAGCAGTCAGATTTCTCCGCGAATGCAGGGCTTGTCCGAGTCGTCTTTTGCCTGTGCGGAAACGATGGTCAAGACTAATCCACTAGTAAACTACGAGATTCTTAGTACGATTCAACGATAGTCAATTGACGCCATGGGGGGATTTATGTTGGCTCTGGGGTATTGAATGCTGCTTGATTTGCTTTGGGTTTGGGATCTACTGGAGTTCATTGAGATTTCATTCATAATCGATCTGCGTTGTAAAGTTCCGACAAGCGTGTCTCATTGTACGTGGCCTCAAATTTCCGTGAGAAAAGAATGTCCGATTCTTTGAACCATGCATTGACCGTGCTGCGAATCTTTACCACCGCACCATCGACACCTCCTCACTTTGGAACATGGCTCACTCTCAATACGAACCAATCTGGCACACGAAGTCATTGGAAGAGTTCAAGAAAGTCTTTACTGACATCGTTCGAGGTGAATTTTCACCGTCAGTTTGTCGAGTGAATCTGACTCTGCTCTTTCTCCCGAATATCAGCCCATCACCAGGTCTATAATCATTTTCAAGGCCGAGAAATTCTACAGATGCGAGGTTTACGCGAAGAAAACCTGGTTCTTCGTCCTCTAAAGTCAAACGCGTCCGACTCGTCCGACTCCAAACTAGCTGAAGGCGTCTTCCACGACTGGGACCTCTTTTCGGCAACCGATCCTCTTCACTATCATTCAAGTTCCACCCCCGAAACTGATTCCTTGACCGCTCATGGTGTTCAAGCTTTTCTACCTCTCGATATGTCTGGTTACAGCTCATCCGAAAAACATCTGTACCGGCACCACCTCGAGTCTTTCCTCTTTCTTCTTTTTTGGGCTGGACTTCATTATCCTCTCGACGGCAACAGCGATGATAACGGAACAGTAAGACTAAAACCCAAGGTTCACCCTGACGTGGTTGAATGGAATCCAACCCGAAGGACTTGTGGATCATGGAAGGAAGCTCTCTTTCGTTATGGGTGGGGACTTGACAGTTTCAAATCGTCAGAAATGCGGAACTGGTCGAAACCTTTGTTTGATTTGTTCTCCCGTGGGCTTAAGAGCAGGTACGGTTATTATCGCCGCAGCTCAGGTACTCAGGACCATTCCGGACTCTTGACTTTTGAGCGATTCATGATGGTTTTGGGATATAACGAGGAGCTGGCAGCTTGGGATGATTTACCTTTTGCAGAACCTGAGGAAGCCTCCAACAGATAGGAATTTCATTACTGGTTTGTACATCGTGTATATCGACCTTTAGAAATACATGTTATGAACTTTATGGATTGTACATTTATCTTATTCTACACTTTACGCTTAGACCACAGCAGCCTATACAACCAGTAACATGTTAGCACAAACAAGAAAACAAGCTGGGTCGGCAAATATACGTACCCCATTAACTCTCAAATTCTGCCCAGATACCCATTGAGCTGCCGGGCTCACCAGGAATGCAACAGTCGCAGCTATCTCCTCTGGTTGACCGAGACGATTGAATGGACTCCAACCAGCAATAGTATCAATGAGTTTCTGAGGCTTGCCTTCACGGAACATGTCGGTGTCGGTAGGACCAGGAGAGACGGTGTTGACAGTGATGCCCTTTGATGCGAGATCCCTAGCAAGTACACGAGACATTTGTTCGACAGCACCTGTGAACGAGATTGGAATGAGCCGAAGTCTCATTATAAAGTCAAGGGCAAACCTTTGGACATGGCATAAACAAGGTAGTTTGGTGGAATTGCGCTGTTGCCGGTCAAGGACGAGGAAAAGAACAGGATACGGCCTCCAGCTGAGAATGTATACGCATTAGTACAGGCGTATAGGTCATTTTGAGGACACTAGGTGGAAACATTCCCTTATCAACTGCATGCTTCACCGTAAACAGCGCTCCCTTCACGTTCGTATTGATATGCGCGTCAAAGAATGACTCGTCAATGTCCGCGAGAACCTTCATCCCTAGGACACCCGCGTTGAGCACGAGAGCATCAATCTTCCCAAACGCTTTCACGGATTCGTCGAGGAGTTGCTTTCCGCCTTCGACAGTGGATACATTGGCTTTGATTGCGATAGCATCGCCCATCAGTATTTTGACAAATTGCTGGTTTTGGTCGGTACCAGCTGGTACCGACCAAAACCAGCAAACCAGTCACCAGTGCACCGACCGAAATTTTTTTCTACCAGTAAACCGTCAGTAAAGTATATGAAATATTGCAGTAAGTGCAGAAGACTTCACGGATGATGCTTACACTGTCTTGGCATCATTTTTCACATTGCCGGCAATACTTCTGACATCGAATGATGTCATACAATTGGTACTGTCATTGTCAGGGACGATGTTCGGGCCTATCCGCCGCATTCCCGACGCAGCACCGACAACCTTGACAAATTGCACCCGGAGTTGCTTAAAACGTTATTTGGATATCTTAAACCTTCCTTTAATTTTACAGTAAGCATATTCTATCATTAATACTAGTCAGCTATCAATAAGATTTTTCACCTGTCATACCAGTGAAAACCAGTGACCAGTATTTTGTCAAAATGCTGATGGGCCTTTGCCTTGAGCTTTGATTGCAGAAACTATCTTTTCCGCAGCGGTGGAACTGTTGACGTCTATAAAGCGACAGCGCATCAAAGGATGAACAGAAAGGACGGGGAAAGACTTGCAATTGACGACTACGGTTGCTCCTTCTTCACCCAAACGTAGAGCGATAGCGGCGCCAATACCGCGCGAAGAGCCAGTGACAACAGCGACTTTACCTATACAAGGAATGAAGCTAAGATGACACAAAGGCAAGAGCTGATACTCACCGGTAAGTGAAGTTGGCAGAGAACTCATGGGAATCAGAGGTAAAGATATGCTTTTGCGGGACTAGCATCTTTATAGGCAATGGTCGAGTTCAGGTTGCAAATCAATTTCTCACCCTCGGCCTAGCAGAGGCAAATTAAGACAAGCGTTCTAATTTTATTCTATCTACTCTGTCTGTTCTAACTTTACTCTGACTCAATTCTGTGTCACTGCCCACTCTCATTCCGGAATCTTTACTTCTCCATATCGATAATTAAGGTAAAAATATAGTGGTAAGTAAATGCAGAAGTCCCAAAAATATCTTTATCTGTCTCATTTGTCGCTCAGAAAGGTGCCTAGATAGTTTTTTTCTGTTTCGTCGACACGAAAGGTTCCATAGAAATGGACAAGCAATTAGCCGATACCGGTCTCCCAAGAGCTAAGCGTTCGGTAAATATCCTTCCTGCTGGTAACCGCCATGACCGAAGAATCTCCCTTTGCCCATCTTTTGAACACCAATCACTCTGCATCCCCAGAAGAAATTCGTATCCTGAATGTCTTGCTCTCTGGACCACTCGAGACCGTTAGTCGATTGAACTTTGAAATCGAGGGCCTCGAAAGAGCTCTTGACGAGCTTAGACATGAGCGTGGCACCGTTCAGAACTACATCGATGTACACAAAGCCCTCACCTCTCCGATTCGCCAACTTTCATCTGAACTTCTCGCTGAGATATTCGTGCATTGTCTCCCGAGCGATCGAAATGCTACCCGTAGTCTGTCGGATGCGCCTCTACTACTTGGATTGGTTTGCAGGCGGTGGAGAGATATCTCTTTGTCTACTCCACGCTTGTGGTCCTCGGTTCATATTACTACGCCTTATCTGTTCGATGCTGCTATTCTGTCATCTCTTGCTACAGAGAGAATCAGAGGCGTTGAGACGTGGCTCAATCGATCGGGTACAGTTCCTTTATCGATCTCTTTCTACGCTCCTCCTTCCGGGAACGACCTCAGGGAAGAGGATCCCATCTACGGAATCATTGTACGCATGGTTCAGGACTTGTGGAGGTGTATTGCATCACACTCGGGTCGTTGGCGATCTATTGAATTGACACTGACTCCAGTCAGCGCTCAGCTTTTGACTGAAGTGGAGGAGACTCTACAGAACATTCCACAGTTGGAGAGTTTCCGACTGTCAGTTTTTCCTGTCGTTGCTTCTCGAATTTACGACCAGCCTTTCAAGGCAAACGGTATACTCGAAAGGGCTAGTCGTTTGCAATCTTTTGCAATTTCAGGGTTTACATATGATCTGCGGCCCTCTGAGCTCACGTTCGAGTTTGCCCAATTATCACACCTTGAATTGTCATCGGTCTCTTATCCACGAGCGCTTGATATATTATTGCGATGCAGATGTTTGATTTCCTGTGTTCTGCATATAAAGTTGGATCTCGCTCAAGACTCGATGATTATTTCACCAACAATTTTGCTTCCTTCCCTAGAAAACTTGACCATAAGCATCCATGTCTATCATGATTTGAACCAAATATTCAACCTTCGGCATACTATTTTGGATTCTATTATTGCTCCAGCCCTTTTATTGCTAGATGTGTCCATGAGTCCTGGATACTTGCCGGGTTTTCCACCTAATACTATTCCAGTACAATCATTACTGAGCCGTAGCAGCTTCATTGAAGACCTAAGACTGGACATCCATGAAATATTCTTGTACCCACCCAGCGCGTTGAAAAGGTGTCTAGACCTTCTGCCTAATCTGAAGTCTTTCAATATTCCACTTTATTGTGGTACCAATGGCCCCGAATTCTACCATTTCTTTATCTCATACCTTACACCCAGGCTCAACAGTCCTATTCCATGTCCTAATTTGCGGGCACTGTTCCTTCGCCAAGTTCCTGGTTCAATCAGCGATGATCAGGTACTAGATCTTGTGTCCTTCAGGAGGCTAGCTGCTTCCACAGGGGCTGGCATTGCTATGATGGACAGTTTGCAAATCTATTTTGCACGGCGGCAGAAGCAATCAGCACATGTTGATGAGATTCTGGACAATTTTCGACAAGAGGGTATGAAGATTAGCCTCATTTATTATCCGAGTTTAGACAGCGATTCAGCTTTCGATGGACTGAAGCATTTAGCAGCTTAGATATAGTATACATGGCCTTAGTACACAGTTGCAACTTGAATTCTAATTAAGTACTTATCTGCAAAGCCGCTAAGCGCGAATAGAATAAAAATTTCTGGCTGGTATGATTTGCCTTTTATACAAGATTTGTAAAGTGAAGATATCAAGTGAGACATCGAGATTTATCTGTTGTATCTCTCAGGGAGAGAGATTGCACTGATTTTGTACAGTATACTTACATATACAACCTTTCAAAGTCTAGACTATTTACCCATTTATCCTGTCGATCCTGAATTACACTCTACACGGCAGCGGCCTGTAGAAGTAACATTTTAGCACAAAACAAAAGCAATTTAACAGAAAGCACATACCCCGTTAACCCTCAAATTCTGCCCGGACACCCATTGCGCTGCTGGGCTTACAAGGAACGCAACAACTGTGGCTATCTCCTCTGGCTGACCGAGACGATTGAAAGGACTCCCGCTAGCGATGGTGTTGATGAGCTCTTGCGACTTTCCTTTGCGGAACATGTCAGTGTCGGTCGCACCAGGAGAGACGGTGTTGACAGTTATGCCTTTTGAGGCCAGATCTCTTGCAAGTACTCGAGACATTTGTTCGACTGCACCTGCGTGAGAGATGAAAACAGTTGGGAAGATTGGGAGGAGAATTGCCTGGACAAACCCTTGGACATGGTGTATACAAGGTAGTATGGCGAGATTGAACTGTTGGCAGTCAAGGATGAGGAAAAGAGTATGATTCGGCCTCCAGCTGGAATGAGGTATGTGTACGTTAGTCTACATCTATAAACCTGTTTTGGAAACGCACTGGGAGGAAACATTCCGTTATCCACTGCATGCTTCACTGTAAACAGCGTTCCCTTCACATTCGTGTTCATGTGCTCGTCAAAGAACAACTCGTCAATGTCCGCGAGAGCTTTCATCTGTGAGACGGCCGCATTGAGGATAAGAGCGTCAATCTTCCCAAACGCTTTTACAGATTCGTCGAGAAGTTGCTTTCCGCCTTCAACAGTGGATACATCAGACTTGATTGCGATAGCGTCGCCTTTGCCTTGAGATTTGATTGTAGAGACTATCTTTTCTGCAGCGGCAGAACTGTTGACATCTAAGCGCAACGACGCGTCAAAGGGAGGATAAAATCACGTGGGGAGACTTACAGTTGACCACTACAGTCGCTCCTTCTCCAGCCAATCGGAGAGCAATAGCGGCACCAATACCGCGCGAGGAACCAGTGATAACCGCAACTTTGCCTATACCAAACCAGTCAGGCTTGACAAAAACGCAAGGACTAGTACTCACCGGCGAGTGAAGTTGGCAGAGAGGACATGAGGATGGAAACTGAAGAGATATTTGCGAGGCTAGCATCTTTATAGGCTGTGGTTGGGATGGTGGTCGAGTTCAGGAACTTCAGGATGCAAAGCAATTTCTCACCCTCGGTATGCCAGAGCGACTCGTATCACTTCCGGCCTGGTATACAAACTGATATTTATCTGTTCTTAGGTCAGCGAAATATGTGCCAGGTTTTTACGAATCATGCCCTCTGTATCGTCAGAGCGTTGAGCAGTAGTACGTATTTTCTTGAATTATACACTCGGACCTATGACAATCATCATGTTATTATTCTGGGAAGTCTCAGGAACTAGAGATACGTCTACTCCGTTTTGCCGATATGAAGCAAACTGGTGGCATTCCTTCTCCCGCCCATGGTCATGGTCAGCGATAGTATACAAAATAAACATAGCTTCCGCTCTCCGGATAATCGGTACTGATATTCCTTGACCGTATTAGGGAAAGATGACAGCTTGAAAGCCGGGAACACATCTCTTTCTCGTTTCAACTCTGTGACGCGTTATTAACAGATACGACTTATAACTGACCACTGATGGCAGCCCAAAAGGTCCTCCAACTAGCTTTACGCGTATCGGTCCAAAGAGCCTAGAGATATGGCGGAACAGGTCACTCTCCCGAGGGCTGGCAACGTAAGTTCTTCGTTTGTTTACGCCTCTCCAATCGTTACCTTCCCTACACGAAAATCGCCTTCATGCAAACAAGTTAATTTGGATTGAAGCTGGTACAGATTCATCACTACCGCCGGTAATCCTCAATCCGACCTAGCCGGTGTCATTACTACAATGAACTTCTTGCACGGCTTACCACCAATAATCCCTCGCAACAAACGTTGACTATGTCGGTGCGTCACACTGTAATTGCTGCAAATAACGGGTGGCATTTGGTGGACTTCTGCCCGAATATACTTCGGTCATTGATACAACATGGTCGTTGCCTCGAAGCAGGTAAGTTCTATAGATAACCAAGAGATCCGGGGTTTGAGAGTGTAGGGTATGTTCTGGGTGTATTCTTGAACTGTAGTTTTTAAATAAGACAGTCACTCGAAGGCTATGGGCAAAGTACCAGTTGATCTGAATTTCAGACTCCGACAGGCACTCGCAATCATCAGACATCGACTCCCTGATACACCTCGTACTGCGTGCAGTGAAAATGAACGCAAATCTACAACATTCTATACCAAAGATGACATGCAGAGCTTTTGGTTGACGTGAAGCCCTGCCCTCCAATTCCACTCAATGGGTCCGACGTCAGAATCTCCCACCTTGAAGCGTCGTTCATACCATGCGGCGGTTGGGAAGTTTTCGCTTACATCCTTCGTATCATAGTAAAAGCCATATTGTTGTTGATAAACCGGTCTTTTCCTATACTCTCCTTGCAAACGGTTCACTGCGACATTGGATTACGCCCAGGCTAAAGTATTGGTTCATTGATCTATCCAAATCAAAAGACTAGATAACGACCTTTGCACAATGTATGGTTCCATCTCACCCGCTCAGCTGATAGCCCCAGGATATCGCTCGACTCTTCATTGAAGGACTTGCTCTTCAAAACCGAGAAGGAATAGTGGAAAAGTTGACAATTGATGTTCAAAGACTGAAATTTCGACGTGACCTTGTTTTCCAATTGAAGTGCACCCAGCTGCACCGTCGTTAGTGAGACTCGAGTCGTTTAGGAGTTTAGGAACTCGGAGAGGTGCTCTGAGACTCACTTTCTACCATATCATGGTGCCAAAGTGATTCCTAGAGTTTCGACCCTCAAGTTACCCTCTCGCCGAAAACCTTGTAAGGACTCATCTTCACATCGACGAAGATTGCATCGGACATTGCCTGGAAGTCTGGGATTGGGCGTGGAGCAATTTTGCGGTATACAAAGCTGCTCGAGGATGGATAGAATGTAACTGCGAGAACAAATTGGAGTCGGGCCTGAGAGCTCCGTAGTGCACCTAACAGCTCACCTAAGTAGGACTTGGATTTGGGAGCCACCCAAAAGAGATCCAGCAATGAATCAGGTTCGATTCGGCTCTAAGCCTGGATCTTGGAGTATTGTATGGTTGTTGAATGCACATCGAGCGTCAACTTGGAGCACTGTCAAACGTTGCGCATGCGATATTTCAGGTTAGGTAGGATCGAATACGTACCCGCAGTTCTCACTCAAAATCCGGGTTTATGTCGTATTCGTGCATGGGTTCGATGGTTCCGGGAGACGATTCGACCTGAACTATAGTGGCCAATTCTCAGTCTAGCAAGACTTGCCATTGTTCCACTGTTTTCTCGTGTCTATACCAGTTTACCGGCAGGAACGCGAATGGTAGATCCAAACGTCGTAGATGTGGGCTGGAACTTGCTTAATTCTCTTGGAATTCACACATACGTGTACCTTGAAAATGGTAGATAGATCACCGAGACTCCCCAATATGTCTTCGTCTAAAATCTCAAATCTATCCTCCAAGCTCATACTGAATCGATGCCATCGTTATCAAAAACTCTATCCCATCGGTGTGGCAAAACATCTCAACTTCCTGATCTACTAGATATTCAAAGGGTAAACCAATTGTCCGAAATTAATAATGTTCCGAGCCCGTGGTGTTCGAACCGACGATAAAGCACTTGAGAACATTCAACTGCTTTGGGCCTACCCTTAGGGTCTCGCTTATGTACTATATCGAAGCCAAATTTTGCTCGCGGTGGAAAAGCGGCGGACATTCGGAGCACTTCGCAGATTCACCATGGGTGGCAAGAGCGACGAGCCTCGGGGGTCCGAAGTCTGAGGCTAGAAGAAGACGAGGAAGGAAGTTGAGGATTTATGAAGAAGGAATCTTAACCATAAGAAGTTCAGCGCTGATCTTTCCACGCTGCTCGTCTTGGTGCCGTTACTGCCATTTTGTACTTGTAGTTAGGGCACCTATTTCTTCAGAAAATCTGGAAGGTTCTCGATGCGCCGGAAGTGAACGGATTTTTTTGCTTGACCTGACCGACGCTGAATGTTCAATTTCGGTAGCTCTGCGACGCTTCTCTCGGCAAAATTAAGATATCTGACATGTGAAGGAGCTGAAAAACATGGACAAAAACGCATCACAGATGACGAGACGATACTGCGGATTTGAGGTGGCTTACGGAGAAAGAAATTTAGACTCAGACCGCCAGATGCAGATCCAGAAGTTGGTCAGCTGGCAGCGTTTCTTTCAAGTTCTTTAAGAAGTTGCTTGGAAGTTGCTGAGGTTCTCGACGAGAGGATCCGGAAATTCGTCTGCTTGAGGTTCATGCGTGCGGTCCGGTGGGCATTCAGCCTTCTCAATTCAGCTCCTGCAAGAATGGAAGTACAGATTTTCTGATGATCGTGATATCTGTACGGCAATGACAGAAAAACTCAGGGAAGGCCCCCGTGGTCAGCTGTCATTGAATGCCTAGTGGCCCAACTTTGATGGGTGAGATGACGATGGTCGGTGGATACGTATCGAACACGAGGTTAAGGAACATTACTTTTGGAAAAAGTAAGCGGTGCCGACTCGAGGCTCGAAAACTTGCACCTGTGACACGTATCGATAATCGGATCGATTTTTTGTGACTCCAACTAGAGCGTCGACTTCAAGAAAATGTCTGGAGTGTCTGGGGATGCGCGGGAAGTAGGATCGGTAGCTGGAGACTGGCGTATCTTAATCGGGTCCGCTCCTTCCGACACTCATTCCCTCAGCCCGTAGGTGACCTCCGGAGCACCAACTCTGTCCATTCTCCTTCAAAAAATTGTCTATAGCAGCCCTCTCGTGAATCTAAAGACTCAGTTTACCTACCACAAGCAGCTGCCGAGTCTTGCCTTTCAAAACAGCGGATCATATGAATTGACTAATGAATGAGTAAAAGGTTATGTACATCGGCTTCCATTCAAAATATTCCTTTTTATTTAAATAATTAATAAAAATAATCCAACAGGTTCTCGACTTATAAGTCTCTCCAACTCAGCTTGACTGACTTGGTTCCGTCCCTTCCTCTCCTTCGAAATTTACCGCCGTTTGTTGGCTATTTCTTTTCACTGCTCTTGAGAGCCCTTGTGCCAACCCAACCGCTCGTTTTTTCTAGTCTCCAACATGACCGGTCCCAATCTCAACATGCATAATTCGTAAATGTCTTTTCTGGTCATTGAATCCCGTATTGACCGTGTTTTCAGGATGGGTTGTACCCTCATAGGAACGTTTGTAGCGTCTTTGTGAGTCCTTTAGCTTCAGTATCTCATTTTTAATGAAACTGACGTGTCTTTCAGCCTCTTGGGTAGTGAGTGTTAGCCACCTCCGTCGACTCTGCTTCTGGACTAACGGGTTCCCAGTCGCCTGGCTACAATCGTGGTACTACTTTCATCATTACCAAAAAGATCCGTGGTACCTTCGTGCGATGGTGAGTGGCTAATCTCAAAGTGGGTGGCTACAGGCTCACGTCGTATTATAGGTTGCCGCCGCCATGGTCTTTGACACGATACATCAAGGTCTTATCTGTCATACTGGTACGGCGTACCTCGTCAACGCCGCCCAGCTGCTTAACGCTTCATCTCTGCAGTTTACACGTACCTTGTGAGCCACTACGGTGAACCGGACTTTTTGTCCACCTGTGTCTGGTAAAGTTCTGCATTGTTTCCCACTTGAGCTTGACACTGACTTGGCCTTTCATTGACAGGAGTCTTCTCGTGAGTGCCACTCGTTGTTGCGACTTCGTTCTAGTGCTCGGTCATTTGGAAGCTGAATAACGATTTCGTTTCGGGTATAAAATCGTGTTACTGCTAATTGACCGAGCCAATGCCTTTTTTTGCTCTACTATCCTCTGTTCGTCATTTAAATATTGATCACTTCCTCCTTTCTGTGCCCCGATATCCTATCGTTGCGATTTTGCTTTCCGATGTAGCTCGAGGTGCTTTTTAATGTGCGTTTCTTTTCCTCCATGAAGTTCTGCATATTGAAATCGTTGTACCTTCAGGGGTTTAGTGGCTTTCTAGTTCAATGGTGCGATTTCATTTAATAGACGTTGCGCTTCTGTGCCTTGACGGTCTTCTTGTAGCTTCCTCGTGTCTCGTGTCTGGCACTGTACGTCGTTTTTTCTACCGCTCGCCTATCCCCGCTTCTTCTGCCGCGAAATCTTGGGGTGTTCATCGAGCTGATTTTTGGACATGTCCTTCTGTTGATGTAGTGAGTAAAAATATCTACCTTACTGCCGTTGTGGTAAGTATGCATGGGTTCGATTCTGTGTTTCGTATCGCTGATGAGTCACGTAGTCTCTCTTGGTAATCGCTGAATTCGGTACGCTATCCCGTGTTCAACATTCCTTCATTAATTTTACCTTTCCTATCACAGTATGCGTGGTTGCATTTGCCATTATCGGGTACTCTTTCATTAATTTTACCTTTCCTATCACAGTATGCGTGGTTGCATTTGCCATTATCGGGTACTTACAGCGCTGTCTAATTCGTATGTACGACACTACTGACCAGTCTACGATAGCCTCATTCGAATCCGTACGTTTGCCGAGCTTGAGGGGCTTAAAGCTTTGTCGATTGCGGTCAATGCACTGGCTGCCGCCGGGGATGTTTTGCTTGCGGCGTCTTTGATCTATTTGCTGCGTAGATCAAAAACTGGGTTCAAGAGGTAAAGTTACTCAGTCTCAGTTGATTTCCTCTAGCTCGTACTGACTATACTCAGGTCCGACACCATGATTGGAAAGCTGGTGTGTTATTCTGTTATTCTTCCGTGATCCTTTGATTACAATTCTCTGTCCAGATCTTTTTCACCTTCAACACTGGTGCTCTCACGACGTTAGTATATCTTTCATTTATCTCACTCGTCGAGTTTCTGACTAAATATATTTGGCCAGTCTCTTTGCAATTGCTTCACTTGTTGCTGTATGTTTGATGGATGGTTCTTTTCGTTGTTTTCGAGTTCAAACGCTTTCTTCCTGCAGATCGTCGCTGCTCCGAACACCTTTATCTATATTTTCTTCTTCTTCAACATTGGAAGATGTATGTCATGCTGCCCACTGCTTCCCAGTATTAACGCATTGATAATTGAATGGCGTACTTTTTCAATAGTGTACACCAACTCTTTCCTTGCAACTCTCAATGCCCGTCAGTCCATCCGAAATGCTGGAGACAATGTCAGTACGAGTAATGACATTCCTTTCGACAAGCTCGGAAAGAACAATGCATTTGGCAGTGTTCAAGTGAGTCTGTTCACTCCTCTATCCATGTACCTCTTGTTTACGTTCTGTAGTTTTCCAACCAGTATCGGCGTCCCGACATTTCCATCAAAATAGATACCACCAAGGAGCTTGTCACTGACGGGAGCGTTCATGGATCTGCAAGTGATAACACGCCTACTTCTCCCATCAAGACCAAGGGCGATATGGACGGCGTTTCTGACATTGACGACCGTTCTCAATATGATGGATATGATACCGAGGTTCAGAAACCTACTGGAAGATACGTCGTTGAGCAACTGCGTCAGCCGAACGTGAGTGGTCTTCTATACTTGGGGGGATAGTGTTCTATAAGCTAATCAAGTCTGTTCCTCGCGCTCGTCTCGGTCTCGGTCTATCTCGTGGTGATGTTGCAACTGTGCCTACATTGACTTATAATTGAATTTCGATCGGATGGTGGATGGATAGGTTGTGAATGCTGGTGAAGCTGTCTGATTGGTTGGAACTGGTGCTGTATTTTGCTTCTTGTCTGCATTGCTCCGTAATCTGGATATGTTTTCGCTGCATCGTCCTTGTCGCGAACAACACATACCCCCTACTCTTTCTGGTTATGATTTGTATATCTACTTCTTGCCTCCTCCCGCCATTCCCTGCACATACTTACTCCTACTGCCCGCAAAATGTATACACTTGTTAGCGTTGCTGCTTGCTGTTTGTCGCTAGCCTAGTCTTTGCTGCTTTGTAGGATGAATTATCACCAAGTTGATCTGTTCAGTTGTCATCTAATCTTATCAGATTAAGCTGCTATTGATTTAGCGCGCGGCGGTCTTGGCATAGGCTGTTTCTTCCCTTCGACCACATTCCCGCCTTCACTAGTTCTGGCTCCGAGCTCCAAGTTCCATCGTTACCCTTGAGGATTCAATACCTGGGGTTTTGAATACTACCGAGGTCAAAGTTACCAATGATGGTTGGCGTGTACCGAGACCATGGTGCTGGCAGCGAACAATCAGAGGCTATGGAAGATTTTGGGACCCGCCATGCTCTATTCTCCTCGTGAGTCTCAGAACATCTCTTACTTTGTCTCATCTAATAGAATCTCTACAAGAACATCCCTGGAACCTGCTCAAAGTCGAAACTTTTCAAACACGCTGCCCTCTCTTCAACCACAAGCTCAAACCAATCACGCTCATTCTTATTCATCCTATTTCAACATCAATGGCGATTCTTCTACAAAGTCTTCCTCCTCCTCGGAAAACATTCTCACATCTCGTTATGACCTACGCAAAAGAAAGGCTCCTGTTCCCACTTCAACCCAGTTTCTATCGGAGAATCAAGATGCCCGCAATCCCAAGAAGAGTCGTGTTCATAGCCAGGGAAGGATGACTCGTTCTCGAGAAACAAGCATCGGATCTATCAAGGATTTGGGCCCGGACGTCGAAATTTATCGGAAACGGAAAATCCAACCAAAGTCCGAGGTTCTCAAGATGACGAAGGAGAAGAAACTGAACGAAAACGATCAAGCGATTCGCAAAGGGCGAGGAAAAGTTGCCACGCTGACTATCTTGCGGGAAAAAAGTATGTCTATCCGTTTCTCCGAATGAACTGGCAAAGGTTGACTGCGCGTTTAATAGTGATCAACGGTGTTTATTTGGAAGATGAATTGACGAGCCCGAGGATCAGCAATCAACAAAAGCTTGTATGCAATGCCCCTGAAGTAGCTTCGGAACCCACGCATTCACCTTCGCCAATTTCTTCCCTGCTGCTCACGCAAGATAACTTTCCATCTTCCCCGGACAACTGCGCTTTTACGAGTTTACGTCGCTCTGATGCACCTACACCTTCTCCTAACCGTGTCAAGCCCTTTACCGTGTTCGGGTCAAAGTCTGCGCAGAGCCCTCTCATACCCATGAGTGAATTGTATGAAGACGAAGATATCACTGACAAGCCCGTCAACGCCGAAGTGAGTTATCACATCTTATCTCGACTTCAAATTATTTCTCACAATTGCGTCTAGCAGATCTCTCTTCCATACGCAAGTTCAAGTCCTACCCAGAGAGGAAATCCGGCAAATGATTGGCCAACACCTTTACCTTCTTCGTCATCGGTATCATTCCAGAGCTCCTCTTCTCTGTCTTTCCAAATCTTTCCTTCTCCATGGTCAGCTCCACCTTCCACGCCCTGTCCATCTGGCACCGATGCGTCCGATGGTGATGATAGTGGAATAGAGGACTTTCTCACACCGGGCATCCTCGATGGGCTGGGCTCAGATTCCGAGACCGAGATTAGTATGCAGTCTCCCTCGGGTCGATCGCAGCATGCACAGCATGATGCCCAGAAATACACTGATGACTCTGCATCGATTTTTGGTAGTTGTCTCACTCCTACTTCTGTAGAATCCTCGACAGTGGGCTTGGGATTCAGTCTACCTTCCCCGAATCTCGAAACAATACCTCCGAATCGTGCACGAACCATTTGTAACAGGAAGAGGATTAGACGCTCTTTGGCTGCTAGTCCAAGTCCGTTGAGTGTCAATACTCGTGTCGATGAGATTGCCGCCAGTCCTACGACTGCTACAGATAATGGTGATCGGACTTTGCGAGCAACGAGCGACGAACCTACCATGGTATCTATACCGATGTATGTCAGTGTCGATGATTCTGTCGGAACGGAGCGTGTCGGCCATTCCATGTTCATGCAGATGCAGCAAGCATTGTCGTTGTCCGAGCAAATGCTCGCACTGACCGCCAGGTCGGAACCCATTGCCACGGAGGCCAGGAATGAGGATATCAGTGAAGCTCCTTCCATCATCGTTCATGCTGTTGATGAGAAGACAGAGAACGTGTTGAAAGATAGTCGAATCTTTAACGGGAGCTACAAATCAAATACTATGCACAACTCCGAATACCATCTATTCGCCTCTTCACTTTCGTCGACATCCAACTCCTCTGTCTCGTCGTTTGCTTCGGCGACGACTCCAGTCGTCGATCCTGTGATCCTGCCTTCCGAAGGCATGTCCCCCCTCTTCCTCACCTTTCCCTTCACGTCCATCCCTTCATCCGGACAGCTCCAAGATGGAGTAACTCCTGCGTACAGACCCGTTTCTCAGTCAGAATCAGATCCGTCTCGATCTGGTCAGGAGAATAGACTTCATCCCTTTCCTGCGTATTTTCTCGATTTTTTAAGGGCAAGATTGGAAGATCCTTTCTTAACGCCGACAGATGAACTAAATCGAGACGCTTTTGGATTTGCTGTTTGCGCCTCCGGCTCCGACTCATATGTATCGGCTGGTGTTGCTGGGCATGCAGAAAGCCGCACGAAGTGGACGATGCCCTTCCCGCAGTCTACATCAATGTCTTCCGAGGCCAGTAATCAGAACGGTGTCAGCTCTGTACAGTCGGTCTCGACACTTGTCTCTTTGCCTCTCGTGGACCCTACTAGTGAGATTGATGATTCGAGTCTCAATCGTGGACACGATGACGATGGCCGAAATTCGGACTTAGAGAAAGATTTGACGACATTAGATGACGGCATTCTCAGCAACGACTCTCACATGTCCTCTACTCAATGTCTAGTTGACCCATTGGACTGGTCCTTGCCCTCTGATGACTACTTTTCGGATGAGCTCTTACTACAAGAGGGCAATGTAGATGAGTCTGCTGGAGACGATTCGTACCCAGTTGCGGGATTCCTCACACCGTCAGCAAAGTCAGCAAACAATCCAGGCGATTGCGTCTACTTCTTTCCAAACTCAGCTGAAGCTGTAGGGGAACCCCAACCTGATTCTGGCGAAAGCGGACAAGATGTCGATGTTTCCTTCAAAACTGCATTGGAAACTTGTGATGACTCCAAAGTCCTGGCTGATGTTAATCATGCATTTGAGGAAATGATGAAGGAGATTGATGGAATTAGTGAGGATGTAGCAGCGTTGTTGAACGCATGGCCTGGCGTTGAAGGCAACTCAACATCAGTTCAACTTTGAGTGTTTGAAGTCGACCATTGTGGTACATTACATTCTATCCTCAATCTAATCTCCAGTATCGTTTCTCCCACCCCGCAGACTATCCCATACCAGTACGATGACAACTTGATGTCTTTGTTTCAGCTTCCTTCATAGTTTGGGCGCCTCGATGTTCTACGGTATTTTGAGGGTCTGAAACTGTATACTCGTTTTGTATTGACGTAGTCATATATCTATGTACGCTGGCAGCACTACCTTTCATCAAAGTTTCGATGCAGCCCGACCAACCTGTTGTTAAGCTGCAGGTGATTGATGCGCACACAACGCAGTCTTCTCATCCGGGTGGTCCGCAAGTCGGTCCAAGTTGGATTTACTATCACGATTTACCGTTGTTAACTATCGGGACGTATCCGTCTATTTGCGGTAACAGTTGATGGTGGCAGTCGAAACGTCAGTACTTCAGTGCCCACCCGATCAAAGCGTGGAGATTTAAATCCTCTAAACTTGTGTCGTGAACATTGTCTCTCTGACTTTGAGAGCAGTATAGCCATCTTAGATACATGTACATCGCAACAAGAATAGTGTCACTGAACTATTTAAAGCTGTCTGTTATCTATTGATACGCCACTACTTTGGACTAAGGTCATCAAATATGCATTGGATACACATAAAAATAATACATTCCTGCCGTTCAAGTAAAACAACCTGTTCTACAAAATACTCATAGCCTTCAAGAAACAGAGTCTAACCAAAAGAATTACGAGTCGAAAATAGCTCCATACGCTGCGATACCACGGCTTTCCATACCATAAACAACTTTGCGAGTAATTTTGGGGTTGGAGATGATAAAGACCGCCTCAGCATCGGATTCCCGTACGAGCTGGTACGTCATCGTGATCATATCTGGACGACCTTGAGTCCTGGTGTTCCAGATAATTGCATTAGGATCGGCCTTTTTGACTGCGCCCACAATCTTATCACCAAATGTCGTATCAGGGTTTGGTGTGGACCAGAGGACGCGACGTGGAGTCACATCAGCATATAGTAGTGAGAGACATGGCCCGATCCCTGATCAATGCAATGAGTCGGGATGCAAATGGACGAAACAATTTGAGAGACATACCTGAACCAGTGGCTACGACAACTATACGTTTGAACAGCTTTGATGTGTAGAGAAGCCCATGAAGTGGGTAACCACGAATCCAGAGCTTCTTCGGAGGGTTCTGAATTGCTTCTTTTGTCCAATCTCCGGCGTTGGAGACCACGACCTGAAAGCAGGAGTCAGCACTAGGCGCAAATCCAATTGAAAAATATAACACACAGAGAAACCCCTGCGTCCTGAACCTCCGTTATCTTCGTTCGGGATCTGGTAAATCAAGGAGATCAGCATCAAAACGGAAGTGAAACAAACAATTCATACCGTCGCGAAGGCATGCCACTCAAGCAGAGGCTTTGTGGAGACTTTCAAACCGTAGAATGGAGGCAACTCGCGATACTTGAAATGGAGGCGAATAGCGTGGTCCGAGAGACGCTCAGGATACACGTCATGATGGCGAAGACGGCCCCAAGAAAGAACAGAGCAGCTAGTAGAGATGAGGAATGTCCAAAAGTTGGGAGACGTGATCAAGTACATTCCAAGGGATTTTGGATTCTCATCAAGCAGACGGTACTGGTCAGCAGCAAAGACTGTATGAATCCAAAATGTGATGAGAGCAACCCAGCCAGAGTAACGATGCATTGCCTCAAAGTAGTCGTGGTACATTCTGCGGAAGGTGGGATGGGCACCTGCCAGGATGAAGGAGAACATGGCCAAAACAACGTATGAGGTAATAAGGTTGGCTAGGCCAGGTCGGCTAGGGTCATGGATATAGTCTCTGGTGGTGATAACAGTGTACATAATGTACCAGACGGTTGCTGCAACACCCGAGCCGCTGTGTGCACCACCGTAATGGAAGACTTTGGCCAGCCTACGACGAAGCCAGAGAGGAGCGGAATGCGGACAGGCAACGGCGATCTCATAGACAAGGTTGACGAAATTTTCTTGACGGAAGAGAAGCGCCACCATGAGGTTGGCGGATGCTGCTGTACCGACGTCAGGTGCAAGGGGCCATCCTTTATTGCGGGCAACGAGGACGATGAATGCAGTAAGATTAGCTGCAAAAATGACCGTGAAGATCTTCCGATAGTAGGAAAAGAAGATGTCTGGAACACCAACTTAGCATAGTGATGTGCAAGATAAAGGAAGAGCTTACAGTCAAGCCAACGTGTAAACCTCGAACGGCCCTTCTTATCTGGCAGAGTATAGCTGACCGGCTCAGGACTCTCCTCTTTGACGATGCTGCCACTCGATGGGAGTGATTCAGCAGAAGAGCTAGAACGGGCTGGAAGAACGATCATGTCAGAGATGTCAGTCTCTGCGTTCTTCTCGATGTCGACGCTATTCTGAATTTTACTAGAAGCCATCGCAGAGGAGGAGTTGAGGATGGTTTCAGGAAAATCGTTCAGCGCCTTTTAAATGATGGCCGAATGGACGGACCCTATAGAATCTGTACTTTTGAAGATCCCAAAAAGCGTCGGTGCCAAGAGAGACCGTTTCCGGGGATAAGACAACAATCACTCGTTCTCGAACCGATGTCATGCGAGATCTTCGCTGGGAAAAGTAACAACTCCAATGTGAACCGATCCAAAACGAAAAGAGACGGCCGGAACAGCCAGGTACGAGGTGGCACTAATATAGACGGCTGACAGTGCGGCTATACTCCACTTACAACTTATCGAAGTCTGTGTATTGATTGAGTATTAGAGTGTCTTCTTCGTCCAAAATCGGATAACTTACTTCTGCTAATAATTGATAGCAGCGGGCTAGTGTACTGCCCGAGGCCCGTCGAGTTCGCAATACCGATGTAAGTAGTTGAAGCCGCATTGCACAGCATAACTCTATGGCCAAGTTTTAACTAAAAGCTACTGCACGTTCGACTCCTCGATAGCGTGTACAGCATCGAGAATTAGACACAGAGAGCCATATGATATGCGTGATTCCATTGGAAGTTGGTAGTATACCACGGACTCGAGCCATTGAATGCGCGAATGAGAACCACCCAGCCGGTATCTACCGACAAACATCGCTTCGAAGATCGAAGAGGGTAAAAAAGATGGAGCAACGTCCAGGATGAGAAAAGAGGTACTCTGCCGGTTGGTACTCCGCAGTAGCATTTTTAGGCCCTTCCGGGACCATGCTTTGACCGTAAAAAATGACGAAGACTAGTGGTAGCACTACTGGAATAGGCAAGATGAGAGAAGGAGAAAAGCCAGAAATAACATGATTATGTAAACAAATGTCCACAGACTTTATTCAGCAGAGCAGAGCGATACATGAGGATACGTGCTGCCAATCTACCATAGAGAAATGCATAAATCATTTCTATATCGTACTCAAGAAAAACCAGAGCTTTGGAAAAAGAAGCACCCCAATTCTGACTTCATCCAATCAAAGCCGGGCTACTGATCCACTGTTTTGTGATAATGTCTAATAACGTCTAGTGTCCACCGCACCTGACATAAGGGATCCAGTCAGATAAGGTGGATCAATCAAGTTTCCAAAATGAGTCCCAGCTGGAACTTATCTCTGCAGAATAAAGTCAGATAGACAAGCCTCCTGATCTGTGAGCAGCCTTGGCCATTTTGCTTGCGGTAGATTTCGGGTTTCGTATACGGAGAAACTCGAAACAGCTTTCCGAAACAGCCCGTACGGCCCTGGTCTGAGGATCATCGCAGCGCTTGGTACGCGCATCTTCAGTATATTCGTTATCTCTTCCTTGATCGCTGTTAATCGATACAAGTCCGCAAACGACATAAAACCAAGTATGCGAGCTCCCTGAATAGACATTTCCACGTCGAGATTGCTCAAAATAAAGCCAACTGACGAAACTAAATCTAGACATTGAATTAGATTGAATTCAAGGCTCAATGCCAAGGCTACTCACACCAGAGATGAGGTTAAGAAAACGAAAGCCACTTTGATTAGATCTTAATCAGTTTCTAGTTGCAATTATCATGGCGGAGGATGCATGAGGTCCCTGTGAGCTGTGGTCTAAAGGAAGTATGTAGAGCTTGAAGTCCGACATTGAGGGACGTCTGTGCCTGAACAAGGGGACCTGAAAGGTTGGCTGAAGTTACTGCGATTACTTCCTGTTTCAAGTTGATATCAGGTCCAAATGGAAGGGTGTAGGAACTACACTGGTATCTGTGAGGGGCTTCAAGGAACAGGTCCGACTGGTTTCAAAAAGCTGACATTACGATACAACTTTAGTATGTGTGGGCTGAATCTACTGCCGACAGCTGTCAGTTGTAAAACCGGAACCGAAACTATGAACACGCGTGTTCGAAGAAACTATCAATCGTTCTCGATTTATCCGAGTTCTGAATCGAAGGCGAAGATAGAGGACGACCATCACAGATGTTTGCTGATGGATGATATATGATAGTGCAAGATAGACGATAGTCCGATACTTTGGAACATCCAGTCAGATTTCAGATGAAGCAGAAAAGATACGGTCCAGTGAGTTGATATCTAAGAATGTTCAAGATACGCGTAGTGGAGTCAGCATCGAGAACTGATGCGTTGCATGTGGACGAGCTCTACGAAGTCTGGATAGGGTTTGAACAGTGGCGCAGTAGCCTTCGGCCACGGTACAAAACTTGCGGTATATCCGGAATGACCTGAGAGGCAGGGCAAGACATCATTCATTGCGGTAGTACTTTGACAGACGTTTCTTGCTAGTGAGATTTTGTAATAAGCGTTTCAGTGGGTATTACTTGCTGCACGCGATTGAAAATATCCGTTACTCACGAATGGAAAATAGTCTCTGTTCCTGGACTTGTAGCTGGGGAATCCGGATAGTCATAGTGGTCAAAGTGAAGGACGAGTAGATCACGTGTAAGTGCAGAACCGCGTTTTAGTGACCACGTCGCCGTCGTCGACCACCATTCTTTGATACCGCCATGACCCAGGGAGGCGCTTCTCTGCTGATATACCTTGTCACCTGTGTCGCAATCGTCTTTTCATACCTTTTCATAACTCCCCGAGCTCTTCAAAGACATCAAAATGTCGTCACTTCGCCCCCCAACCTTCGCAAAATTCTTTCAAGTCTACTTCTCCTTCATACTCTATTCATTTTGTACAACATAATTGTACTACCGCCGCCTAATCTATTTACAAGACTTGATTTACCTCTTGGTACACCGACGGACTCAATACGAAGTTTGCTGTTGATGAATTCAGACGAACCGATCTTGCCAAAGCATATTGAACAGCTGCTGACGCGACTTGGGTCTTTTGAGATGAGGACCTTGTATGTTAGGTATGCCTTTGGTTTACTCCCAGTAACGTTTTTAACTCAGCACGTTTTGCAGATTCGGACATGACGTAGTGGCCTCTTGCGAGTTTTGTAGCAACTTTAATGACTTTGCCCTTTACGCTTCTCCTGCGCCGTTACTATCCTATATCCGCGAAATTGCACTAGTTGGAGTGAGTATTGAGTTGCATGGGTCTTCAATCCGAAACTGACTAAAAAAAAAGCTCATAACCCTGCAAGGAACGCTTCATGAGCGACACCGCGCACTAGGGGTTGGCGTCCTCATTGCGTTACTCCTCGCAGAAGGTTATTTTACTGCTACGGCCCTCATCCAGATACCCCAAAATGACTATTCTGTCAGAAAAACTTTTTGGGCTCCGACTGGAGTATTCATGGTATGTCAAGAACGAGGTTTCATACGGTAAACAGAATTATTGACAATAACTGTGCGATAGTGGCATGATACTTTGTATCTCCTACGACAAATCGTATTCCTCATCCTTCCCCTTGCGATCCACTTTGTCCTACCCCCGTCTCGCCCCTTTGCAGTACCGGGAATCCCTGGTGCTGCCAATGCGCAAACACCCCACGCAGCAGCCATGATGTCTCTGCAAGCCCTTGTTCCCAAACTCCAGCTCCTCAGGTACACACGAGGTGCTGTCATGCGTAATCCAACTCTGCGAAACGCAGCAAGTGAATGGTGGAATACAGAAAGGCAGGAAGGAGAGTGGATTAGGGAAGATGAAATTGTACAGAACACCGCCAGACAGATTGGAGTTGGGTTTGACGTGGGTGGAGAATCGGATGCTACCGGTACAACTGTTGCTGGATCTTCATCGTCCCCGAATACAACGAAAGACGGACCTCTCCGAGCCAATGCAAAAGCTGCTACAAGGAGTTTGATGACACCTCTGCAGCGGCCAGGGACGGGTGCCAAGCCATAGACATGTATTTGTAACCAGACAAGAACTCTAGAGTTTTGGCGAGGTACTTCCAGTGAGTCCTGTTTTGGTTTTCATTGCTGTTCATTCTGAAGATCCATACTCACGTCTGCCTTCGTTTCGTAGCTGCGCTACGAACCTACACGGTCTCGGATCTGATTTGATATATTGGCTCAACGATATTACTCGTGTGTGATGGCCTCGGCGGACAGAAGGACAGAACCAGATGTTGTTGAAAGGGCAGATGTATTGAGTGTTGAGGGGGACGGGGTGATGTCGGGATTGTTTTCCGTCTCTTTCCGACGCCACAGTTCATTCGAAAAAGAGTCAGGCTGCAGCTTCAATGCTCTTCTCTCTTCTTCTCCTTGTGGTCTTGATTTTTCGATATTCAATGGCGTCGGCGTTTGAACGGTTATTGCACTGAAGCGTCGTACTCACTACCACCTGCTCGTTGTTCGTCTTCAATAGATTGGCGTACCTGCTCACCAATATGTGTATATATGTATCAACTGCTCAGATCCTCGCCCATGGGTCATCGGCGGGAGATTAGTCCAACATTCGTGTTTCATAATTGTATTTGCCTCTATATCGAATGACGAGGTCCTTGCCTAGACAAAGGTTGCATATGGCTCCAAAGGTCCAGCCATGGGTTTTCCTTCAACTGTAATGATGGACTCGTCTGTTTATCCAAGGCTAGACTTTGAGCTCAGGTTGCGATAGTGATAGGCTGAGGTTAGCTCGCGGTCAAAAACAAGACGTCATTAGATGTAAAACTGCATTGTGCACTATTTACACTGTCATTGGTTCAAAAGAAACAAGAAAGAATTGAGTGTCGTGACGGGGCGTTAAGACTAGTTTAAATGTTGAAAGAGGTATGTAAGGATAGAAATATGTATATGAGGAAGAGTGTGTTGCATGTGTGTATGACGAGTACCCTATAAGTTGGGTCTCATTTGGGTGAGAATGTGAATGTGAATGCAGGACATGAACGGGACCGAGGAGATTGTGTTGGGAAGCAAGAAGACTGGGCTGGGTATCAGACCAAGACACAGAATGACACTGGCAGCATCCAGGAGGTTGGAATGAAAAAGCATGCGTCGAGTCTACTTCGAGCCTTGGCATAACCCAAAAATCTAAAATAGCTAAAACGTGCGGCTGAGGATGGAGTGGGAATGGGAGAAACGAGGACGTTGGGCCGGAACTCGATAACAGAAAACAGCAGAACAGGAACGAAAAATTTAACAAAGAGAATGGAAGAGCAAAAACCACGCGAGTCAAAAGTGACATCGATTGTACAGTGATTACGGAGGGGCGAGCTTATCGTTCTCGCCGACTACTTCATCCTTCTCCTTGAGCTCTTCTTCTACAGCTTTGCGCCCTTCTTCTGTGAGAGTTGGAATTCCGGTAGAGATTTCCTTCTCAAAGTATTTCGGGACGAACCTGATGCGTGGGTATCAATCAGTATCCGTTACGTGGGGAAGCGCTCACGAAGAAAAAAAAAAGCGACAAGCAACGAAGGAGGAAAAGGTGTGGAGGGCAGATAACAAGAAAGGAACACTCACTCGACACCCTTCTTCTTTCTCTCAGCTGCTATATCCCTCTGCTTCTGTTCAATTGCTACCTTTTCCTTTGTTGCTTCACTGTATTCCTTCTTCAGCAATCTCGTAGTCACACTCTCCCACAGCTTCCTGCTCTCGTACGGGATTTGTTTCTCGATTGGCCTAACCTGCTTTGGTATTACCCAAAGAGTACTCAGATCGATCAACGTATTCCAGTCCTCATTGCTTCCCGTCAAATCAGCTTTGGAAGAAGCGTTGGCTGCGTTGGTGTGTGTAGATGGAGAAGGTAAAGCGACGTGTGTCTGAGAAGGGTTCGGGGATGAAGCAGCAGTGTGAGAGGTTGCGAATTGGTAGGAGCCTGTGCCGACCCGTTTCCAGCGGATAAGACCACGCCAGGTACCGTCAAGGACGGCAACAACGCGAGAAGGCGGGACGTGCTTAACTTTGGTCCATTCTTCATGTTGGGTATCGCCCTCTGGGACGGTGTGGATAACACCCTCGATTAAGAAATGGGGTTTGCCGAGCCAGGACTGGGATGAGAGGGTTAGAACCAAGACTGCGTGCAAATGACGCAAAGGAGACGCACCTCCTCCTTATACTCAACGATCGCTCTAAACTTGGTTCCATGGCGTCCACCCGTACAAGTGATGATTAATGAATCCGACACCGTCACGTAGAAGCTACCTCTCAAAATTCCATTAACCCATGCCATCGGATGTGTGCACTGATACGTTTCTCCTTCTCCAGGTCCACCTGTTAAACGTACAAACATCCCTTTATTATAGCCCCCGGGACCCACTTTCAACGCTGTACCGGAAACTTTGGCCGAAATCTGATCTATCCCGAGAAGTTCAAGGTGCTTTGAGGGACAGCTAGCATAATAAGCCGAAATAGGTGGATGGTGAGATATTTGTTCGGTGAGGTAGATGATGCGAAGTTTTTCTCCGTTAAAGTCTTGCAGATTTAGCTGGGACATGTCGGCTTCAACCGAGGTCGCAGATGTGGATGGACTCTTGCCACCTTTAGACATGAAGCTTCCTACACCACTCGTATAGCTTTTAGAGCTTCTGGTGCTCTTGATACTGGCGACGTCCGAGCTTGGAAGGTTAGGGGACTGCTCGGAAGCAAGGTTTCCGGGGAAGGTAAGGTGAGTTTGAGGAATAGGTGCCTCGTCTCTATCTGTAGGTTGGACGAGCGGTGGAACGTCCCAATGCGCGCGAAAGTGTTCTCCCAAGACGGAGTTGTATGGTTTACAAACCTTGCCTCGCTGTGAAAAAAAGAATTTTTGAGGTGTAAGAATAGAATCACAAGCTAGATGCTGACATGACAACGCACAATGTATTTGAGGTCCTTGGTCATTGCGAAGCGAATAACGGCCAGTATTCGTTCAAAAGGGTCATCATAATCGTTGATTCTAAGAAACACCAGGTCAGAACAAAGTTGGACGAGAGATACATAATTAACGGCGCAGAGAAGAACCCAGCGACAACAAGCAAGGTCGTTTGACTCTTAGCGGCCTTGGCACCGTAATGCAAAGAAGCAGACTTATGCCGAGTGTGTACCGCTCTACGTACACTCGCCATAACCCTGGGCGCCGAGGACTTCATAATTGACGAAAGCCTCTCTTCCGCCTTGACTACTCGAAAAGTACCGTTCCAGAGTAAAAACTCACGCAGCAAATACATCCGGTCTATCCAAGTATTGAGAGAACTCCAAATTCGGAATAGGCTCGAGTAGTGATGCGGGCAGAGAGAGTCGCCTGAAAGGAAGATAAATTTCTTTCAGAAAATGATGAACAGTTGGACAACGACTGGGACGTACATGGCAGCAATATCTTTCACTCCTAGACACTTCTTGACCAGCTGCACAATCATCTTGAGTTTACCACCTTCTCCAGTGTCTCCGTTGTCTTGAACCGAAATGGGTGGTCCGGGTGCATCAGGGTCCTGTGCTTCTGGAACGTCGTCAACGGGTTCGTTCTTGTTCTTGGAGGACATGGGGGACGTCGTCTACGATGAGGAAAAGAAAGAAAAAGAAGAGGGGGTGGTGGTGATGTGAAAGAAAAGTAGAATATTTGTTGGCTTAATTAACGATGGATTACGTCTTGGCGGCTCGACTCGATATTTACGTAGGACTGCGCACGGACCCTAGGCGGTGCACGTTTGTCTTCTTTCTCTTTCAACTCACAGCCTTTGACTTGCCTCTAAGCAAAATCTCTTTGTTTGCCCTTTCAAGAAGTCTTTACCATCCATCTGATTACTGGCCATGGAGCATGGCCTCGCTTGCCAAGATGATCTCGGATGACGACCAAGTGACGACGGATTTCGGACAAGGATGGAGAATCTCCGCAGTATACACTTTATCTAACTCAAGCTGATCAGAGAAAAGAAATTGGGACTTAGACCTGAAGGCCTGGTACTCTTCCGGACATTCAATTCTCGACCAATGACCAATACGCAAGACCTAGGCAGAATTGCGGTGACATTGGAGAAACATAAACTTACGTGCCTCAGAAGCCAGCTTAATTCCTGTCTTCTTGACTGGTGGACCATAACATTGACAGGACTTGGGTCCCTGCCATAAGGTGGCAGTAATTTCTCGGAACGTTGCGGTTCCTCACGGGATGACAAAACCAACCGGTCCGAATCCTCCTCCTAAGCTGTAGTAAGTCAAAACACAACTGTTACATTTTAATGCAGACAAGTATTGGGTATGTGCCCGAATGGACAGTTGTGTACTGCACCCGGGTAGACAGAGGTGTTGCTATACATATGTACCGACACAAGCAGAAACGAGGGAGATCGGAGAGAAGATCAACTATATACCATAGGGCAAGGGGCCCAGCTGCTTTCGAGGTATCTGATACTGCATCATTGCTTTAGCCTTCTGAACGATTTCCGCGGACAATAACTACTCAAACTGCCGAGGCTGTTTCCGAATGATCTGTGGAACCCTGAGGCAATGTCAAGAATATTCCCAAGAAATCTTTTCTGAAATCAACAACTCACCTGCTTCAGACTTCCATCCCGATCCATAGTCTGAGTAGTATCAATCCTAATTGCAATTCCCCCATTTGCACTTTTCTGTTCGTACACAGAATCCTCTTGATTCGGGTGGTGAAACTCTACCCCGGCACCGCTGGTCAAGTTTGCGGTTCCGCCCAAGGCATGGCGAGCGGGATAGGAGCTCATCGAGTAACTGTTGCTAGATTCGTATCGCATTTATGAGTCTGACTGTTTGACCTTGTTCTGAATGAGAATATCACCTACCCAGCATCACGGATATATTCCCGAGAATTAAGAGTGACCAGAATCGAATTGGTGTAGACTAAACGCCGACAACATCAATCAGTACCACAATATTTGAACGTTCAGCACGAGGCCTTGGGAACTTACATCGACCCTCTGCGTCAAAAACAAGCCTTAATGTCAGCCATAAGCCACTCTCGAAGGTTCTCACTCACGCATCAAGAAGAAAAACATATAAATGAACGTGTCCGACCAGACATTGATTGAGATGCAAGCGAACAAAGCGCAAACGCTGACTGGGATTCCGGTGTTGAAGGTGAATATAATCTATATAGGCGATGTTCATTTTTCTCTCTTTCTGGTCAAAGAAGAAAGTCGCGATACGTACCAGCCGATTGATCATATTATTAGACTTGCGATATCCCGTCTTGGATGTTTGTAGGTAGAACACCATCGCAAGAGATATAAAGATATCGGAGGCAGCTGCGAGAATGTTGCAGGACATTGAAATGTTCTACGATATTGGAATCTCCGGTTAGCGATGTCACCAACCAGTAGTGGTACTTGCTTACTTTGAGATGAGCGAGCTCCATGTACGTCGAGTATCGAAGCCTGGACAACATTACAGTACATGTCAACTAAGAGCCATCATCTTCAATAAAGCAACTTACGCCATAACGCTGTACACGAACAGAAGCACTGGTTTTCAGAATAACAAAAAACGCGAATCAGTTGCTCATTTGTGGCGTGATACGCGGACATAGAAAAAAGACGGACCGAACGAAGACCAGCTCAAAACTACCAAAAACCCCGCAATGACCCAATTTCGCTTGCTCACTATTCATAGAATCAAGTCGCAAGGTTCAACGTCAGTAGGGTGCTCATTGAAAGAGCTCCCTCGTTTTGTGGCACGATTTGGGGAGATCTGTAGTGGCGAACACTCACAGAGCCAGATCCTCCAACAATAGAACCTGCCGTAAAAGTATTAGATTTCATTATGTTGGTGGGAAGCGGGATCTCTTGAGGGTCCGATTCGGACGATATTGGGGTTCGGAAGAAGTAGTACTTACATTTGAACAACGAGCGCGATAGCATTGCTGAAGAATATTTCGATAATGAGCGTGCTGAAAGTGACGATAAACAGATGAAAGGTTCCGGGTTGGAGTCGAAGTCGAAGTTGTGATTGTAGTAGGCAGATTGATATCAAGAAAATAAATCATGTAACCGGATGAAGTCGTTAGTCTATTGACTAGAGAAAGCACTGATGACACAACGCACTTGAACATGGTGGCCAGAATGGCTGGGTTGCCTTGATTCTGTGACAAAGTCAGCGGACGAAATTCAAGAGAAAAAAGTCCGAGTGCGAGTCTGAGTCATTATCGGACTTCTCGTTACTCAACAAATAAAAAAAGCGAAATGGTAAGGAGGAAAGTCACAGAAGCAAAGTACTTACCGTAATGGTATAGTCATATACTGTCCCAAAATTCAACGAGATCCAGGAGTTTTCATTTAACAAAGTTATTAGTCTTCCACCCGCCCAGGGTCGAAAGCGAATATAGAAGAGAACTCACCACAGGCTATGAATTAGAATATAAAAATTAAAGAAGCCATGGATATGAAGAAGTGATCCCCGACAGAAATGAACACAAAGTACAAAGAACCAAGGGACGGGTGAATATAGAAGGTGAATGACGAAACGAGTAAGTATATGACATAGATGAATTAGGCTTGAGATACCAACATACCTGTGAGAATGGCCATTTGGAAGGTATCACAAAGAAGAATAAAGCCGACCTAGATCCATATCATAAATTCAGCACGAAGAACGGAAAGACGGAGAACGGAGATTGTGATATTCAAGAGATAGAATAGACGCAAAATGAAAGAAGGATGAAAAATATGGCTATTTTGCGATTGTGGCTGAGAGATGCTTACCAGACTTTGCAAGATCCAGCCATCCTTGCCCTTGTGTCTGCGGAAGTAGAGGTACCCTTGAAGACAACCAGCTAGGGAAAGCCGTCAGGCTCGAAGCAGTTGAGCATTCATGTGCAATAGCAACACACCTCCATAGAGTCTGTGAAAGAGATATTAATGTGATAGTTTTCGGCCTGGGGAGCGTTCAACTTGATACTTACGCCGAGCCAATAACTACCGCTGTCCAACGGTCACCGTGTATCGACGAGCAAGGTACAAGATGAACTTTGGGCTACTCACAATGGAACAACATCCCGAGACTACTCGCAAGTCATTATTGAGTCTTATCGATACGACAATGAAAGGTGACTCACGTTGAATGGATCGTAGCCACCATCTTGTTGAACTTTGGGATATGTACAGGAGAGGTCTGGTGGTCTTCTTTGAAACGAGGTTGGGTTTATTATACCCTCTCAACACAATGTAGAGTCTCCACAATGATTGCTGATTCAAATGTTGAGAAGAGAAATTTAGCAATAAAAACCCTTCACAGAAGACAAATTGCGGACATAGAGATTCAGGGCAGTCATCATGTGGAATTTTTTCATTAGCGCTGAGTAGAAAAAAAACTTACAAAATGGGGAAGAGCTAGCTGGATTTGAGCCTCAAACAGACCCTAAACGACCAACTTTGAAGAGGTTATAAAAAATCAAACTGCCGTTGGGTAGACAGACAAAACAGACTCCAGAATCAAGATTTTTTTGCCAAATATCAGTTGAACTAGTCCGAGTCGGAAACTCGGTGACAATGCTGAAATGAGTCTAGCGGGACCGTCTCCTCGTCTCCGAGGTGATTCTACTCTGGAAGATTCTGGAGGAAAGGCATTTTGACAGCCGACCAGTCGACTAAAACGAGAACAAAACGAAGTCGCGACTTTGGAAACACCCTTAGCGTGTATCCGAAAAATTTAAACTCCGACAAGATTGGCCGTTCTTGTCTTCCTTCAATTGTCCAGTTGCTTGTAGTTTCCTCCTTGGGGGTCCTCTGCGTTGTCTACCCTGATTAATGATTGGTCACTCCCATGGCACTTTCCCGTTTCCGCAACTCTATCGGCATGCTCTATCATCTGGAAACGTCTTGCCTGACCAATTGCCGGAGAACTAAGATCTACAGGCTCGCTTATCGGAATATAACGAGGTGACGCCTAGTACTTCACAAACCAATGCGGGATTTCTAGTGGTAAAATTCCGCCGGCACCACAGCTCAGGCCCATTGGATTCAATCGTTTTCGTTTCATAGGCTCACTTTCTTGAGCAAGAAATTCCGGTCTCTCGCACGTGCAGGGACCTTCACTCTTGTTTTGGGACCCACAAATATCACTGATACATGTCGTTGATTGCCTGCAAAAATCCCGGGATCGAATTTTTGGAATCTAAGAACTCCTTCAGGCAAAACTACCTCCGCGGCACCTGTACTAGCATGTACCCGTGATGACTGAAAGGACATGTTGTCGTAAAACGAGTGTAAGCCTATATAGACGCAAACCTCAAGTTACTAACCTAACATCTCTTCTTCAAACATGCCCCAGTTGACAGCACTTGAAGGAGCTCTCGTGCTCGCCGTCTGTTTCTTCCTCTACAAACTTTTCCAGCCCAAATCGTTACCTCTTCCCCCCGGACCGAAGGGATGGCCTATCGTTGGAAACGCCTTTGACATGCCCAAGTCTCATATCTGGAGAAAATTCTCGGAATGGGGCGATGAGTGGGGTATGCTACGTCTGTCCTGATTCTCATGGACGCTCATTCACCTGTTCCGCAGGACCCATCATGTCTGTCAACGTTTTAGGGACGCCTTTTATCATTCTTTCCGACCCCATGATCGCAGAGGAGCTCCTTGGGAAGACGGGGTCATTGTACGCTGATAGACCAACGATGGAAATGGCAAACTTGACCGGTTGGGACCGAGCCTTGAGTGGCGCCCGTTATAATGATCGTTTCCGAGAAGTATGTTCTTCCTGGACTCAAATGCTCATCTCTGACACAATCCTTTTCTAGTATCGCAAACTCATTGGTCGCGTAATTGGAACCCGAGGCAACATGACCAAATTCCACCCTGTCGAAGATTATCAAGCCAATATGTTTTTAAAGCGTGTCTTCACGAATCCTGAAGATCCAGCTGCAGCGACCAGAAAGTGATTGTGTTCTCGTTTGTGTCTTGATATTTTTTTTGACAAGTTGATGTTTCTCAGGACCGCGGGTGCGATGGTATACACACTTTGACTTGTGATTTTTGCGACGTTCTAACGGCTAATACCAGGTCCTGCATCTTACATACGGTTACAAGGTCAGCCGGTTTGTTACTGTTTTCGGTTGGCGGTGAGAATGAATCCTCCCTACAGATCAAAGAAGAGGGTGTTGATCCATTTGTCCAACTTGCTGATGAGGCCATGGAGCAATTTTCCGATATCACCAGGCCAGGTGTATACATGGTAGATATTTTTCCATTCTGTATGTATTTCCTCATCAGAGATGGTGTTATACTCAAACCCGTGACAGTGAAGCACGTACCTACTTGGTTCCCCCTAGCCTATTTCAAGCGGAGGGTCAGTTTTTAGAAATCTCAATACTTTCTGGTATCTTTATGAGTTCTATTCCAGGCCGCGGAGTGCATCAAACCTTGTAACGACATGGCAGACATACCTTTTGAATACGTTAAGGACCAATTGGTAGGACTGTCTCCACTTTCCCTCCATGCATTACCTAAATCGATCACAGAACCGAGGAGAAGAAAACAATTCTTACGCCGCTGACCTTCTCAAGGATAAGAGGCTTTCTGAAGCAAGACTTGAAGATCTCAAGTGGTCTGCTGCTTCGTTTTATGCCGCTGGTTCGGACACTGTGGGTAACTTGTTGACTGCCATTCTATTGGATTTTCATTGCTTTTTAGACTGTCTCTGTGGTCTACGCCTACATCATGGCCGTATGTATCTATCCAGAGGTTCAGAAAAAGGCACAAGCCGAAATAGATGCTGTGGTTGGTAAAGATAGGTTACCCTCGTTCCAGGACCGTAGCTCTCTTCCATACGTCGGAGCTGTGGTCAAGGAGCTCTATAGGTGGTTACCCATTGTACCTTTGGGTGTGTACGTCAAGCTGGCAGCACTGACTTTGGGCTGAATTCATGTCTTGTAGCCGTGCCACACCGAGCAATGAAGGATAGCGTGTACAAAAACTACTTCATTCCGAAAGATTCTTTGGTAGGTTCTCACACTTACACCAGCAATTTTTCTCGATTATCTAATTTGCTTCCTTGGCAGATTTTCGCCAATGTCTGGAAATTTATGCACGATCCCCAAGAGTACAAAGACCCGTCCATCTTCAATCCTGAACGTTTCCTAGGGCCTGACCCCGAACCTGACCCCACCGACCGAGGGTTATTTGGCTACGGCAGGAGAGTCTGTCCTGGTGCACATTTGGTGATTACAGATTTCCTTATGTAGCGAGTATCAGAAGTTGACTGGATCTACCAAGGCCGACGTCAGTGTATGGATCAATATCGTTAAAGCTGTCGCTGGGTTACAAATCTCGCGGGCATCTGGTGAGGATGGAAAACCCATCATCCCCGTACCGGAAACTACGGACGGTGTTATCGTGTAAGGTTTTCTTCTGTGAAAGAGATTTGGATATCGTCCTGATTTGTCATCGACAGACGTCCTGTTCCCTTCAAGTGCGTCATCGAGCCGCGTTCGGAGAGGGTACTTGAGTTGTTGGATGAGGCGTTGAGAGAAGGAGACCACATCAACTAAGGGCTAGATTTTTTGCCGCATTGTCATATGCATACATTCCTTTACCTTTCGAATTAATCTCTTCACAAAAGACCCGACGTGAAATTCAATATCCTTACGAGCAGGTGAATATTGTCAATTACTGGTCGGTATATCTCTAGGTGGATCTTCTACATGTTATACATTATATTTGAGACATCTTACATCCTCTCCAATGGTCGCAAACTCAACAGCCTCATAGCAGCAGCCAACACTTCCCTAGCGCACTCATAGAGCCACATCCTAGCCCTGGCCTTCTCCTCGTCCTCCTCTCCCTTGACAATCACGGTCTCCCATGCACTACTAATTGCATGACTGAGCCTAAACGCAAACGTCACGACTCCACTAGGTTCATGTGTCTTTAATGCGGTCTTCACGACGTCAGGGTAGGAGCCAAGAAGGAAGGCTATTTCCCTAGCATGCGAAGATTCAATAAGCGTGGTTATGTCGATTTGGGATGGTGCAGGGAGAGGGAGGAATTGAGGGTTTTTACGGCCGATAGAGGCAAGTCGGACATGAGCGTATTGGAGGTAGGGTCCGGTGTCACCTTCGAAGGAGAGCATTCGATCCCAGTTGAAGGTGTAATTGTTTATTCTGGAAGACATCAGCAGGTAAGTTGAAGCAAAGGCAGGGCGGAAAAGAAAAGAACGTACCTCTTGGCAGCCATGTCCTGAATTTTTACTCCCGTAATGCCCAATTCTAAACTCGTGTATTCTGGATCCTCAACGGCCTTGTACTTGTCCTCGTTCTTCTGCATTTGCTCGTGCATCACTGATGCCGCCTCGCGGATGATTTGGTCAAGAAAGACGACGGTACCCTTTCGGGTACTCATGCCTTGGACTAAGCCGTAGTTGACGTGGACACAGTTCTTCGCCCATGGGAATTCCATGAGTTCGAGGACCTTGAAGAACTGAGAGACGTGAAGGTCTTGTTGGGAAGAAATGACGTAGATCATCTTGTCGAATTTATATTTTTCATATCGCTCGATAGCACCTCCAATGTCTCGAGTAAGGTAGATGGAGGTTCCGTCTGTAGGAAGAATGAGACACGTGCCAAAGTTACCCAAAAGGTCAGGAAAGGCACTTACCCTTCTTTCTGACTACAGCCTTGCCTAGCTTCCATTTTTCAAGGTTGACCAGCTTTGCACCATTAACCTCGTCAATCAAGTTCATTTCATTCAGTCTCGCCACTGCTTTGTCCATCCACTCCTGCCCAACCATACTCTCTCCATTATATATGTCAAACTTGACGTTCAACCTATCGTACTCTGCCTCGTACTTTTTGACACTGAGCTCCCGCCATGACCTCCAATTCTTGAGGGCATCCTCATCACCATCTTCCATGCGCTTGAAAAAGTTGGCAGCGTCAACCTTGACCTGAGGGTCTTCGGCGGCATCTTTGTTGATTTTAACGTAGATCTCGAACAAGTGCTTGATAGCGTTCTTCTCGAGCTCTTCTTGGGAGCCGTAGCGTTCAAAGCCAACGGAAATTAGACCAAACTACATGAATTGTGAAGAAGATTAGTAGTTGGCGACCAGAGCAAACACGACTACGTACTTGAGTTCCCCAATCTCCGAGGTAATTCATGGAAACAACATTCCATCCACATGCCTTATAAACATTTGCGAGAAAGGCACCAATGATTGTACTCCTCAAATGGCCGACGTGGAAGTCTTTGGCGATATTGGGTGAGGAGTATTCAATAAGGCAGGTTTTGCCGTTGCCAGTCGTGTTGGTGCCGTATGTCCCTTGCCATTCCTTGTTAGCTTTCTGTTCCTCGGAAGCACCGAGTCGGGTTTGGGAAGTAACTTGTGTGAGTATCTCGCGAATCATGGACTTGGTATTGAGCTGGAAATGGAGGAAAGCCTTGTCGTGCGTGATGGACTCAACAAAGTCGTCGGCTTGGAACTATATTTCAAGATCAGACAAAAAAGTATACTATGGAATAGTGAGGTACGCACTTGATCAATGACTTTTTTCGCCAGCACGTCCACTTTTTCCTTCAGCCTAAACCTCGGCAGCGCGATCGTGAAATCGACACCCTTCTTTCCATAATCTACTCCAGAGTACACTTGCTCCAGAGTCAGCTCGGGTATAGCATCCGAAACCTTTTTTGCGATTCCTATCCGGAAAGCATCGAGGATACAACTCGATGGGTCGGTATCTGGTACTTCCGAGAGTTTGGGCAACGATGAAGCCATTCTTTTAAACGAGTATAGGTAGTTGACGCTGTTCCTGGAGATGCAGGACTTTTGAAGGAGAACAAATGGACGAATAAAAGAAGTCCTTGGACGACCAGAGGAACGAAGGAGAAGAGAAAGGAAAGCCAGATTGATCAGATTTTTTTCGAGGCAGGAAGGAGTGACTCGGTCCGGGTCACGTGGCATTTATTTCGAGAACGCGTTTCGACCCTGACGCGTACTCAAACCATCTCATTCAATACTTTCCGCAGGTTGATTAGGGTCATACTATTAGTACTACACTGATTGTGATATTTCATAAATATATATGTAAAAAATAAATAAGAATAAAAAATAAATGTTCGTTACTCCACTGAGGTTGAGATTCAGATTCAGAAACACGACTTGGCAGAAAATTAAAGATAGTCTTAGAAACTTCCTCAGATTGGAAAGTTTTCATGAAAATAGCACTAGAGAATAAGCATGGTCAATCAAGAATTGTAACAAATCAAAAGAACTTACTCGTTTAGCAAGGGAAGGGGCACCTGCAACTGGTCACACCCTCGAGTCCACTGCCATCAGCCTCGCAATCACAATCACTGGTCGTCTGACCAAGATACGTAGAGGTTACTCCAGAGACGTCCCCAGTCCCTATCGTATCAGCATGGAAATCCACCGTGTTGTCATTTGGTGCAGAAATAGCTGCCCCGTTGATTTGGATAGGTCCTGAAAACCCTTTGCCAGTACCCTGAGGCTGGATTTGGTCCGAGACATAAATCGAGTTGCAGTTGTTGTCAAAGACGTTGACACTCGATCCCGACACTGCACCTGCGAGACCATTGCTGGGGTCCTCGGAAGGTGCAGGTACGACTGTCAGGCTAGCGAGGACGTTGAGCGTGCATTGGCCTGTGCCCAAGGGACGGCACTTGTTCACGTCTGTCTCCTGACGACGAGTAAAGCGCGTAGGGCCGGCTTGAACAAGGAGGACGGTGGTAGCGAGGGTGAGAAGAGTGGAGAATTGCATTGAGAGAGAAAGAGGAGTTGAAAGTTAATTTGTGTAAAGGGAACGATGGGCGAGTTGTTGGGTCTTCCTACTCGCCTCCTTTGTGCTTTATAGCCGACTCTCCTCCGTGAAAACGAGCGGTGGACTTGAAAAGTTTCAAGTTTCAATGCTAGTGGAGTAATTACACCGTACCATTGCGACGCACTCTATAGCGACAATGAGAAGAGAAATTGGAGGATCCTAAAATAACAAATGTGACGTGCAGATCATTCAGTAGCTGAGCCTGGCGTTGGCGTCCCGGTTGATGATTATCTAGTTTGAAAACTAGGAATTGAACTGCGGGGCTTGATGCAACAGACGTCGCATCGGTGATGTCAGTCCTTTTTAGTCGCCCTTGGATCTGCAGAGCTGAACCCGACCTTGAATTCGTTTCTTTGCTCCCCGTTGCTGATTTGTCTGGTAACATTGGAAAAAGCCAACAGAGCGAAACATTGACGATCATTGTACACCACCGATAACCAATAAATCATGCTGTATTGAACTCCAGCAACAACCTATGTACCACAATGTAATCGTGGAGCATCAGTCTGTCAAGTCATTAAAATGCAGGGTGGTTAAGGAACGAGTTGACAAGCATATTCCCCGAAAGAGTTCCTCGTGCGAGTGGAGGATGAAATAGTTGAGCATTTGATCTCTGCAGCTCGTTAACAGTCATTGTAAGCCGTCACTGCAATATTGATCCACCATTACCTGATCGTTAATCAGTGCGATGCCGACAAAATGGCTACTTGGGGATAGAAGTACCCGTACTGAAGAAATTGATGAGTACTAAAAGAGTCGTAGATACGAACGCTACATACCCAGAAGCCTGAGGTAAGAAAGAGGTCGAAGACGAGTATTTTACGATTCTATCCGGAAAGCGGGTCGCTACATATCAGATACGAGTTTGTTAGTAGCAGGTAGGCGGCTAGTAAGTATTTCTGGAGATCTGAGAACCTTTTCTGAGCGAGTGAAGAGATTAGTCTTGAACGTTGCTTGAACGAGCCTTGGTCTCGGTAGAAGGAAGATAACCCGGTCCGGCGTCCACGTGGCAGGATCGGGCATTGAGGCCACGACGTGCCATTGAGTTCGCTATGGACCACATCGAAATTCTCTCAGATGAGATCAATCGTCTCATCTACTCTTACTTTAAAGATTCCGGTAAGACGAGAGTATAAGAGTCTCGACCCCCCTGATTCCTGTACAGGTTTTGAACATTCCGCATTCGTCCTGGCAAAAGAATCTGGTATCGAATGCTCTCCATATTTTTCGGCCCATATTCGACGTGGAGAGCTTGTAGAGCTTCTAGCAAAATCACTTCTTTATATAGAAGCCGAATATCACTACGAAGTTGGCGCGCCAGCAAATAAGTGCCAGAGTCGTTTTACGCTTCTTGGATCTCACGTATGTTCGGAAGTGCCACCAGAGCCTTTGCCCGTTGTTACAGACCATTCCTGTAGTCCCAAGAATCTTCAAAATGGCACAACTCAGCCAGAAGTCGAGGCAAACTCAGTGGAAAGGCTCGCGTCAAAAAGAAAAGCAAGACAAGAGTCTTGGTCGGATGAAGACTCACAACAAGAAAAACGCCCCCGTTGGGAACGAGGAGAATCTCAACCAGATGTGGACGAGATTCAGACAGAGTTTGAAGATGGTGCGTTCTTGACTTCTGCTCTATACTTGGAAATTTTTCTGACCGAGCGTTCATGCCAGCTGTACACTCTTCGAATCCAGATTCCTCTCACATTGATTCTTCTGTTCAAAAATCCGAAGGTGCAAGGATCGACCATCCTTCTCTTCTCTTTTTACCTCGGCACGAATCCGAGGTAAGTTCTAATCGTTTCTTTGTGCGAATTGCTCGTTTTACACTCAAAGAGGCAATGGTTTGTGCATTCAATCCTGTATTTCCAAATCTACTCGCTTCTGGGTCAGTCATAATCTTGATACTGAATATCAGTTGTATCTCATTATCTCTAGGTCGAAATCTGGCACCGTTAAGATAAACAGCTTTCCTCAACAAGAAAATTGCTCCCTCTCAACTTCAAATTCGGCACTACCGCACGATCAACGATTCCAGGTTCACGACGTCCTCTCATCACAACGACCCTGTCATCGTCGACCTGATGAGAAAGAGGACCCGAGACAGATCACCTCACTAACTTGGGATCCTACAGGAACATTACTCGCAGTAGCGTCGCATGAACCTATTCTCCGCGTCTTTCGCGCTGGCTGTGAAAGAGGGATACCGCAAGTAGTTCCTTATTTAATAGAAGGATCAGTGCACAAGGTGTGTACTGGACTTACCCTACACGTCTCGAGACAAAGTCTGACCATCGAGCAGAACTCTATATTCTCAATAAAATTCTCTCCATCTGGAAAATATCTCTTAACGGCAAGTTTGGATAGCACATGTGCTTTATGGGATGTCAAGAGGAAGGATCTCGTCAGGCAATTGACGTTGCACCAAGGTGTGTTTCATTCACATTCGACAATCAAGCCCCACTTTAAGCCTTTTCTCTCGTTCAAACTTGAATAGATTGTTGTCTGGATGTTGAATGGATCAACGACGAAATGTTTGCGACTTGTTCTGTCGACAGAAATATATGTATACTTCGTTTGCGTTCAGATATGGATTCAGAGAAAAACTCGTCTAACGCAGACGTGCTAGGAATGACGGAAGTTTGGCTTGTGAAGACATTACGGTTAGTGCCCGGAGAATTTCTGTTGCAATGCAATTTGGGGAAGATTGATGCTTCTACGCTGACAGAGGTCATACGGACGAGATCAATCAAATCAAGACTAATCCGGGAAGGACAAAGCTCGCATCGTGCTCTGATGATAGAACAGCAAGAGTGTGGGATATCTTTAGTGAACGAGTCGTGGTGCTTCGAGGGCACAAGCATTTCCTTACGACCTTGGATTGGTTTAAAGAGGGGGGGAAGGAGCTATTAATAACGTGGGTGATTTTCTCCGAGCTTGTTCGATATTGCTTGAACTTACGCGGTCATACACTCAGAGCATCCTACGATCACACTCTACGCCTTTGGGACACATTGTCTGGCGATTGTCTCCGGATATTGGATCAGGATCACTTTGGAGCGATTGTTTCTGTTTCGATTAGCCGTAACGGAAAATGGATAGCCTCTTGTAGCTCCCCAGTGGAGGGAAACGGAAATGGAGGGTGGGCAGTTGTACATGACATGAAAGTGCGTACTTCCAGGTTGTTATAATTGATTGCTGATTCAGACGTTTCAGACAAAAAATAAGATCTGGTCTTGTCATGATGAAGTTGGTGTGAATGACCTCCATTGGTCTGCTGCGAAACCAAGTGTGGACGCCCAGGGTTGTTATTCTGTCTCAGAGCAATTAGCTGTAGCATTTAGTAGTACCAGATCCACCGGAATCCGGACCATTACAAGTGATCTCGAATGTTGAGTTTGTATTGATGGTGTACTAGGACAGTTCTTAGTAACGGTGTATTGCTACGAGAAATCATGAACTATCGTATTGTCATTCGAGTATAGAGGCATAGATTTGGATATGTGATACCATGAATGAAAACAATGCCAGTGGCTCCAGTGAATTTAGATAAAAGATTGCATCGACGATTCAACAAGTTCTAGCTGAAATCCTGCAGAGGTAGGTCCTAGTAGTTTTCACGAACCGTGTTTAATTCATTGCGCTGCGGAGAAAAAGACTGCATACCTCGGTTTATCGACAAGTGCTCAGACTCGTACATCTATGGCATGATTACAGCCGCCCTCGAGACGCAGGACAAGATGAAGTGTTGCATCTCTATGAATGTTGTAATCGTCGAGGGTACGTTTGCCTTCGAGCTGCTTTCCAGCGTATATGAGACGCTGGTAATTGGCAGGAGTGCTATACATCAGACAGAAATCAGACACCGTAAGTAGAGGAAAAAGATGACAGCGACGCTACCACGTACCCCTCCTTCATCTCAATCTTATTTTTGATATCCTGGATGGTTTCATCAGGCCTGACGTCGAGAGTGATAGTCTTTCCGGTCAGGGTCTTGATAAATACTTGAGCTACAGACTTGGTCTTTCCCATTTTCCAGGTGCCACAGATGAGGTTGGGGGTAAGTAACCCTCGATTCGGTGGCGAGTGGTGAGAACGTGGGTAGCCAAATGGAGATAAATTTCACGTGGCCGTACTTGACGTAGTTCTGCTCTGCAACCATTGCAGCTCATGTCTCTTCCACGACACAACTACGACCCTCTGCGGGTCTGCATAAATCCATTTCCCAAGGTTGACCTCGGAAAACATGGTCGAACTCTTGGTATCTACATCGCTGGCGCTCTCGTAGGTCTTGTATCATTCAACAGATTGACCCATTTGTACTAACAGTCCTTGCATCAAGTTCTCGATAGCAAATTGGATCTTCATCGACGCTGCTATTTTTTCAGCGCATGCCGAGGTGCCCTGGGGAGGTGACCCTCCCGTTCACGTAACTTTTGTGGACTGGGTTCCGGGCATCTGCTCACTGCTCGGATACCTCATTATTTGTGTGATAGACAAGGACAGGATTCGGGGAGATGATGCGTTCGGGGACTCTAGAGCTGTATGGAGAGCAAGATTAGTGCTCTTTGTTGGGTTTGCGCTCATGGCAGGTGGGTTGGCCGGTAGTGTGGTACGTCCTCGTGTTTTCTTTCTATGCGTGTTGTCTAACATCAGTATCTCTGCATAGACCCTCATGGTGCTGAAATATGTTCTCAATGACTATGCCGAGATGTTCAAGTACTATGGCTATGCAAACGTCTCACAAAACGTCTGTCTAATGATCTCAGTTATCGTTTTATGGATGGCCCAAAGCTCAACTGGAGAATTCGAATACAATCTCACTCTTTGATTCTGCTTGTATTCTGCTATCGTTTCTTGCACATGTTTGTCAGAATACGCCATGTCTTTTTGTATCACGACCATAATACCAGTAATCTTAATCTTTTCCTTGGCTGCGTGTGGCCCGCGGCGGCCCATTTCTACCGCTCTCCATTTGCAAGCTCTCCAACGCTCGCGGGGTATAGCGTCTAGTGCCTCTACGGGATTACTCACTCTTGTCATTCTTAGATCAAGGGTCTGATTGTGAAGATGGACCTGAATCCATGCGTCAGGCATCTCGAATTATTTCGCTGACGAACCTACAGAGGGCGTACCGAACGGTCAATTCGGACGAATTGAATAGAAAGGTTCGTCACCGTGGACCCTTTGAGTGTACGCCATCGTGAATTATGTAGGTGTCGGAGTTTCACTGACGATGGAACTTGTTCTGGTGACCATGCTTTTGTCACACACTTGCCCTGTCTTCGAGAAGATAGTTTATTCATGTTCTCGGGATATTGTTTCATCGGGTTACAATCAGTTGTCTGTGGGTTCACCATCGCAGTTTTGTTCCTAAGGTAAATCTAAAGACCTGAGCAGCCCGTTCCTCCCCGGTCCATTATTAGAAGCATATTCCTCAGGCACGATGCCAGCGCTGATGCTTCAGCTGTGGGCGTATTCCGTGTCCTCCCGGACTATCGAACTCAGCCCTAGAACGGGCGAGTAAGGCGTTCGCGCACCAGCACAGCCACGTCTAGAAGTATAAAAAAGTGGCCAGGGTTACTCGACCCCTGCCTTCGAACGCCTTCAACCCCTAGCACCACCCGAGAGATGAAGAATCTCTTCACGACTAGCTACTTTTATCCCGTCCCTGCAACCGTTGATGCTCCAGCAATGGTGTCACTACTAGTCATTACTCGTCTTCACACCTTTGTGGTGTGATGCCATGACCGTTAGTCTTTCTTTATGGTATAGCACTCATCTCTTTGAATAAATATCTAGCTGACATTGTTGTAGTGGTTGTGCCATCATTATGATTCTGGCTATATCACCGCCCTCACATTGGCTCACAACCATTTTGATTCGTTCAAGTTGATAGGTGAGCAATCTCTCTGCATAATAGCACCCATACCTAAGTCATCATCCAGATTCCTGTCGATGACTTTCAATTTCCCATTTCTAAATTTCAGTTGCGTTACAGCACAACCGAGTCGTCTATGAGTGGTAAGACTCTTTCCACACCCAGAAGGTGTATGGGCCACGGGATGTGGTACCGCACCTGGGGACCAACATGTAGTACGGTGAAGCATGTTGTGAGGGTGCAGCAACGACTATGCTCTACTGTCACCAGGGGTGTCAAATCCTTCTCGATTCAGTATTTCCTTCAGGGGTCTGGTCGGGCGCGGCATGTAGGGGGGGCCGGGGACTTGCTTACCGCCTTGAGAACCCATGGTGGGCCGTCGGAGAGTAACTTCCCGTACACGGTACTGGTGTGGGCTGGGCTCTGCTGAACAGGATGGTTTGTTCACATGTGGATTGTTGATACTTCTACCGGACGCTATGACTTGGTTTCTGGGACTCTGTTGGCGCTTGTTTCTGTCTATGCGGTGAGTATCTAATTTGATGTGACCCTTGTAGACGACTCTGAGTTCATCAATGTCTTCTAGGTATTACCGGCCGTACGACAGACGAGCTAGATATCTTGCGCGAAAGCAGCGCAGCTGATCATCATCGCATGAACGTAGTTGCATTGCTTGACTGCATAAGTAAGGTCTCACGTTATGGGAGACAGAGTGAACTTGCAGGTTTAAATGCAGCAATTGCAATGAATCACAGCATACACGAAGCTTGTAACACTTTTCATCAATGGCCTTATACTAGTTCTGGATGCGCTAACTTCTTTTCTAGGTGACTAGGTCATATCATAAATTACAGATGACAAACTCGTGAATCTTCCGCTTGACTCGAATTTCACTAGAGGATTCAGAACCACAGCCATTGCTCACCCTGAAGATTTCATTCAGCTTCAAAATCGTCATCCTATGTATGCTTCCATCGCGTCAGTATATAGACCATATAGTACGTTTTAACATTAATTGTCGAAGTCTGATAGTGACACGCATCATCTAGACTATTAGTCTTTCTTTTCACCCAAATGTCTTTATTCTTTTCAAGCCTAATTCCCTCTCCCATAAAAAAGCTCTGTATATGCTTGACTTGTTAATCAAAGCTACTTATGATACTATATGACTTGTTGCTTTTATCTCTGAAATATGATTCATATTTTCCATCGTTCCCCGAGTTCGAGTGCATGAGAATGGATCCTGGATCCGAACCTGTGTAGTATCTACAAGGACCTTCCCTCTCCGAGCCCTTCAAAAGCAGAGTCACGATATTCGCCAGGATGATAATTGAACGCAACAACCACATCCCGATTTCGGAGTTCATCCAGACGTTCTTCGAGGTCTGCTCTTTGTTTACTTCGTCCCATGATATGAAATTCTATATTGTGCAATCCAATCTCGGCTCTTCTTGAGCGTAAAAACTCCAGTAACTGATCATCGCTGATTGAACAAGGAAGTCCATGAACTGTCAGCCGCCGCAAGACAGGACACGAAATATGTTTGTTGGGATCAGGAGTAAGATAGGAGAGAAGGCTACTGCAATCCTGCTCGCTAGCATCAGAGTCAACCTTGATGTAGAGAGTTTTTAAGTTAGGTAGAAGGTTCAAAGATTTCTCTACTGCATAGTAAGGGAGTCGAGCGGTCATCGAAGTCAGTCTGAGATCTTCGATAGAATCGCTACGATTCAGCAGTGACTGAAATGGAAGCTCCTCAAGAGCAGCTCCCGTATTAAGAATAAATATATCCAAGGATCGGAGGGCAGGGGCATCGAAATACTCAAATACATTCCATTTTTTCAGGCGACCCGGGTAAATGTTCATCACAACTTTCAGTTTCTCGAGACGGGGAAATAAAATCAGGGATTGCCAGGAAGGTGGCTCTTCTTCCCCTCGCATGAGTCCGCAGTTTATGTTGAAACCGCAGAAGGCCAGGTTTGGACACATTGAGAGTATATCAAGCGCTCTGCAGATAGTGATGGTATGGGGTCGCGGTGATGGGAAAAGCTCCAAATGCGATAATCGAGCACATGGAAACGTAGAGGGTTCGGTCAGTAAATCACAGGAAATATGCGATATGTATAGATGACGCAGGCGAGGAGCTTGTTCTCCCAGTTTCTTTGCCTTGAAAACATACAGTTCCGGAGGGAGAGGATGGTTTTCGAGTAATTTAAATCTGAAGGTCTCCAGTAAAGGGAAGCTTTCTCGCATCTCCTGTAGCCCGGAGAAGATCGGAATACATGCTGTCGTCGCCATCAGTTCGATGCTCTGCCAGCGACTCGAATAAAACTCAAAACACTTCCACAATCTCTCAGTCATTCCAAAAACTGCTTTCGCCCTTGTAGTATGATGATCTCTGTGGAGACGGGGAATACTGTAAACGGAAATTGACAACGGAAGTGTTCCAGAACGGCCAAGCCATGATTCAACACCTCTCATTCTAGCCTCAGCTACCGCAGACAACGCTGCGACATTGGATATGTCTGGAATTACGATGTAAAGTGACGTCCATAAATGTGGAGTGGATAAAGAAACCTCTCTCCATCGCTTGCAAACTAGTCCCAATAGCAGAGGTGCTTCAGACAAACTGCGAGTTGAATTTCGATCAGAAGGAAGACAGTATATGAATATCTCCGCGAGTACTTCAGAAGAGAGTTGGCGAATTGGTGAGAGAAGGGCTCTGTGGGCATCAATGTAGTCCTGGAAGATGTCACGCTTATGCCTAAGCTTGTCGAGCACGGTTCCGAGGCGTTTGATTTCAAGGTCCAATTGACTGACAGTTCTAAGTGGTCCAGAAATCAAGTCGCTGATTGTACGGGTTTCTTCTGCGGATGCAGAGTGGTTGGTGCCGAAAAGATGAGCAAACGGGGATCCCGTCTTCATGGTGATGGACGTGATAGCGCCGGGAAATTCCGTTTTCCCGCAAATCCTCCCGAGTGATTGCAAATCTGGCACGGAATATTATGACTATCCCTGCTACTCTTTCTTCCTGACCCACTTCGATACGAGTGAGGTGACGCGTTCCACGGCCGGAAGCCAACCGAACTCATCCGCAGGTTAACTTGGGCATCTGGTTGATGATTATACAGACTTGAAAAACTCGTCGATTCCCAGGTGGATACTGTAGCAATCTGGAGTATGGCCCGGAGTATAAAGAGGAAGCTGAGAGAAGAGCGAAAGGCATTCGACTTCTGGATAGTCTCGCTATGTCTTTATCATTCTCACTCGCTGGTGAGTGTCAATTCTCTCGGCTTTGTGCTCATTCTTACGCATGAAATTGCTCTGCAGGCAAAGTTGCTGTTGTCACAGGTGCTTCACGGGGGATAGGTGCCGCTATTGCTCTTCGATTAGCCGAGGAAGGGGCGACTGTCGTTGTCAACTGTACGCGAAGTTCTCTAAATTCTACTTCTTTCAGTCCTAACCCAGTTTGCATTAGACGTCAGTAGTGCTGGCGCTGCGGAAAAGATAGTGTCCACCATTAAATCTCAGGGCAAAGGCGACGCTGTAGCAATCAAAGCCGACGTATCTTCAATTGAAGGCGGAAAGCAACTTCTCGATGAATCCTTTAAAGTACTTGGAAGAATTGACGCGCTCATTCTTAACGCTGGGGTCATGGGTATGAAGGTTCTTTCGGACATTGACGAATCTTTCTTCGACCAACACGTCAATCTAAACGTCAAAGCACCACTCTTTACAGTGAAGCATGCTGTGGACAAGGGAATGTTTCCTCCCAGTGCGTCTCTTTACTTTCTAGACTGACCAAGTGTTGATATGCACCTGTTGTACAGCTGGGGGCCGTATTCTATTCTTTTCATCCTCCTTAACTGGGGCTAGCGCCATTACACCAAATTATCTGGTATATTCCATGACAAAGGGTAGCTTCTTTGCTTTGGCTACTTTTACGACTTACATACCTTGGTAAACAGGAGCCGTCGAACAAATGTCCCGAGTTCTCGCAAAAGACCTTGCTTCAAAAAGTATCACCGTCAATACCGTCTCGCCAGGACCTACCGATACCGATTTGTTCCATGAAGGCAAACCGCAGCAGGTCATAGATATGATTAAAGCTCAGAATCCACACAAACGTCTTGGACAACCAGAGGAAATCGCTGCGACGGTAGCATTCCTCGCAAGTCCGGCAGCACAATGGATAACTGGACAGAATTTGAGGGTCAATGGGGTGCGTCGTCTCACTGTCATTGTATTCGTGTCCTTTGACAATTGATAACCTTTGCTCAGGGTTTTGTTGTATGATTATGGAATTGGATTGACTGGGAAGCGTACACGAGTTGATCTTATTCGAAATTCATTGACCAACTACAAAAAAAGATAGCTATTTAATTCAAAACATTTCTACTTGGTGGGATTACTCTCTTTGTAAAGCCATATTTAAAGACAACCGCAATCCAGCCTTCTCCAGTTCACGGAGACGAGGTCCTGTATCAGAATCAAAATTCTGCATCCACTCGTGCGCGGTACGTGTCCAGACATCGGAGTTTACAGCAAAGCACTGTAATCTTTGCACATTACCAACCGAACACTCCGCGACCGCTCTAGATTCTATCATCGAGATCATGGCTCTGGGATTCGGTAAAGAATCCGATTTGCGAGGATCGCCCCCCAACCATATTGGTTCCTCTTGAAACGATAAAGAAAATGCCCCCAAGCATGGCAGGATAATCCTCTGCCCCGGCATAGAATTGAAGCAGAGGGCATCGAAAAAATCTTCAGTTAAGATTGATCCATAATGCCAGCGCACGTCAAGCATCAACTTTTCTACAGTAGGGATCAAGTTGAGAATCGCTATCCATTCCTTGTCACTCTCGAAAAGTCTGCCTTCTAGAGTGAGGTTCTTCAGTCGACAGCTTGAGCGTTCAATCATCGCCTTGAAATTCCGAAACATTGCTTGTCGTGGTGCTGGGGTGTTTTTTACACCAGTTTCACCGAGTGTGAGGGTGGTAAGCGAGGGAAGAGTCAAGGCAGAAAGAACTTTTGACCCAGTTTCGCATTCCCCGAAGCGATAGTCTAACGACTGTAGGTTTGGGAGGGTGATTTCGGGAAGGTCGTTGAATTGTTCAGTATCCAGAATTCCCCAAGTACTAAAATCAATTTCTTCGCAGTTGCCAGCGCAACGTTCCAGTAGCCAAAACAGGTCTGAAAATCGCACAATGCTTTCAGTAATAGAGAGCTTTTTTGCAGAATTTACTGGAAGACCTTCGAAATTTCGATGATCATAGAGTCCTTGAATACACAAAGACTGTAATGATGGTGCATGCGTCAGAATATTAAAGAAGAATGGAGGTTTGTTGGGAGGAATGCGCTGATCTTCTAGCCATCCGACAGAAAGATGCTCTAAATTACCCAAATCGGAACCCTCTAGGAACACGCTAATCCCGACGTAGGAGACGGCAGTATACAAATCCCATGAGAGCTCGAATGAAACCTCTTTCCATCTGTTCCGGCCCCTAAGGAGGATCACAAACGCGGACCAACCCTCGGGATCAAGTGCGTGGGCATAATATTCGTTATCATCGTACGCACTGACCTCAAGGCATATCCCTGAGCCAGTCTCTGAGCGATCGAGAAAGAGTGCAAGTAGCTCATGCAGGCGAGCTTCGGCGCCTGACCTGAACTTGTGCAAGTCAACTGACAAAGTGGACCACAGCTCTGGTCTAGATAGTGTAACCCGGCGCCAGAACGAGCATGTATGAGATAAGGTGAGCGCGGGAGCGGAGATTTCTTTGTCAATAACGAGGCCACTGTCACAGCACAAAGAGAAGATATTCGCCAAGATCTCGACAGGAAGTTTTCGCACAGGTGAGATGAATGAAGATTGACGGTCCCTGTAGGTCTGCAATTCGTCTCTTTGTCTTTTTAAAGTGGCAAGAGTTTCTGAGAGTTTTTGGATCTCTTCGCTGTAGCGGTCTAGGTCCCGCTGGCAATCTTTGATCACAGGTCGTATTTGAGCAACCTCGACATCGGAAGGGGTATCCAGCGAGCGGAAACGCTGGATGGTGATTGGAGGATGTGGCTTCACATCAATCGAGATTTCTGCGTTGCATCGTTGGCATAAGATAGTTGTCGCTGCCTGCATCCTTTTTGCTGAAAGCAGTGTGAAATTTGTGGACAGGATGGTCGGATGAAAATCGAACGCACGTGATCTGACCCGCAAAAGTGTAACTCGAACGAGCGCGGCTTAAAAACAGCAAATAGAGCTCACACTGTTATTCACGTTTAAAATGTTGGTTCTGCAACGAGAGTGATATACACTAAGTACTAAATCTTCAATCTGCAATAAGTACTAATCTAGATTTATCCTCAGTACTTCATCCCCACTTTTCTTGTCCTATAGAACTTGCTTGCTCAGGCTGCCTCTGCAAAACATACCCAGGGGGCGACCCTGGTATATTGACGGTGGAAGCATACTCGGGCAAAGTATCCACAACAGATTCCGAGTATCCTCGACTACCAGCAGTATAGCGCGTCGAGGTGCTAGGTGTTTGTTGCAAAGAACGATGAAAACGGTCAAATGAAACAGGTATTGGTGGCAAGGGACGGAAAGAGCTTCGGTTTCGAGATTGCGGGTGCGTTGAAATTTCTCGAGGCTGTTCACCGACGTCGGGTTGAAGAACATTTGCATCACCTGCAGTAACTACTCCGGAGTTGGGCAGAAGACCATCTAAATCTCTCTCTGGAGGTTCTAAAGTGGTGGGAGAGGGGTTGTTGCTGTCAAAAATTTTCAAAGTACGAGATTTGGTCTTCAAAAACCACCAAACAAGGAGAATGATGATGGCAACGAACGCAATTCCTCCCGCAATAGCACCACCAATCGTCCCTGGTGATACCTGAGAAGATGATGATGATGGGTTTGGGGTGGCAGATGCTGTTGGAGAGGTTGTCTTCGAGACAGAAGTTGTCGAGACCAACTTGGACACTTCGTCACCACTAGTAATCAGACAGCTCGTATCTGTTCCGTTGGAGACAAAGAATGATGCCGAGTTGGCCACAAAGTTTTCGTATCCTTCGGTTTGGGGATTAGTAGCAGTAGCGATGATTCTGTACCACCCTTGAGGAACGTAAACTTGTTGCCAATTAAATAATTCTGCAGACGGGCTGACAGAGGTCGATAGAGTGGAGAGTAGGGAAGGTGGCCCATCGGGATTTGGACTGCTTGAGATGGAAGTCGTGGATATACCAGTTGGAATTCCGTTTACACCCCGTCGGCCGAGTCCACCGTTGTTTTCATGTTCTTGTTCGTCGTTGTCGTTATCGTCATCGCCGTCACGGTCAGTAAAAGTGTTGAAGACGCCACCAGAAAAGACAGACGAGTCTTGTTGAGTGACATTAATATTGGTGACCGTGAGTGTAATGGACTCTCCTGGACCAGAAAACTCCCAAGTAATGTCTACAGAATCACAGGTCGTAAACTGGGTGCTACTGGTCGTAAAGAAGAGGATGGGTGTTGCTGCAGGAGGTGAGACCGCCGTAGCTGTAGAAATATTAGTTATAAGAAAAGCCAAGCTGGTTTAATACAAACATGAAGGCGAATCACCCGTCGGGAACGTTGCAGCTGGAGCGAACAAGTATTAGCAATACAGGGTAGGCAAGTCTACTTACCCTGCCGAGCAACGCCAGCCTTTGGAAGGATGACAGGTTCTGCAAAATTTATTGCCACGTTGTTTTCAGTGCGGCCATGACCCATACATGATGTCTCAGCACTCATCGAGGACATTGAGACTGGTGGGCTTAAGTATTAGCATGTAACACAACTGAAGGAAGAACTCACTCTGTTGGACCACATTTAATCGCGCCATTACCACGCCTGCAAGGAAAACAAACTGTCGACTTGGCAAGTATGCACAAGGTAGAGACCAACCTCGTAAACACCTAAGGGAGACTAAGATTACTCCCCTTTATATAACCATCTATCATCACGGGTCCGTCAGAGTTCTTCTATCTATCTTGATGTATCAAAGAGGAGCACTTGTTGGTGTATAATGATAGGTAATGACCTTGAATAATTAGTGAGGTGCTGAAGAGAATTAGTGGAAACTTGGGCTGAACGACGTTCCGCATGTGTCTGTTGACAACCAAGACAGAACTTACCTTCTCCCATTTTTTCCTCCTCGCAGACCTAAAGTAAAGTGGTGTTTGCATCACATCATTCCGATGCCTCTGATTTTTGGAAACATGAACGGAAGCATAAGCTCACTAGTATTTGTAGAGACTGCCGTAAAAATGTGCTCCCATCTAGATCTCTTCTCCTGCACAATCGAGCCCATGTTGTCGAGTAAGGACAACGTTTAGCACCGTACTTAGCGCTGGCAAACTGGCAACAACCACTAAATGTTAAATGCTCGTTGGGAAGAAAAGTGTAGATTTGTGGCTGTGCGACGCGCAGGAAGCTTAGTAATCTTAGTCTCTTTCACATGTTTTCAAACTCCTGCATACCCTACTATTCTGCTACGACTTCAAGATTGTAGGCTTCTTCATTCATGTTCCGGTCCATCTACCCTCTGTCATCTTCTCCGGTATGGTTTATTTGCTGCCCTCACTGCAAATCTTCGACTGTTCCCTTCGCGAAGGAAAACTGTTGACCGCACTGGAATACCTCTACAGCTATTCAAAGAACGGGATGCGTCACGTCAGTTGCTTGACCTTGTCTTCCATATGCACATGAGTATGGACTGTTTCTGGCTTCGCGTACTGTTACTCGTCAGTCTCGTACCCGTCTACGCGCAGTTCGATTACGGACTCCGCCGGACTCCTCCGAGCGGGCGTGCCCCTAGACGGATGGGTACGAGACTACTCGTTTCACTACGAAGATTATTCCTCTTCCTCAAGACAAGTTGGCTCCGGAATGGAATCTGCAAATATCAAATCATGATGTTACCCACTGTTGCGAGACAAAGATATGTCTCGAACGGTCATATCTCATCTCTCTATTCATCATTCAGTAGAACTTGAAAGCACTTGAGCTCCAACGGTCAAAACAGTATTAAATGGCATAGCCTGTGACACTATGGAACCTTTAGAGCAGCGTCCACTGATACAGATATCATTGATTGAAGGGTGGTATGAGGAATTGTCGGTAGTAAAATGACGGGTAACTTTGACGTGGTGATTTGGGAAAATAGAGGGACGTGGATCGACAGGAATGCTATGGCGCTGTGAACATTTGAACATTTGTAGCATGTAGGAAAAAGATCGGCCATTATTCGCGGTATCTAGTCTTCTTTTTCGTGGGGAGAGCTCATAGGTCGCGCACTTATTGCGGCTCGAGCAAGCAAAAGCATGACTTGGAGAACACCTGACTGGTTCAGCCCGGGATCGAACCGGGGACCTTCTGTGTGTAAGACAGAAATCATAACCACTAGACCACTGAACCGGCAATGAGACAAGATCCTGTGTGAATTGGTTAATGGAGAATGGTCAGCGGCAGTGTTTCAGATGAACGAGGCCGGAACGTGCAGTCGAGTTTGATTCTGGTGCGGAAGAGTTTGACCGAGCAGACATCTTTCTTTCTTTCCCTCCAAGGTTCAAGTGGTCGGTGTTGTCAGGAGCAGAGCACCGCGTGACACGACGACCATCTGATTTGCTCTCGTGGGAGCTGTCTTTCACTTTTTGTGTTTTCTGTGCGTGCCTGTGGGATCTTTGCAGTCCACCGCGACTCCACAGTTTATGAGACTATCGTCGATAGCCTTTGCAGCTGTCTCTCTCCTTCATAGCTGCATTGCAAACAACGTGGCGGTAATGGCAGAACCTGTCATTCTTCCAAAAGCTGGCGTTGCTCGGCAGGGTAAGTAGACTTGCCTACGCCGCATTTCTATGCTTGCTAATACTTGTTCGCTCCAGTTGCAACGTTCCCGACGGTTGGTTTGCCTTCATGTGTGTACTAGACTAGCTTGGGTTTGAATTAAAATTAACTGTTTACAGCTACGGCGACCTCACCTCCTGCAACAACACCCATCCTCTTCTTTACGACCAGTAACACCCAGTTCACAACCTGTGATTCTGTAGACATTACTTGGGAGTTTTCTGGTCCAGGAGAGTCCATTACACTCACGGTCACCAATATTAATGTCACTCAACAAGACCCACCTACCTCGTCTGTCTTTTCTGGTGGCGTCTTCAACACTTTTACTGACCGTGGCGGCGATGACGATAACGACAGCGACGAACAAGAACATGAAAACGAAAACGAAGATAACGGTGGACTCGGCCGACGGGGTGTAAACGGAATCCCAACTGGTGTATCGACGACTTCGATCTCAAGCAGTCCAAATCCCGATGGACCACCTTACCTTCTTTCCACTCTATCGACCTCTGTTAGCCCGTCTGCGGAACTATTTAATTGGCAACAAGTTTACGTTCCTCAAGGATGGTACAGAATCATCGCTACTGCTACTAATCCCCAAACCCAAGAGTACGAAAACTTTGTAGCCAACTCGGCATCATTCTTTGTCTCCAACGGAACAGATACGAGCTGTCTGATTACTAGTGGTGGATCTACAGGTTCGGGTTCAGGATCAAGTGCGTTTACGGCTCCTCCGTCCTTTCTCCATCTTTTACTAAACCTTTCCATTCCAGGTACAACTCCTGGCTCAGGCGCTGGTGCAGGTTCGCAGACCCAAACTTCTGCAGGTGATGGCGGTTCCACCGACGTCTCTTCTCCCGTCGGCTCTTCTTCCTCATCATCCAACTCCGGTGCCATCGCAGGAGGTGTAATCGGTGGACTTGCCTTTCTAGCTCTTGCCGCTATCGGGTTTATTTTCCTCCGACGTAGAGCAGCATCGGGTCGTATGCGTGGGGCTGTGTCTTCCAAAGGAGATGGGGATGCTCCCAACAACAACGCTACTCGTGGGATTGGAGGCATACTCTCACTTGGAAAATGGGGTAAACTCGGTTCTTTCGAGGGTGGCTCTGGTTCTGGGACTCGCAATCGTAGTCTCAGCACTGGGGCTGCAGAAGCCGGAGTTTTAGCTGCGTCCAACCTTCCACCTGGCTCCCCCAACAAACGCAGCTCTTCTCGTCCTGGAACAGGTAATTCTATTTGCTCTTCACGAAAGAGATCTTTATCCAACTCGAACAACTCCTCTGCTTCAGGAGGTTTCGGTATCGGTCTTGCAGCGTTGGGATTCGCAAATTCGCAGAAGAAAAATACCAAGAAGAGCTCGAATCCTTATACTGCGGCTGCGAAGCGTGACAGGAGAAGGACACACGAGTCTCTAGGATCTGTGGGGCCCATGTTGGGAGGTGCTACTTCGAGTTTTTCGTCTACTGGACATGGATCTCAACTACAATCTACGGGATCTTACGGAGCAGGATATAGTCTCGGTGGTCCAGAAGAAGACTATCTGTACTCTGCCACACCGATATCGTCCTCCCCGTATGATGAGAAGGAAAAGGGCATCCCAATGTCACCGATACACTCTCCTGGGTCGAGTGTAGATTATTATTCTACTTCTCAGGGTCATGGGAAATCACCGTTTAGTGATCCCGGACATATTATTGGTGCTGCTGGTGACGTGTCGAGTTCTTCCTCACCGTCGGTTTCGAGGACGAATTCGAGAAGAAGTGCATCGAGGCCGAATCATAGTATCTCTGCTGGTGTTGCCGGTGTAGGTGCTGGGACACTAGGAACGATTGGAGGTTATTCTTCAGAATCTTCTTCGTCTATAAACCAAAGCGTTGCCAATAGCGCTGTCACTCACAAGACCACAAGTACCTCTGGAGCGAGAGCAAGAGCACAGTCTAGTCCGATGGTTGCGCCTCCCAAGAGTCCGTTTAGGACTAGAAGTGGGTCGCCGAGTTCACCGAATTCGCCTGTGGGTATGGGTCTGGGTATTGGTTATGCTAGTTCAAGGACCGGCAAAAGTGGACAGAGGAGAGAACAGGAGCGAGAACCTGACCAGTCGCATTATTCGACACACTCATCTTCGAGAAGAGCTTCTTCACCGGATTACACAAAGGCTTATGGTCAGCACTATGGGAATAATGGAAACGGACGTTCACCAGGAGGAGGTGGAGGTATCTCTCCACCTAGTCTTCCTACGATCCCTGGCTCCGGTTTTTCTCATTCCAAATCCCAGTCTCAGTCCGGAATACCAACGTCACCAGGCCGAGCAGATGCTTCTTCTCCACCTCCTGGCGTAGGTGCAGGTTCGACATCGAAACGCAAAACTCCGAGAAAGCCAGTACCTTCGTATAACCCTGAAGATCCTCTCTTTAATGCCTATCAATCCCAATCTCCTCCCCAATCCCCTCCTGGTTCTCCGCGTGTACATGGACAAGAACTCGGGTCGTTTTCGTTATCCAATCCTAGTCTTGGGATTTCCTCGTCTTCATCGTCTGCGTCTCCTATCGCTTCCTCTTTGGCGCAAAACCCCGACCCGAACTTGGACTCGGTTTCTTTGGGCAACAACAACAATTCTTCGTCTTCTATCGTTGGCGTCGCTCAAAGGCGTATTCCACCTCCTGCAGCGTTGGAGCATAAAGATTCTTATGCTTCGCTAAAGAGTCTTAGAGAGTTGGGAGGTGGAGGAAAGCCGATGCATGTGTTGATTCCTGATATGCCTATTGAACAGCAGGGGAGATAGTGTATGCTAGACATTGATGGATTATTTCTATAAAATCTGTCCTTGTTTTCCCTTTGTTGTTGTCGCTGTCGCTGTAGCTTCTCATCTATCCAAGTATCCTATCTCAATTTCTATCTATCCGTGTTTTGTTTTGGTTATCATTTTATGCTCGCTACTCATTTGCTTATGTATGTCTATCTACGCTACGAACACTTTCTGTATCCATGTCATTGTCATTCCATTACATCTTTGCATAAACCCCTCAAGTACCTAACGATTATTCATTCAAAGCCTATTCACCATACACATTTTCTAAACCCCACTTTTTTCGATTTCGTGGCTTCTCTTCTTTTCGGTTTGGTTTGGTTTGGTCTGACATGGCATTGGCATGGATGTACTCTTTTTTTATTCGGTTGTATGCTACAAAATCTGTACTACTGTACGTATACGACGGTGTTCAGTGTTCACTCGTTTGTACGACGTTCTCTAGAATATATTCATCCAAGACACCTTTGACAGCTCCATCTGTGTGACCATTATTGTGACTATTATAACTTGAATGTGCAAGCTTGAACATTCTTCAAGGCAGCCAAACGCTCACCCCTGTCATGAAACAACCTCAAAGCTCCCATCTCAAGCTCGCTTCCATGGAATTTATTCATGATTCCTGGTTAGAACTGCCCGCTTGGTCACACTACCTACCAAGGAAACTGGTCAGTATGATACTGCCTCAAGCATCTCTCCCCTGTGTGAGTTCCAACGCTCGTGGTAGAGATCCTTCCCAATCAACTTGTACCTTAGCGACAACCCTGCAGGAATTGGACCATGTCTGAAGATGAAATTATGCAAGAATTCGAGTCTTCGCCCAACGTCGTAGATGCCCCCGAAGGACTCGAACCTTTTTTTATCCCCGAAGACCGCCAAATTGCACCTGGCGTCGTTGCAAAATTCAACCCGGATGGTATCCCCTTTTCTGAACCAGTCACCATGGAACTTGCAGCAGCACTGACTACGATACCGGTCCCTACCGTTTACGGCTTTAGTGACACTGTCTTGGCCATGCAATATATACCAGGAAGAACTTTAGGTCGTGTCTGGCCTGAACTGGGGCTCTGGAAAAAGCTTTGGGTGATATGGACCATCCGTGGATATATTCGGCAACTCTGGCGCGTTCGTACTCACCAACCGCAAATTCCAGGTCCTGCCGGTCCTCATTCTCCTGCACCTTGTGTTGGCCGTTTTTTCGGGGAGGAGTTTCGTCATGCCAGGGGTCCGTTTCCAACTTATGCGGATTTGGCAGAGTGGTTCCGTGGGCGGATGCGGCTGACGTTGACGATTCCTTTTCTCCGATTGCGTCCAAAGGATGCAGTCCCGTTCGACGATACCCAGCCACTCACACTCGTTCATTTAGACATCAATCGAAATAATATTATTCTCGGTGACGATGGTCGGCTCTGGTTGATAGACTGGGAGTGGTCTGGTTTTTATCACAGGTGGTTTGAATACTCGTCTATGATGTGCTACTCTACGCCGTCGATAGCCAATGCACCTTCTCGGTTGTGGAATGCTATGATCCCTTTTATGGCTGGGTTTTACTCGGCTCAGGACCGCTTTATGAGTCAGGTTGGGTGGGCGTTGGATAGAGGTTTGAAGTGGCCGGCACCTGATGAAATATCTTGACATACGATATCAAGAGAATCCGTACAAAATGTATCCTTGAGCTCCATTTAATGTGAGTGTATGCACTCAAACAGAAGGACAAATATGGACTGGCATGTTGCGTTGGACGACTATTTTCAGTGTTCTATGACAGAGACCGCCTCCCAAGTTTTCCGGGATGTAAAAACAATTGTGATAGAGCGTCAAAGTCCTGCTTTAGAGACCTCACTATTAAGTTTCGTTTTTTCAATACCACGTGGTGGAAGTTCAACCATCCTTGCCGCCATGATGATGACCAGAGAATCTCCCTTTGCTCACCTTTGGAACACAAACTATTCTGCATCTATCGAAGATAATCGCATCATCCGTGATTTGCTTTCCGAACCACTTGAAAGCACTAATCGCTTCAATCTTGAAATCGGGCTCGACGAGCTCAAACGTGAGCGTGGCACCATTCAGGACACAAAGCCCTCACCTCTCGATTCGCCGACTCTCTTTCGAAATTCTGTCTGGGCAAATTTCGACGGCAGGGTATGAAGGTTGTGTTCCGACATTATATTGACGAACATCGAGTGCTTCCACACTGCAAAGAGGATTCGGAAAATCTCGGGACAGGGTATTTAGATGGCTTTGATGAATACTTACTTTTCGTACATGAATCGGCGCCAGGCGTAATAAAGATGTCGTACACGGAAGCTTGGAACAAGAATGGCAGACGTCGGTCTGTGTATGCGATGAATGATGAGCATCAGAGAATATGAAAAACCTCCATTTATTTCTTTGGGTTTGGAACATACAGCTTTTTCCCATCAGTCTTCTTTTGAAGGACTCCTTAGTTGCTTTCACACGGCAAAGAGGATTCGGAAAATCTCAGCAAGGAAAGTCCAGGTGCGTATCCATGTCTATTACCTCTGCTACGTCTTATAGATGCTGGAAATGGCTCATAGTTATAGCCATTCATTATGCCCAAGAGCCCAAAACAAATACGCAGAACCACCAATGGCTGGCGTGAAGTCATGGGCACATCTGGGCCTCCACATGCCTCGAGTCATCGATTTCACCCGTACTCTTTCAATCCGACCAGTCAACGTTGCTTCCGGCACTTAGTTGTTTCCAGACAACAATACCCGAATGATCTACTAGTAGAAGCGCGCGACTCTGTCCCTTGTCCGAGGTGCGTTCTCTCTTTTGTTGCTGCTCTATCTGCTTATAAGTTAAATTGGTGTAGTACAACACGCAGGGTTAATAATGAGTCTGGTGACGCCATCGTCTCTCTCGAGTCTAAGTTGCCTAAACCAACGCGTTCCAACCTTTCGAACTTTCTCCGGCCTGGCCGCCTTTTCCGGCGATTGCATCTACCTTTTGGCTTGTCTGCTTCCCCCCAGCATTCTTCCCATCGGATCGTGTCTGTAGACAAGAATAAAATCACAGCCAACAAAAATCCAGCGTCTTTTCGTCTCATGACGTCGATCGACGTTTGTCCACGTCGCCTCATCGACACGCAAACTCTTACTCTTGTCGAGTTCAGCAAGGACGATGTTATCCCCCCATACGCTATTCTCTCGCATACGTGGTGTGAAGGTGAAGTTGTCTACGAGCAGTTCAAGGCTCCCCAACAGAATGGTCAGTTAAAATTGAAATCAGGATACAAGAAGATACGGGCAGCTTGTCAACAAGCGCGTCAGGATGGCCTTTGCTACATCTGGATTGATACCTGCTGCATAATACAGGGGAACCACGATGATGTATCAGCTAACATCACGTCAATGTTTGGGTATTACCAGAACGCAGAGGTCTGTTATGCATACCTGGAGGACGTCTGCACAAAGTCAGACATGTTCCAATCATCAGGGAGTAAATGGTTTGATCGCGGCTGGACGTTGCAGGAACTGTTAGCGCCTCAAACTGTGATCTTCTTCAACAAGCACTGGAAACGCATCGGAGATAAGCACAAGCTACAGGATGACATTTGTCGAATGACCACTATTCCTGCAGCTATTTGTTCGGGCGAGAAGTCTATTCAAGATGTCGATGTGTTGGATAGAATGTCTTGGTCTGTTTTTAGGAAAACTACCAAAGATCAAGATAGAGCCTACTGCCTTCAAGGGCTTATGGGTGTATCGATCATACCAGATTATACAGAACCTCTGTTTGAATCTTTTAATCGGCTGGTGAAGGCATCGTTTGATGTTCATCCTTGCCTTCAGCGAGAGCTTGGTTTCAATGATGAGCTATTAGGCAATCCATATGACAGAACTGGGACACTTTGGGAACACCTCTTAATCAGGCATTTGGTGAACCAAAATCCTACTCGCCGAAGCTGGAGTCTGGGCTGTACTAACATTAAATGTGTCGGCACTCGAGCATGTTTATGGGCAGCTATAACAGGTTGTAGTTTAGCATTAGGTTTGTTCACGGTGCTCCTTTTACCGGTTCTTTTGCCCCTCTTGCTCGTGAAAGGTCTATCCCGCCTGCGTTCCAGGAAGCACCGTAGCCAGATTTATCGTTAATACAAACGACTTGTGTGGATATAGTGTGTTTGTTGCGCTGGAAACTTATGCATGTTTACTTGTAGATATCAACTTGGAAGAGCATCTGGATAAAAAGTTTGAGAGCAGGTGTGTCAATGATGAACGCCATGATTCTACTGGATTAGAAGGACAGTACTAGGCCAAGGCAGCCTTGAAACAGCATATATCGGAATATAAGCGCTGCATTCGGATTAGTGATGTGCACTTGCTGAAGAGCAAGTGAATCTATGCCTTGTCCAGGCCGCTGCGGGTTCCTGTAAAGCATATATTACGTAATGTTACTTTGCCTTTTACAACCTCCACGTCGCGGGCCGTACTACCACTCCTCGAACTAAGATACGTGCCTCAACTGTACCTAGATGTCAAAACATTATCTATCTAGTATTTGACACGTAAAAACCTTGTTCTAGATACCCAAATTGGTCTCATCTTTTAGTTGGACCTGCCCTCAACATTTCAAATAATGGAACCCATATCCATCGCGTGCGTTTCCCGTCTTAACTGGAGGCATTATCTGAATTCAGAAACTCAGTATGATCTCCGATTTCTTCCATCCCGACGTCGGTGGAGTTGAAAATCATATTTATATGCTTAGTGCGAACCTCATTCGCAGGGGACATAAAGTAGGCCTTGCCTTTCTCTGAATCCGCTGAATGTAGCTTTATATGATTCCTAATAGGTCATTGTCATAACTCATAGTCGGCCACCGGACCGCGTCGGTATTCGCTGGCTGCTTCCTTCTTTAAAGGTCTATTATTTGCCCTTTGTACCCATCGCGTCGTCCGCAACACTGCCGAATTTCTTCACTTTTCTTCCCTATTTTCGTTCCATAGTTCTTCGAGAACATATACACCTCATTCATGCCCATGCAAGTCTGTCTTCCCTGGGCCATGAGGGGATTCTTCATTCCCATCTCATGGGGATCCGTACCGTATTCACGGACCACAGCTTGTTTGGGTTTGAAGATGCCGCCAGTATTCTTACCAACAAGTTGCTAGCTGGGACATTGAGGAATGTTGATGCAGTGATATGTGTATCTCATACCGGGTAAGATTCTTGAACTGTTGCATGCCTCAGTCTTACAGCTTCCCTCAGACGAGAAAATACCGTCCTCAGAGGAGAGTTATTCGAGTTGGTCCACGAAGATAGCACTCCGAAACTCATAGTTAACCCAAACGTGTACGTTATCCCCAATGCCCTTGTAGCTGATCGTTTCCAACCTGGACCGCCTCTACCTGTGGATATGAGTAAGTACCTGCTTTGATATGGGACTTGCACATACTGATACTGTAAAGTCACAATCGTCTTCCTCTCGCGTTTTGCATACCGTAAAGGCATCGATCTCCTAGTGGCCACTGCGCCCCGTATTTGCAAAGCATTCCCGAACGTTAGATTTGTTGTTGGTATGTCATGGTTTCTCCTGTTCTCCATGAAGCTCATTGTTCCTCAAAGGTGGCGACGGACCTAAACTGATCGAGCTTCTACAAATGCGGGAAAAGTATCTTCTGCAAGATCAAATTGAACTTCTGGGGCCGGTCCGTCACAATGATGTGCGCTCAGTAAGTGTGCAGTTTGGATCTGGCGCTTGGAGCTTGAGTTGATTACTCCGCAAAAAGGTGCTATTACGTGGCTCAATCTTCATGAATACATCTCTCACCGAATCATTCGGTATTGCAATTCTTGAAGCAGCATGTGCAGGTCTTTACGTGGTGTCTACTCGGGTAGGAGGAGTTCCTGAAATCTTACCCGAGGATATGATCAGCTTTGCTGAACCTGATGAAGATGGTCAGTCTCTTCAATTTTGGCTTTCAATAACTTGCTTATCCCAACGTCTCTCACAGACGTCTTTCGTGCAATCTCAGAGGCAATATCCATTGTCTCACAAGGCAAACATGATCCCTTGCGAGCACACAAGCGTATAAAGACACTTTATGACTGGGGCCAAATAACGGAGCGCACAGAAAAGGTCTACGATGCTGTCATGAAATCTGAACAACGAGATCTCTGGGAGAGGATGCAAAGGTCAGTCCAATCTGTACTGCCCAAAGTCGCTATTCTCAATCAAAGACGTTTAATTGCCAGAACCATGCAACTTGGTGTTTTCGCTGGACCCATATATACTATAATACTGATAGTAGACTGCCTATTCTTCATGTTTCTAGAGTGGTGGATGCCTAGAGAAGATATGGACTTTGTAGAGCGGCACTGGGATCAAAAACGTTTTGTCGAGCTAACGTCAAATAATGATATATCCTGATTTAATAACCTGGCCCTGCTAGGTTATTATTCAACCTAGGAAGTTTGCTCTTCAATCTGACTTCTAAGGTTGTTTTTCAACCTTGGTCCTTACCTCAGTGATGCCCAAAGAACGACCATGTTGAGTAACATGGTATACCCGACCAACGGCAGTACGAGAAGCAACGCATTTATTCAGACAACGATGAATGACTGATAGGATGATCTTGCAGCAGATGAAGAAGTAAAAGAACAAGTGGTACACAGTAACCCTAAATATTGACAGGCCAAGAAAAGCCCTCACCGAAAGTAGTAACGTATAACAGCAGAGAAACATAGAAGTGAGTTCTGGCGGAGCACATTTTCACGTATACACAGCACCACCGCCGCCTCCTCCACCTCCACCTCTTCCTCTTCCTCTCTTCGGCTTTGCATGCCTCTTCTTTGCTCTCTTGGAAGACCCTTCCTCCCCAGTCCCAACACTAACTTGATCACCAACCTCCCTAGGATACCTCCCATCATCAACGCTCATCTGGTCGCGATCTCTTTTAGACGGAACATTCACCCGGTCCTTCAATGAGGGAGTATCATTACCTACTCCACTCAACCGATCAAGTAAGGAACCTCCACGCCTCGTGTTGGATGGACGACGACCATTACCAGAACCAGGATTAGCACTTGGGCCGACATCATCCATAACCACGTCATCGTCGGCCATTGTACTACCATTATGTGGTGGCAAGTCTCTTTCTCGATCACGGTCATAGTTCGAGTAACTTGGTTCTGGCGGGGGTCTCCGAATCTTGACAGGTTTTGAAGAACGCATAGAAGACAACGGCTCTTCCAATACTGGTCGATCTGCGACGTCGATGGAAGAATGATGGTGAGGAGAATCGGGTCTACGCCGGTGCTCGACAGGAGAATGTTCCCAGTGACCGTCAGAACCAGCTATGGAGGAACGACGGTGACGGCGACGGTCATCAGGGATATCAGATGGAGGGCGCGTGGTTGGCTTCATGGGCAATCCATGAGGGCGGTGACCGTTCTCATGACCATTGCTAGGTGACGGTGGTTCAAATGCATGGGTATTCTCGACCAGGTCAGCTTCGTCATGACGATGAGCAGGAGGATTTTTATGACGGCGTCTTCCATGTCCGTAGTCAGCATTGGGTTCCCAGTTGTCGTTATAAGAGGGCTCTCGGGAAGCAGGAGGCGGCGTAGGAGAACGAGGGTCCTCTGTACTGTTGTAGCGATCGTCTTGAGGTGCTCCCCAGCGGCGTTGTGGATGAGGCTCGTCATCAGGATAGAAGGATCTCTGTCGCTAAAAGGAAATCAGCTACAGAAACACAGCATGCTTTCTGGCGACGTACCGTATCCTCGTGCGTGAATGATTGTCTTCTCGGTCTACCGCCTCGGCGATCGTCTTCCTCCCTCTCATAGACCTACACGTAACACTGAGAAAAGGCACAAAGAGACACCGACAATAGAGACAACTCACACTTGGTGCATGTCTTCCATGCTCGGATACCTCCTGCTCTGGAGGATATACTCCCTTCGGACCAGAATACGAATGTCCAGACGGTTCCTGACCAGGCCGTCAGCATGCGAAACCAGAACTTTGAGTACAGGCACACTCACCCCAGCCTCGGTAGGCTCATGACCAGAACTAAACCTGGACCTGACATTCTTCACCGGCATCATATTCACACTACTAAGCCCTGAAGGAGGAGGCGGCATTTCGTTATAATTGTTCGGTGCTGGCCCGGGTCCATGTCCATGTCCATGTCGAGCTCCAACAGGAATATTGTTCGTTCCAGAAAGAGGAAGAGGCGGACCACCTCTGCCCATTCCACGACCACGGCCGCGGCCCTAGAAAATGCATCGGCAGTCAACGCATTTGTGAAAAGCAAAATATACAAAAGACATACCCTATGTCCACCTCTCTCAACCATCATCTCTTCCTTCCATGACCTTGGTCCATCTCTCATCTGTGGCGGAGGCTGGTCGTATCGATCATCTCGGTGAGGGACCATCGACATATGTGATGGTGATCGACCCCGTCGGGGAGGATACATATTCGTTGAAGGCGACGTAGGCACATGTCCATGTGCACGAGGTCCTTTTGGTGCAGATGCAGATGTCTGAGTCGGTGTTGGTACTGGCATGGACAAGGGCACATCTTGCACAGGCATCGATATTCCCACAGGTACAAGCTCTCGGTCAGCATACATCCCAGACCCAGCTCGTATAGACGGGTCTGCGCTCACACTGCGACTTCGGTTTCGATTGGATGTAGCGACAGCATTACCATGTAGTGGTGCTGAAGGTAGTCGAGTTTGGCTTTGACTTGGTGGCGGATGTCGAAGGGATGAACTGGTAGCAGGAGAAGAAGGTTCGTCAGCAGCGGAAACGTCTCGGTCACGACGTTTATCACGTCGTTCTCCTCTATCTCTGTCCCTTCCTCTCCCTCGTTCTCTGCCTTCATCCCGAGTGTCCCTTTCTCTATCACGATCTCTATCCCTATCCCTCCTTCCATCTCTAACTTGTTGATCGTAATGCGGAGGAACATCATGCTCCACTTTTTGCGACGAAGACGATGGTACCGGCGGTCCAAACTTTGATGCCCTCGGATGTTGATTTTGACTTTGATTCTGAGGCAGCATTTGCATCTGATGCGGGGGTAAATCCCTCACCAATCCTCTATCTCTATCTCCATGTCCACGAGGTGGCGGTAAATCAGACCCATGTGCAGAAACAGGTGACGGGTGTGCGTTGGCATTGGAAGTAGCAATTGGTGAAGGGCCATGATAGGCGGCTGCAGTCGCTTCTGAAGGGACGACATCGGCTCTTCCCCTACCGCTAGATTTGGAGACCTCTCTGAAATGCATAGACTGAGGTGGCAAGGGTGCCCTTTTACGATCTGGATAGGTAAATAGTTGAAAGATGTCGATTATGAATGATGAAACCCGGAGATTGGGTCGAAAAAACCCAGACATAAAGCACACATCATGATAGAGCCAAGGTATTCCGGTAGGAAAGACGGGAGCGAACAGAAAGTAAAACCAATTCGTCGGTATGAAGCAGCCAACGAGGAAAGAGTAGATGAACACGTACGTGACGCTGGTGGCTGTGACGGCTCGGATACATGAACCGAAGGATGAGAAGACGAGGTTACAGCTGTATCGTCATACATGTTCCTAGAAACAGACGAAGGTTGAGCTCTAACTATGTCTTGATGACCTTCAGGAAGATCACGGCCTCGGCTTCGGTCTCGATTTGCGTGCTCATGGTGACTAGTCGGTGGTGCAGACGTAGTAGGTTCTGCAAACTCGTCCGGGACCCATGGATCGCTAGCTACTGATCCCGACGCTACAGGTGGTGCGAAACGCGAAGGTCGATCTCGTTTACCTGAATGAGTTGGTGGCGGTAGATTGTCTTGTCGTTCTTCTTGCCTCCGAAGCTCCCGTGCTCGTGGAGATGGGGACCTGCGACCTAAGGAATGCAGAAAATGGGAAAAAGGTACATGAATGTAAGGAGATACATGAATCATGGGAATGGGGAGAAAGAGGAAAGAGAGATCCATGATGAGCGTCCTTGAGTCGAGCAGAGAGGATAGGGAACAGAGGAAAACAGAGCCGAGGACAAGGAGAGCTATACGCGATACGGCCTCCCTGTATCAAGGCATAGTGGTCCCAAGACCAGGAGGCCAGTGCGCGAGCAAGTGCATTCATGCATGCAGGTACAGTGCGAATTCCATCGCAATGGGAAGAGGGAAGTGCATGAGGTGGATTAACGTACTGTAAGACGAGTCTGGTTTTTCCCTCTCTGAGTAGGTGTCATAGGAAGAGTGCGGTTCATCCGGATAGTCTTGGGGTTGTTGCGCATTGTGTTGGCTTCTCCTAGACTTATGAAGTCCGGATGCCGTTGAAGGCGCATTGTCTTCAGTAGATGGAACCCAGTGGCGATCACTTTCCTGGACGAGAGAAATAGAGTCTCGGTCTCGGTCTCTGTCACTGTTAGTATGCCGCTGTCCACGGCCATTGTTATGCTGTAAAGGGCGATTCCGTCGCCCGCTAGCATGTTCTCTGCGATGCACAGGTGAACTTGAACGGTTCCGTGTCCTTGTAGGCGAAGAGCTCGCATCTCTACGGTCTTCATTGACATTACCAAACCGACTATCTGGGCCACCTCTGCGAGTTGCATGAGATGAGGGCGCGTCAGTATCAGACGGACCGCCACCTGTAGGGCGATAGTGTCTGTCTTCATATGACAGAGGCTCGCGAGAATGGTCAGATTCGGTGGCTTCAGGATGAGAAGACGTGTGAGAATCCTGATGAGAACAGATGGTATGATCAGATTCCGCGAAACACTGGTATAAGAGGCAGGGGAGGTAGCAAGGATCAAGACAGCTAGACACTAGAAAGATAGCAGTCTGGGTGCAAAGAGGTGCATGCGCGACAAGAGTGGCGTGTATGTTGGGAAAAGGCTCACCGGACGAGTCCAAGTGGACTGGTGAGTCCGAGTATTGTAATAGTAAATAGCATTACGGTCCCCGCTGCGAGGATGGCGTATTTGCCAGTCTGGTGGAAGAGGACCTTCTGTATCCGAGGAAACTGGCTTCGTTGAAGCACTTTTGTTAGCACTAGAGCCGGGTTTGTTCTTTCCTCCGTCAGAGATACGAGTGGCTTCCGTCAAAGAAGGGTGAGAAGGCGGGAGAAAGGGTACGCTGGTCACCACTGGTTTTGGAGGCAAGCCGTGTATGACCTTGGGTCCCGAGACAGACGACGACTTTGAACGACGATTACGGGGTTTCGGGGAAGCTGTTGAGCTGTGATCGTTGCGTTTGACTGAATTGAGCGAATTAGACGAGGATTGGCGTTGCAAAGAGTGGTTCTGGTAGGGTGACCCAGAACGTGAAGTAGTGTAAACTTCCGGAATTGGCGCCGAGGGTGTTGCATCTGGAGAACTACGCGCTGTTGCGGTTGTTCCTGCAACCGCATTGTCGGCTTCGTCTCCAGAATCCGAGCCTAAAGAAACACCATCATCGGCGTCATCTGCAGGACCTCCATTTCCACCCTGCGTAATCTCGGTATCACCCCAGTCCAAGTCTTCTTCTTCCATGACAGTGTTGTTGGTGTTGGTAAAGAGGGCAGATGATCAAAGCTAGAGTCAAGAAAACCACGACCCTTCTTTGACACAATTAGGTCTGTCGGAGTTTCAATGTACACAGCTCCGCCACGTTCCCGAGCTCACGTGGTTCCAACTTATCCTTTTCGTTCCGGAGCTCGGAAAGAAGTGACAAGGTCTCGACAGCGCCTCATCTTGAAGCTTCTAGCCTAGGAATACTTGTTCGAGGGTCTAACCTCTGCACTCGCTGCACTGGCTTTTTCTTGCGCTCAGGGTTCAAATCTCTCTATGCGGCTAAAAACTCGACGTGCGAATCCAGTATCTTGGCCTTCTTTTGGAGAGTGTCGCGTATTCATAATCGAACGACAACACATTTCTTGGTGCCTCGGAGTTTTCGACTGAAATTCCTAATGTGTAGGATTTGGAGGGATGGACTTGTTTTACTTGCTCTTATCTGGTTCCTGTTGTTTGACATAAAACCTACTCAATACCCTCTGCAATCTCGGTATCATCCACCCAGTTGTCTGGGCTATATTGATTCTCGTCTTGTCGTAGCCACAAGATCTCATCGGTCCGCATTTATGGTGTGTCACCGTTCTATCAAGTCGTAATGGTAGGTGCTCAGTCGTCCCTGTGTTCTCGTAAGGGTTTATTCTCTCTGTGTATGATATATTACCCTTTCACAACAGAGCTTCCAAACCAAACACGCGGATCCTGCTAGGAGGAAATTCAAACCCGTGCTGTGCGGACAAGCTCCTGAATTATTTTTTGTCTGGATCCTCGCAGGTGGTCGAAATGTGTACTAGATATTCGAGATTTTCATCTTGGATGCAAACAGCTCCCTTCGGGCTCTTCCTGGAAGCTGGGCAGTGTGCCTGCGTTGTGCACTGCCATGTGTAGGAGACTTGCCGGTTTTTCTTCCGAGCCATTTCGACCGTACCGACTTCCAACTGTGTTCCACATCCACATGCTTCTGCATGATCTTATGCTGATTCCTTCCCCTTCGGCTCTACATACCAGTGTCTGCGTCATTTCATCACTGCTCAGACTGTGGATAAGATTAGCAGCGGTCAGAGCAAAGGATCACGAGGAGATAAGGAACACAGGCGACAGAACGACCCTAAAGTTGATCATGTCTTTTTTTGAATTCCTCCGTGGGCGTTCGAGAGCCCTTGATCTTTGATTTTATTGAGGATATCATACAGCCACTTATAACCTAAACTTGAAGGATTTGACAGCCTCCGAGGTAAGAACATACGACAAAGTGGCATGAATACTGTCCCCTTCTGGTCTGGGCAGGATAGGTCGAGGATTTCGATCTGGTGTGCTAAGCAGCGCTAGTACAATACCGGGTGAAATGTAATCGGTGAAAGGCCGGCCCATTATGGGCGGCAGAGTTCGCTCGCTCACAAATTCTCTAACGAGGACGGCGGCGAAAATTTTATTACAGACAAGTTGCCCTTTCAGGAAAGTCGCAGTCAACCTAGAAGTGATGCATCACGCCGACTGTCGAAGGCCAGTCGACTTTTGGTGCGTTTCTAGACAATTTCAAGTTAACAATTAAGACATTCTCTGCACTAGTATAAAATCCCTGAGTTTTGCAGGAATACGCTACAGCATACAAATCTAGAATCAAAAACAATAATAAAGGTAGCTCAGACATTACCAATGAACGTTCTCATCTAGCAAATCACAAATAGAGCAAACCTGAACAATGCACGCCAATAGCTAGTTGGTATATACTTGGATACCAAGTATTAAGTACTCTAAAATCTGCTCTGCCACGAAAAGGAATGATACCATTTAAGGATTTACTGTGAGATACATGACTACATGGTACCAAACCTCTGAATAGAGCAAGACGATTGTTGCAACAGAATGAATAGCTTGTCGACTATATAAATCGACTTCAGAGGCAGATAGATTTAATTAATATATTGAATGATGTCTTATGCTGGATCGATGTACGTTTAGTAATGGCCTAGAGGATCCTTAGGACATTAGACAAGACCCCCTGGGTTAGTAATAAATGTAGTGGGATAGACACAACCCGCTACAAGTACCTTTCATTTTTTGTATGGTGAATGCCTTGAACCAGGACAACTTGAAGTATCCCCAAGGGCCAAGGCACTTGAACTTGTAGGTGACCCTGGGCAACTAAAAATTTTTCTTTTTCTAATTCCATTATCTATTTGCCATCGCACTCATGCACATGTTGGCTACATCTCTACGCTAATGTATTCATAAGGGCCTGTTCAGTAAAAAGTTGACGATGCTTTTTACCGGCGGTATATTTTGCTAAATATGGAAGTAGTAACTTTTTTTGATGACGTATCCTATTGACAACTTCCATATAAGTATGTAGGCTAGTAAAAAGCAATTAGCAACCTTTGCTGAACAGGCCCTAATGTGTCTAGTGCGTGAGGTAGTTGGTCAGCTACATGGTGAAGATCATATCTTGAACGAATTGATACATCGTGGTTCGTGGTGATTTACTTGACCCTGACTTAACCGGCTTTTTTGACTTGCCGGGCAGGTCACAACGTAACCAGCTCAAGAGGTTTTTATGCAAGTTGAACGCTTATTTTAGCAGGTATTATAGAGATGTTTAATAAATTTTCAGCATCCCTGTCTGAGTCGTTTCACCTAGTACCTTCGCTCCAGTTAATATTGAAGTGTGAGATTGATGAACCAACTTCCATGTCAAACTTCAATTTACCTTTCCTGTGAAGGTGATGAATAGCAAGATTTTCCGTTGTCGCCGGAGCTCAGGTACTCAAACCTGATTCTTTTCTTGCTGCTGCTGCACCGAAATACAAACACCCCACAATAATATCCAACACCAACACTACCGGGCAGCAAAATTTCAACACTCTTGACTTCAATAAACATACACAGGAAACAATGCGCGTCTATTTCTAGGTCTGCAAGGCTGTACATGCGCTTTGACACGGCAGTAGAATCTTTCCGTTGTGCATCTAGTATCAGATCCTATCTGAGGCGTCTACTACTTAGAAATCCGCGGATCCAAATGCGAGTCTCGATGTATCAGGATCAAAACTTTGGGATTGAAATTGAAAGCACACTGAACCTCGTTGACGACCAAGCTTATTGCCATTGACCTTGCAACCTGCTGTACAGCTCAATCCTGGTAACGTGGATGTGAAATTCCCAAAAAGGCAGCATCTTCTACTAATCCCTCAATTGGTTTTGACATCCAACAATGGAGTATGACGCAGTACGTAGTCAATTTTCATTTGGTCTGTCCATACCTTACCTCTCTCCAACAAGATTGTAACGGTGCACCACGATACTCTGGCCGTTCAACATACCTGTCGCAGAAGTGGTTGGGCCCAAGATGTATCACGAGGAACAACTCATGTTTTCCAGGTTTCTCTCGTCTCTTTGAGTATTTACCAACTCAATTTAACGCAAAATAACGCCGGAAAGGTCAACTGAGCTTTGGATCTGTCATGAACTGGACCCTTCAAGTTTGTCACACGCCGCTGTAAATATCTGATCATAATGGTACAGTATTTATCCATTTTTGATTTATAAAGGGTGAAGTATTTGCCTTTGTCACCATCTTCTCCACTACCTTGGCATTGTATTTTTGTGCACCTCCAAGCAAGTCAGACTCTACAGTTCTTACAGTTTTCTAACTCATTCACAGCATGCCAAGCAATGATAGTCAATCTACTGGTAATGGCGACAAGTTGACCATCGACGGAATGTGAGTACACTGTCCACAGTTCTGTGAAAGTTTTTGGGTGTATTCAGCTCAGTCAATATAAGGGCTGTAGCAGAAAGTCAAGTCATCGAAGACGACGCAGATCCCAATGTGCGAACTATACAAATGGACATGTTCAGCCACAGCCACAATGTCCATTTTAGCAAAACAGACATACATCAGAAGGTGGATAATGCCCATGCTAATGGGGCTCGGTTGACCAATTGCAACAATTCCACTGCCTTGGAATTTGACAACTGCAAACTTCTGCAGACGTTGTCTGTACGACATTCTTATGGTTCCCAAAATATGGCCTCTGAGGGAAAAAATTCTGAAGCGGCAGCACAAAAAGGCAATAATCATGATATCGTGACTTCTGGAACACTTCAGGATGAAATAGGTAGTTGCGCTAAAATCAATAATATATGTACTACTAAACACATCTATATCTACTAGAAATGTCGGCGGCGGTATCCCCCGAGCAATCTAGGGGACCAACACTACCTCATACTTTACCGGAACAAAGCCACTGCGGATATAGTGAGTTTTATGGTTATTGATCTACGTTCCTGTCATTTGATTCCATCAGGGATGCTACCGCAGGTTCAATATTTAACAGCCCCCGGAGGGTATTATGATTTGCCCAGACCCGAATCAGCAAACGTTACTTCACCGGCACTTGGTAAGTTTGTGAAAATAGACATTTGTAGTCATTGGGTTACTTATCTGTTAGGAGGGTCGCAAATTTATGTCACAACTGCTGCCAGTGGGAGCCAGCAGCCTCCAGTATACCTTCCAGTCCAATACCTCCAGCTTCCAGCATCTGGTTTCCAGCTTCAAGCTCAACCCTACGCCGTATTGATCTATCCACAGGGACCTCCTTTGTTGCCTAATCAACAGCAGAATACGGTTGGTGCATGGTTTTCTAGAATAAAACGGAACTCATGTCTATCACTTAGCTGAATGAACCGTCTAACAATGGGGATAGAGAATAATTTTTCTTCTTTTCATTTTTTCTTCTGTGTCCGGTGAAAAGCTGTAGATTTAACGTTACTGTTATAGAGTAATAGATGCACTGAGCCGGTCCTAGTAAACGGTCGAATAAGTATACGAGTCTGAGCGAAATAGCCGAATCTAGACTGCGTCGGACTTTGAACTTCTCTTCGTGCCGGATTTCCGGCCTATTCCGGATAGACCGTTTCACCGTCATTCGGTAAGGTTCTTCATCTCGAACAACGCTTTCTCCCCGCAGCTTCAGAACTCTACGCATTCCTCTCTTCATCTTACTAATACCCACTCGCCTCCCTCAAACTAAAGCAATATCATAAACTCTGGCTTTCCGTCGACCTCGTCGTGTTCACCTCGACTTTGGGAGCAGCTCTGGCTATAGTATCAACGTTGAGGAGATGGAATTGCCTACCTATTCGAATGGAAATGGACGTTCGCCTCTAGGAGGAAGTGGTAGTGTAGGAGTCTCCCATAGGGTACCTGTTATTTTCCGGAGGTTGCATCGCTTTAACCAGATGGTGAGTTTTGTCATACGCGTGGCTATGGCGTTTGGAGAAGAGACGTGGGTTGATTTGGATTTTTCTGCGTTTTTTGCTTTCTTTTGTTTGTGCCGTTCGTCTGCGTCGCGCTCGCTCTCGTTTATGCTTGGGCTCCGCAAACTGGACTTGGACTTGGAGAATTTTAGGATTTCGAACAAGCTGCATGGCAGTTGACATACCTATGCCTAGCACCTCGGAGAGTGTGAGTGTGAGTCTGGCTTGGTTGTGGTGTGTCTGTCTGGCTGACGCCTTTTCCGAATGCTAGGTATAGAAACGTGTACTTTCACAAACGTGAGTCATCGTGTCTCTCCGATTCCTCCCTATTTTATATCCGTTTTTCTCTCGCTCGCTCGTCCACTATGTAGAAACCAAAAATACGTGGGCTCGAGATGACCCTGCGATCCTGGTGCTACTTGTGGCGTGTCTTTGCGGTGAGTATAATTTTATTCTTCATTAAGATTCGAAAAGCTAATCATGCAACACACAGTATCCGCAATCGCCTGGTCTGTCGTATACTCCTACTCCCTCTTAGAAGCAATACAGCTCGCGTTTTTCATGGTGATTAGGGACTATCTGTTAACTGGGATTGTAATAGCGACTGTACTCTGGTCCGTATTTTCTTCTATTCCTTTTTCCCCCTGTACCCAACTATTTTGCTTTCCATTTCGATGACAGGCTCACCTCAAACAAACTCCTCCTGGCACCACCTTCGCACTCCACTCCAGCAGATTCTGCTGTGGAATGGGCTTATGCGTTTGACGTGCATACGAATGCATTCTTCCCTCTCTACTTGACGCTATACCTAGCCCAGTTATTCCTTTTGCCTATCGTGTTAAAGGATAATTGGGTTTGTTTGTTTCTGGGGAATACGCTATATCTTGCTGCGTGAGTTATTCTTTCTATTTTTCTGACACTCCAGGATTGACAAGCTTTCGGTGCAGGTTCGCCCAATACACCTATGGTATCTACCTTGGCCTTAGTGGTAAGTTAATTTACGTGCCAGCGCCGATCAGCCCCACTAATTGACAATTGACAACTCCCAGCCCTTCCATTCCTAATTCGTTCCGAGCTCTTATTATCCCCTCTGCTCCCACTTTTTACTGCGTATATTGTTTCTCTGCTCGGGTTTAATGTTGCCAAGCATGTACTTGCTGTGTATTTTGGGTCGTCGTAGCGCGGATCCCTGATTCCTAGGCACTGTTATTATTGTTCCTGCCGACAAAAGACGGACAGAAATATAGAGCTGACTCTAGTCCCATGAACACTTGTAATTGAGTACTCATTCCGATGAGAAGGGAGAGCTCCAGATCATTAGATCATGTCATGGATGATGCATCTTCTGCCCTTCCTGGATCCTCTGGCCGAACTTCTAGATGACTGCGAGTGTTCATTTCACAGCAAGTTCGCTCGTTTGCTGTTGCTATGGCTGTAGAATACTGTATAGAACAATATATACCGTCGACATCCGAATAAAAAAAGCCAGCAGCCAGTCATTTCACCGCGTGACACAGCCTTTTGTACGCCGCTGAGCTCAGTTACTGCTTACCATCACGTCCACGAATTCTCTTTCTCCTTCTCTCTTTGTTTCCTTCCCTGACGACCGAGACTATAATCACAACAGCTAAAGCAAACACAAACTTACGCATCACTCGCCATGAGCACCCAAATCGCACGGGCAATAGAACAGATCGCCGACAAGGCTCCTTTGCCTGAAATCGACTTCACTCAGCATGTTCTCGAGGACGGGTCGACGATTAGTACGCAGGAGAGGGTTATCAAGGATGTGAGTTTCCTCCAGTCTTCATTGTACAAGTCAAGTCTAATCTTACGATGATATGACGATCAGGTCCAAGCACCAGCAATGCAGATCCCAACCCCCGAACAATTCTTCAACAACCACGGGCAGGACAGGTCCAAACCCGATGTTGCATTTTTGAAAAATCACTTCTATCGAGAGGGAAGGTTGAGCGAGGAGCAAGCGTTGTGGATCATTGAAAAAGGGACAGAGGTCCTCAAGAAGGAGCAGAATGTGCTCAATGTAGATGCGCCCATTACTGGTGTGTAGAAATTGAGCTGGATGGATATTTGATTGCTGACTCTTTCTTTGTTAGTTTGTGGTGATATTCATGGGCAATATGTATGTCGCTTCTTTGCTTTTCTTTGTCGTGGCAAGGCTGAATGCTTGTCTGTAGTACGACTTGATGAAACTTTTTGAAGTTGGTGGAAGTCCGGCTGATACGAGGTATCTCTTTCTGGGAGATTATGTCGACAGAGGATACTTTAGTATAGAGGTGCGTACCTGGACCAAGATCATCGTAAGGATCTGCCGTTGACCATTCTATGCAGTGTGTCCTCTACCTCTGGTCTCTCAAAATCTGGTATCCAGATACTTTGTTCCTCTTACGAGGTAACCACGAATGTCGGCATTTGACAGACTACTTTACCTTCAAGCTGGAATGTGCATATCTTTCCTTCATCTCCTTGTCGTCTCTGTATCTAACCATCCTCTAGGTAAACACAAATACTCTGAACGCGTCTATGACGCTTGCATGGATTCCTTTTGTGCTCTTCCCCTCGCTGCCGTCATGAACAAGCAGTTCCTTTGCATACACGGAGGCCTTTCACCAGAGCTCAATACCCTCGACGATATCCGTGCGCTTGATAGGTTCAGAGAACCCCCAACGCATGGACTAATGTGTGACATCCTTTGGTCGGATCCTGTAGAGGATTTTGGGACGGAAAAGACAACGGAGAGTTTCTTGCATAATCATGTGAGAGGTTGCTCGTACTTCTTTACGTGAGTTGTCTTTGTTTCTTCTTTTGATGAAGACAGTCTCTAATTTGATTGGAATAATGGGTGTAGGTATCAAGCAGCATGTCAGTTCCTTGAGAGGAACAACCTGCTTTCCATTATCCGAGCGCACGAAGCGCAAGATGCGGGGTATGCTCTTCTCTTTTCTTCACTCTGCCATAATGCACTCTAACTTGTTCACTTCACCTCAGGTACCGCATGTACCGTAAAACCAAGTCAACTGGCTTCCCCTCGGTGATGACGATCTTCTCGGCTCCCAATTACTTGGACGTCTACAGCAATAAAGCTGCCGTACTCAAGTATGAGAGCAACGTGATGAATATTAGGCAGTTCAACTGCACGCCTCATCCGTATTGGTTGCCCAACTTTATGGATGTGTTTACATGGAGTTTACCATTTGTTGGAGAGAAAAGTGGGTGCTGCTTTGCTTAATTTGAGACGTTTCATACTGACACTACGACCTGTCTGGACAGTCACTGATATGCTGGTCGCCGTCCTCAACACGTGCACCAAGGAAGAATTGGAAGAAAGCGACGACGAAGAAACGATGATTCCTTCGCCTACTTCACCGATAATAGACGAACAGGGAGAGAGGAGAAAGGTTATTAAAAACAAAATTTTGGCAGTCGGAAGAGTTGCCAGAGTGTTTGCCTTGCTTCGGTCTGTAGACCTGCTTTATCCGTTAGAATGTCGGATACTCATCTTGCTCAACAGGGAGGAATCCGAAAAAGTATCCGAGCTCAAGAGCGTTTCTGGCTCGAGCAAGCTTCCTTATGGTACTTTAGCTTCCGGATCCGAAGGTATCAAGGAAGCCATTAAAGGCTTTGAGGATGCGTGCGTCGCTGAATTCTTCTTTCTTTGTTTCTTTACCCGATCAAACGACTAACTATATCTCTCCAGCCGTAAGTCCGACATTGAAAACGAACGTCTCCCTCCCGAACTCTACGATGCCGAATCAGAGGAAGGTCGTGCCATCTTGGCCTCTGGCTCTCTTCCTTCGACTCCAGCCGAAGGTCAAGAATCCGCTCCTATCACTTCAAACGGTGTCACTGCCGGTATCGAAGCTGCCATTTCAAACGGAAGTATCTCTCCAACCAACGTTGGTTCGCCCATTCCTCCGTCCCCTGGCGCTTCAGGTGCACCTCCATCTCCTACATCTCCAACTATCGGCGCGCCATTCAGACGGGGCCACTCTCGTCAAGCAAGTCTAGGAACGACAATGACCAGTCCGAGTAACAGGAGAAGGAGCTTGGAGAGTACGAGGAGTCTTATTCAAGATGTTCTCGATGGGAAGGAGCAGCCTCAACAGCCGGCGACGATTCCGGAGAGGGATGAGGCTGTTGACGGGTTGGCGGCAAAGTTGGCTGCTGCTAATGGTATTGGGAAGACATGATTAATATTTTCGTCTTTTTACAGGGATGGCCGCTAGTCGAATGGTGGTTCGGAGTAATGAGATGAGACGAGAGGGGCTAGAGACACGAAGTTGAGATGATGATAATGGGTAGACGGACGGATTGGATCTTGTGCACCATCGACGTGCGCGGAGATATGAACCTGTCTCTTTCTCTTCTTTCTCTCGTGTTTCTTTTTTGTAGTTATTATTGACATTAACTTTTTTCTCTTTTGTTGACTCTTGAGGATTACATCTGTTTGCTTTTCAAGGATTTGGCTTCTTACATACCATACATTTACCGCGACTTTAAACTGTACCTGACTGCAAGACAAAAAAATTGGCGCTGGCGAGCGCTTATAATGCAAATGCGATGACACATAGCTCCCTCATCCACCAAAGCGAATCTCAAACGAAGATCGTCAGCGATTGGGGCCCTCGTCCAATATATCTCAGCCCAACAGCACCCAAACAGCACCAACTCCAAATTGAAGATCAGACTGACCAGGAATTGATACAACCACTGGAGCACAAGACCGCAACTGATTTCGGTTGCAGAAATCAAAATCGACGACGAGACACTCCGTGCAGGATATCCTCCAATAAAAGAAATCCCACTGGTATTACTTTTCAGTAATGATCTCACTGTGGTCCTCCTTAAGGATGAGTTGCTTTCACATTTACGGCCACCCTCCATTCTATTGGTTCTGGCACTCCAGTCACGATTCCGGAATCTGAGGAGCTGGCATTGAATAGGTACTTATATGGCAGAAGATGTGTATGGTCTCGAGACTAACTTTTCGCGACGAGCGTTATTCAATCGATGCCACAAAGTCGGACTTGTATCGATTACCCTTCTCTTTGAGCTCTTCTTTGATCTCAGCTCCTAATAGTACTACGACATTGATTGAACCATCGGGTTCAAAGAAATCATTCGACAGTGACCTAAAATATTGTTCCCAGGAAGAGGCAGAAACGATTCTGGATTTTGATAAGTCAAGCTGAACTTTCAGCATCATAACCAGTATTGAGTCGTTCCCCAAGAAAGATAAGAGTATGAGCGATGGGGGCATTGCGGAAAATCCTCAAGTATCTACTGAGATATCCACTTTGCAATTCCTTCATCGTGTACTCAGTTGAAGCTATGGAACAGAACAGAAAAGTACGAATACGTATACCACCTCGTAGTTTGCCTAGTTTCTTTAAGGCACGTGCACAGATACCTCATGAGCGTCAACTTAATGTATTTTGAGTCGAAGATTGAACAGTAAAGCGGACAGGTGTCGATAAAGCTGGTGCGGATTTCGTTCTCGTCAAAGAGGAAGGTAATAAGGTCACATGTGCAGCTAAACTTTTGCCATTAGGCATGCTTGCCTCTTTCTGCATCCATGGCCTCAGGTTTACTCTCTCATCAACAAAACGGAGCCATACATTGTCAAGAATTGCTCGAAATTCTCTCATAGCATCATCTCCCTCTTCCTCGAGAAGTTTCATCATATCCCATGTTAACCAAGACGAGAAAAGAGTCGTATACCTCTCCAAATTACCTTGGTTTGTTTACTCGGACCATTTGAAGTTGATTGCGGAGCAGTTTGGGCCTCTAGAGGACGTAAAAATGCGTGCGTCACTACTCATATGGACAAGGTCTTTGCTCACATTGTATTTCCAGCAACCGGCGATGGCCAATCCAGAAAATATGCTAACCTAGTTTTTGTCAACCCCCAACATGCTGCTGATTTTTTCAAACATTTCAATGATGCTGGAAGCATTCAAATTGAAGAACATCCGAAGTTTGACGCCAATTTACGGCTGGTAGACAAACCACGAACAGAGTCTGATACGTTGTATGTCAAGGGCCTACATTCTCAAGTTGATGCAGAAAAGCTGCGCGATGCATTCAATGCACTGATAGCTTCTTCGCGGGTAATGCGCGTGAAGGTGAGCAGTGGAGGTGAGCATTCTTCTGCCATTCGTGTCGTTCCCATCTCATAACGCTGGGAAAGGTGACTATGCTCATGTACAATTCCGTACTGTCCGCGAGGCGCTACAAGCATTCAAAGCGCATCTGCGTCAACCGCTTGCTGTTGATGGTCGAAACTTATACGTGGCTGTTGAAAAACAAGATCGAGAACCATACAACCAACTTCATTTCGAGGTTTTTGGCCCAACCAGAGACGTGGATATGCCATCCATACTGACCTCTCTTAACCTTGCTTACAAGCGAGTTAGGATTAGTACGTCTTCAATTTGTTGACGGTGATTCACAAACCCATTTTTCTCTTCACAGTGCGCGACAAATGGACTAAAGAATACACCAATGAAGGCTTCATCGATTTTGTGACTACCCAGCAGGCCACTGCAGCCCTACGCGCTCTTGAGGAGCATTACCGAAATGACATGTTTGTCGAATATGGTAAGAGGGTTGCAGACAGGGTGCACGAGCGAAAACAGCGAGCCATTTCTGACACTTACTCAAAGCTTATTGCCGATACATAGAGGTAGACTACTGTATCCAATGTGTCCCTATAAAACACTGGTCTTCCGGTTTTTCCTGTCACTTTAAGTCCAGCAAGTACATCGGCGACAGACAAGGGGAGAGACTGCTTCAGAACTTGGCAATAAATATGGGATTCTCACTGCGCTTCCCCCCGAGAACGCGGGATGCGGGATGGAACGAACAAGAGATGAAAATTTGTGTATGCAAAATAACGTATCAACCGACATTCTCCGCGCACGTTCTTAAATTCAGTCGCAACCCATCCATCTCCAAAGCGCGTAGACGAGGCTCGACGTCCGAATTAAAATCCTGAATCCACTGGCGTCCTGCAGGTGTCCGAACGTTGCAATGGAAATCGAAATACTGTAATTTGTGCAAGCCAGCATCAAGCAGATACTCTGGAACCATTCGCCGGGAATTTATCATAGAGAACATGGCCTGGATATTAGGAAGTGGGTAACGATTGTCATTAGGTCCTATCCATGTCAAACTCTCGTCAAGTGATAGATGAAATGTCTCCAGATGAGACAGGACAGCCCTCCACCTAGGTACAGAATTGAAGGAGAGGGCATGGAAGAATTCATCTGTCAAGACCGCTCCACAATCCGGATATAGGTTGATCGTCAAGTTTTCCACGGAAGGCGTGACGCTAAAGAGCCTTATCCATTCATCACCAGTCTCAAGGAGCCTGCCTCTCAAAGTCAGGTTCCTCAGGTAACGTCCAGAACGCTCAAGCATATTCCTGAGATCCCGATACATCGCTCGTCGCCAATCTGGTGGCTCCCCATCCATAGAATACAATGTAAGCTCCAAGTTAGTGAGTGAGGGAAGAGTCAATATAGAGAGAACTTTGGGTGCCATTTCGGAATCGGTGAAAGAATAATCCAGAGAGCGTAGGCTGGGACAAGCAATTTGGGGCAAAGTGAGGAATCTATCCGCATCTCCGATTTCCCGGGTGCTGAAGCTAATTTCTTCGCAGTGGGTACAGTGGTCCAAGAGCCAGAAAATGTCCGAGAGTCGCTCAATGTTTTCATGGACAGAGAGCTTCTTCACGTATTTGAATGGAAGAAACTGGAAATTTTGGTGGGAATGAAACCCTTGAAGATGCAGAGAGCGCAGCGATAAGGCATTCACGAAACTCCCAAAAAAGGGTAGGTTCATTGAAGGGAGGCTCTTGCCCCTCCAACCATTTGATGGAAAGATGTTCCAATTTATCCTGAGGGGCAGTTTGTGGCCAGAGCACGGATCCGTCCACGTAGTTGCTCATGTCACTGGAGTATAATTCCCAATTTAAATCAAACGAAGCCCGTTTCCAACTCTCCCGGGCGCGAAGGAGGGTCTCAAATATGGACCAACCTTCGGAGTCGGGTTCGTCAACGTAACGATACTGATACTCGGTGCGCGCTGTCACCTCAAAAGACAACCCTGGGCCATTCGCTGAGCGGAAGAGATATATTTTGAGGAGATCATGCAAACAGGGTCCAGTGTCCGGCCCAACTTTGCACAGATTGATGAATGACGTTGACCACAATCCTGGTCTGGACAACATGACCCGATGCCAGAAGGAACATGTTTGTGAAAGGGAGAGTGCGGAGGCTGAGACTTTGTCATTAATGACAAGGCCGGTGTCACAGCACAGAGAAAAGATTTCGGTTAATATCTCGACAGGGAGTTTTCGAACAGGTGAGAAAAATGAAGTTTGACGATCTCTGTAAGCCTGTAGTTCGTCTCTTTTCCTTTTCAGCGTTGTAAGGATTTCGGAGAGTTTCTCGATTTCTTCGCTGTAATTATCCAGTTCGAGTTGACATTCATCAACCAAAGGACGCATTTGAGCAATTTCAGTTTCGGAAGGCATATCCATTGAGCGGAATCGGTCAATGGTGATTGGAAGATACGGTTTCGCATTCATCGAGACTTCTGCATGACATCTTCGGCATAAGACGGTTGTCGCTACTTGCATCCCTTTGTTGAGGAATGTTAATGAGGAGTAACGCGAAGATTGTTTTTTTTTTTTTTTGCATCAACGCCGGGCCGGCTGCGGCTTCGGAGTCTATTTCTAACATATATGAAGACGGCGGTACCTCTCTAGAACTCTAGAACCCCAAAACCCCTCTGCACGCTATCTCGGAATTAGGAACAGTGGCAAACATTCGTGTCAGGACCCGTCAATTTAGCGGCTACTTTGGTCTGCCCCCACTGCCTACGATTCAAAAATAGTCACCCTACAACTAGTACTAGTATAATCTACGGAGTCGTTAAATTCATGTTCCTCAAAACGGCCCTCATTTCTTCATCCAGGGTGTCCGGGACCCTGAATTTCCAGAATGTGAGTATTGGCACTGGTGTCGACTCATTGACGGAATAGCCCCCTCTTCCTAGCCATAAACCAGACTGAACGCACCAACCAAAGACGTATTTGGTCTCGTCAGAATTTGGCTCAATGCTGGCTTCTACCCTTTCAGCGCGACTTGGCACAGGTGAAAGCCGTTTACAAATTCCTATAGCTATGTCTCCGTCTGTCTTGAACGTGTCGTAGAACGGATTGTAAACACCAGTGCCTGTCTTACAAGCTACTTTCCACATCAAAGGTTTGGGTATCAATTTGGAGATCCTGTCGGCTTCTTGTCTCATTCTCGATACATTGTCGACTCCACCATGTTCCATGTTTGTCAGAAGATACTGAAAAGCATCTTCTGGTCTTCCCCATACTGAAGCATTCACTTTTCCCCTAAGCTTCTTTAACTCGTCAGGTGTAAGTTTAGTGGTTTCTTTATTTCTATGGGAGCCGTATATCACGGATACCTTAGTTGCTGAGGCGAAGCCTTCAACATTATCCTGCTCGAGCTCCAATTCAAAGTTGGCAAGTTCAGTAAGAGAGGGGAGAGACATCATGTATGTCTTTACATTAAGCTCTCGTTGCTGCTTGAACATGTCCACCCGAGATTTACTGATTCTCTTCCATAGCGGTATCTCCACGCAAGAATTGTCTGCCGGGTCTTTCAGTAGCATCTCTTGTGCTATTGCAGTGGTTGCCCCAAAACGATCATCTCTGTGGAAATGGGATGGATCCAGCATTATATCCAACATACCCATGACGCTGAATATGACATCCACTTGGTGCGCGGATTTACGCCACTGTACCCAGTCCCAGATAGTGTGGAAACGGGTGAGTACGTCGGAGAGCTCATTCCGCCGGAATTGTTCTCTGACATTTAGGGCCTTGACCAGCTTATTTCGCCGCTCCCTCTGCCATACATCGTGGACTGGCAAGTCACCAGGAGGATACCACGTACTGAAGTAATCGGCGATTGGAAGCATGCGTGGTCCAGCGCTTGATAGCGCAGAGTTTTCAATAAAGAGTACTTTGGATTCTGGTGAGACCATCACTTCCTGGAACGTCCACGCTCTATCTATCCAGTCTGTCTCTTCCCGTTTGGTTGGAAAACGCTGCAAGCCTGCGAGAAGGACGAGGGAGATACAGGAGTGGAAATAAATCCCATGCATATTCAGAATCTGCCATTTTTTGTCGTCTTTGCTTTTAGCAGTTTCCGTCTGAAGAATGCAGAGGCGATCAAGCCATAGGTATCGAATGCGTTCTTGTAATGCAGCAAGGCAAGTGTGATGTAGGACGTCTATACTGATTGGCCCGCCGTTATTGTGTTCTTCACATTTTACTAGAAAAAATCCACGCCCATTCAGTGAGTCCTCTCTAGCTGGAAGACTCGCCCAGACGTGCGAGACAGCTGCGTATTTCCTGATAGGGAGATGCGGCGTTTCAACAATTCGTAGCTTTTCCTGTTCCACGAACTCGAGGCAGTCTATGAACCGGTAACGACAAGGAGTGATGAAGTCGGTCAAGTCAATAGGAAGATTGTTATCTTCGCGTATTTTCGCCAGTGGTTCTGAATATATGACCTCCCCTCCGAGTATACCGCCCTTGCGCTCAAGACGTTTCGCCAAAAGTGTATCCAATGGCTTTACCTCTTCGCTGGATGGATCCCAAATTACGATTTCCATTATGTATCTTTCCCAGCAACCTACAAAATCTTCAGCTTGTGAACAATGATTCATGACTGTTTCGCACCTGTAACTTCTGGAGAGCCAGTCTTGGGAGAAGAGAATCGCTCATCCAGCGGCGAACAATTCGTAGCAATTGGATTCTTGAACTTAAAATTGACACGTATAACAACCATCTGATGTATATAACTGTACTATTTTGCGCCTATGTGACAGGAGAATACATATCAGACAGAGCGGGAGCGATTTCAAAGCACAGTCATACTCTGTTTTGGAGAAACTTTACGTGACACATATGAACCAAGAGTTTCAACTCAAGTCCTCTGGATATCTATTCTTCACTTGTACATAGACCGGGCACGAAATTCGTTTCTGAAGGTTTTGCAGCTCTGTTCCCGGAGAGAGTATAACTCGACAAAGGACATAGCACAGGAGTAATAAGAAAGCTATGTATTGCAACTTGAATTTTTGAACAAGTGAAATGAACGCAAGCTTGACAATCCCTATTTGCCTGCGTGCCGGGTTCTACCTATCTTTCCGAAATGACAAGCCTAGTGTGCCAGAAAACTTGACGAGGTAATACTTCAAATTCAATGACCATTAAATTAGTACAGAAGCGAACGGGGAAGCGAAATGAAAACATGAAATCAGCCCATAACACTGCAATTTTACTCGATTTGGATAGTTCTTTTTTCCATCCAGCTCAAACAAAGCGTAGAATAATGTACAAATTTTTTCAGGTTTTTCCAAGCTTGTGTTGTGCTTGCAATCTTTGCATCTTGTTGAGAGCCCAAAAATATGCAAAAACCAAGAAGCGAAAGATCACGTGAATTACTATTTTAGGTAACAAATTTGTAATAAATGCATACACAAAATCACTCTCTACGACGGTACATCCTCTCACATCCTCCTCCTGATGATACTCTATGAGACAAATCAATAAATATGATGGGAAAACATGTACTATGAAGGCATGGAAAAGGAAAGAAGCTGATACAAGCCATCAATGCTAATTTTGCACATTTTTCGCATTTTTCTTGGATTTTTGAGTGTATTTTATTTTTCTGGGGTGCATAACATAGAACTAATGTATCAAATGTATTACAATCTTGAAGTACATGTTTAATATACTCTGTAGAAAAAAAACCGCTCGTCAACAGCTGCTCTGAGTGTCTGGATTTCAAATCTTTCGTTTCCCGGTCATCTTTCGCTTCCCCGTTCGCTTCTGTATATTACAGTCGTTTATACATAAACTCACTGAAACTAGTAATCTCTCTGAAAACCTTTATGTACAACCGATACCATTCTTAACTAACTGAAAAGATAGCTGTGATCCATGGCATGAAAATGAGGCTACCAATGCAGCGCGTTTACGATAGAATAAACGTTAGGATTTCGACAAAGGCCAGAACTGGAGATATGGGAGTCCTCTACTCAGTGCTTACGGGGAGATCAGCTACGAACAACAAATTCGGCATTAAACAAGCAGCACATAGAAGCACCACTTCAACACAGGTATTTTACAAAGCAGCCCAGGTATATACAAGTACACTCACAACCATGGATGAACGCAAAAAAAAGCAAAAAGAGATAGATGTATGTAAAGCATGTGCAAACCGTCCGTGGAATTGAGAAAGAAAAGCAGTGTAAATATGCAAAAGAAAAAGAAAAAGTTCCCAAAGCTAGAAAACAAAAAACAAAACAAAACAAACACCCACTACCGCCTAACACTCCCCGCTTTCACCGACGCACTATGCATACTAAAGTTCTCCCTAAACTTTGACATCAACGGCGCAAACGCAAACACTTTCCCAGCGGGATGCGGGGGAGGTGGAGACCGATGAACGGGTTTTTTATCTGGACGGTTCCTAGTTGAAGAAGCATATTTTATGGATCTGGAGGATTTACCTGAGCGGTCAGAGTAGTACTGTCGGCCTTCGTCGTCGGTTATAGGGTCGTCGTCATAAGCGCCGTGGGCATGATCAGGTTGGTAGTTGTAGTATTGGCCTTGTCCTTGTCCTTGGCCGTACACGGGTGAAGGTTCGGGTTCATAGTGACGATGATGGCGACTGCTGCTGTGATAGTCTCTATCTCTGTCTCTGTCCCTGTCCCGGTCCCGACGAGACGAACGATGGTGTCCATTATCATAATCCCGATTCCGGTCAGAGTAGTACTTGCGATCATAACCATGGTCATAATCATAACCCCGGTCACGATCACGACGCCTCGACGAAGAGGAATGCGAATGGGATTTGGAACGCGAAGAATGATGACCGTGCTTGTGGTCAGAGCTATACTTGTAATCTGTACCATAGCCTGCGCCATAACCAGAATCATAGCTATATCCACGATCCCTTTCACGCTCGTGTCTCCGTTTAGAACTCGACGAGGAATGGGAATGATGCTTGCGCGAACGCGAGCTCTTGTCCTTATCCCTATCCCTATCTCTATCCCGATCCTTCTTCCTATCCTTCCTATCCTTCTCCTTCGGAACCTGATACGACGCAGCCATGTACTGCTGCTGTTGCTGTTGGTGCTGTGGATACATGTGCATCTGCGTCTGTCCAGGCACCGCCAAATACCCATTCGTCGTCGCATACGTAGCAGACGCAGGCGCCGCCAAAGTGGGCGTAGCGACATTCTGCGGCTGACCGTGTCCATACCCAGCTGTACGTGGAACGACATAGTATTGCCCTTGTTTAGAGGGATACATATCAATTACGTATGGTGCTGATTGTTTTGTCGCAGAGGTAGGAGCACCTTTTGTCGTCATTGGAACCTGAGTCTGGGCCTGAGCGTGTGTGTGGGCTTGGGGTTTTGGATATGCATTTGCCTGTGCAGAAGCCATCGGTCCTGGTGCAGGCACTGCATAACGGGGTGAAGCTGCTGTAGGTGCTTTTGCGGGAGGAACAGGAACAGCCCTTACTCGGGGTGTACCCTTTGTCGAAGGCGGACCGGTATAATACCTATCATTCACCTGGGGTGGATATAAAGATGAAGGTGCTTTGATAGAATCTGGATATAAAGGAGGAATGACGGCATCTGGAGGAGCGAGTGGACTGGCTTGAATACTGGGTATTACGGGTGTAGCTTTAACGTGAGCAGCCTTGTGGAATCGGTGAGAGTCATACACCGTCGTCGACTCGTGTGGTACGACATATGAAGTGGCAGGTGGTACGACCGGGACGGGATCCATCGATTTATCTCGGCGACGAGTGAATTTTGGGGTTTTGGTCAGTTTGTTTTTGTGTCGACCTCTAGTCTGGTTGTCGGTAGGTGAGACGTGAGGTTCGACATAATTAGCTGTTGGTACGATAGTCGTAGGGATAAAAGGAGGCATATCGGATGTAACTGCTACTGCTGGAGGAGCGGATTGACCTGCTCCTACATGCGAGGGCGAGGTAGGATTCTGATTTGCAGGTACGGTATATGTAGCTTGCGGACTCGGTGCAGAACGGGATTTTGATCGATTTCGAGTTTCAGCAGGTGCTGTTGGAGGTGCAGGTATAGAATGGGGAGGTGGAACCGAATCTCCAAACACATTATTTACGTGCTCGGAACGTGTGTGATGGTGTGAAGAAGAAGCAGGAGGCTGATCAGGGGAAACCCGTTGCTGTTTTTGCCGACTGGCAGCATAGGCAACAGCTTGAGCCGAAGCGGATGAAAAGCCTTGACCTTGACCTTTGCCTGCTGTCGGTGACGGTATGGTTGATAAAGGCGGTATAGGTGGTACAGCATCCTTCCGTGAGTTGTATCCTCGCTGTGTGCGTCCACCACGGCTGCTACCACTTGATCGAGATGACGAACGTCCATTTCTGCGCCTTCGTTCTCGGGAAGATGAACGAGGGCGACCTCGCCGTGCAATTGGAACACCATCTGCATCTACTTCGTTGTAGTAGAGTTTCGGAGATGAGGTTGCCGAATCTGCTCGTGGCGAGTTATTACTGCCCATAGCTGGGCTGTGATGTTCAGAAGGTCTGGCAGGACGAGTTCGGAAAGGATTGCGGAAAGAAAGTCGGGGACGAGATTGGCGTCTTTTGACAGCTCGATTTCGCTGTTGACATTTATTTCAATGAGATAGCGGCATGATAGAACAAGGTCATGAGAACGCACCTTGAGGGTCGCTGACCTGGTTGGTGGCGATTCCGGTATCGGCTCCATTCCGTTTCTTGGACTCCTTACACCCACTGCACCCCGAGCGCTAGCCGTTTCTGAACCGGTAATCCAATGAAAAGAAGAGACTTTGGAGAGCTGCCATGAGGCAAATGCAATGAGCAGAAATGAAAAAGACAAACGTAAGTAAGAGCCCCAAACTCACAGGCCGAAGCTTATATTTCACGGGAAGCGGTCCTGGGATGATACTGCTAGTACTGTCTTCAAGTTTTCTCTTGTGCGCGTGTTCAAGTGCTTGCTGTAAGGATTAAATAGAAAGAAGCCCGAGACGGATGGAATTCGGTGGAACACGCCAAGTTTTCCCCAATCAGCTTAGGGATATGACGGCTAATATTTTTGACTCGCACCTGAACGTCTTTGTACAAACCTTCAGCGTTATCTTTGAACTCATCGGGTTTCTGACGGCCTTTGGATAATTTGTGCAAAACTGGAGCTACTGTGTATAGACTGTGGTCGGAGAAGGTCAGATGGGGCATGGATCGAGTGAGCGGAGAAGAGCAGCCACGTACTGTGCCCAGCGACTGTCAAAGGCACGCAGCTGCGATGCGAGAGAATTGCGATGCTGGTGAATAGTATCCGATGCTTGACGAAGATATTGGTGACCATTGCGGACAGTGTCAGTATACTGTTTGTGAGCTACAGGAGGAGTCATTCGCGTTCAAGTTGGCGTAATCGAGTCAGTGGACAATGGGGAAAACAAGGGCATGGTGCAGTTAATCTACAAGCAACGAGGCCGCTGTCAATAATGGAAAATTTACATGTGTTCTTGCCTCGTTGTTGAAATGATGAATTGATATAGATTAGATAGCAAGTCTCATTGTGACGTGAAAGTGCTTTGCTTGCAGACATGTAGCGCCTAGATGTGCCCAAAGTGACAAACCTTCCGAAGAGTGGGTATAACATTTCTGGTCATAACATGGAGAAACGCAATCAAAAGTCAAAAGGATTCGGACATGTCCGAGTGCTAACTTTGTGCTAAAATGCGCTTTCACAACGCAAACCTCACTAGCTTTTACTATATCTCCATGTAGACAAAAGGTTTGACTGTCAAACACGGCCGAGGACTATTTCCGGCAAAGACAATAGCCGGTTTACCACTTCGTCTCTTCCTTCTTGGTCAAGTGCCGCCTTTTCCTTCTCTACCGTAACTCCCAATGACTCAAATGATGGTATCGGTTCCAGTCATGTCAAAGTCATATATATTATAAAGTTTAGGACCAAAGGAACTGGGAAATCCTTTCTCTTCCGCTCTCATCCTATCTCCCAGTCTTACCGTCGAAATGGCTCAGTACTCTGTCCCGATCGAGTCTCAGAAGTTGCTTGAAAACGAACTCAACAACAACAAACTCCACGCTTCTGCACCTCCAGAGATTCGAGATGCGTACAAGTATATCGAGTTTCAGGGAACAGAATTTCCTTCTATTCCAATTAACTGGCGGTTTGCAGAGAGTATGAGTGCACTGAGGGGCTTCGAAGGTGCAATGTTGAACGTATTGCTGAAGAAAAAGTACGGGGTTCCGTATCAGAAGATTATCATCAATACGTGCGCATTCACGACGTAGTATTTTACTTCTCTTTACTCATCTTATGGAACAGGGACCACGCCTCATTGCTCTTCATGGGGTTCAGATTCTCCGAAGTCGAACAGGACGGTCAAAAGATGACAGTTTACGACCCCGAGTTTTCCAAGAAATACTTTCCGAGATTGCTCAAGAGTCCAGCGTTCTACACGCCTCTCGGACAGAAGACTAGTAATATCTACAAGACCAAGGATGGTCGGTTCTTCCATACCCATGGTAATTACACCTTTCTCTATCCAACACCAAACCTTTGCCAACTATGTACCTTTTCTAGGAAGCCTCGACCCCATCCCAACAATGAAAGCCCTCGACATCGACCCCAACCTCCGAATGCCCATAGGAACAAACCCCTGTTCCATCTTTGCAGAAAAAGTCGCCAATTGGAACTCTACCGACCTCGACAAGCACCTAAACGACGAGTATCGCCAAGCAGCTACCATCTGTCTCTCCACCGAGGAATTCCTCTCTAGTCCACACGGTAAAGCCAATGCACACGTAGGTCTATACGAGATCCACCATGTTCCGAATCCAAAGCAAAAACCGTGTTGGTGGACACCTGTGGAAGGAAAGACGACGCCGGAGAGACCGTTGTATGGGCTTAAAGTGGTTGATTTGACGAGGATTATAGCTGCGCCTACTATTGGTCGGACGCTTGCAGAACAAGGAGCGAGTATACTTCGTATAACCTCTCCGAACGTTCCAGATTTCGCAGAGTTAAATTTCGAACTGGGTTGGGGAAAGTGGAATGCGCATCTGGATTTGAAGAGCGAAGAAGATAGGCAGAGATTAAAAGAGTTGATCTTGGAGAGCGATGCTGTTATTTCAGGATACAGACCTGGGGTTATGGAAAAGTGGGGATTTGGAAAGGACGATGTGATCAAGATGTTTGAGGACAAGGAAAAAGGGATTATTTATGTGCGCGAGAATTGTTATGGGTGGAATGGACCGTTGGCGTATCGGTCGGGGTGGCAGCAGATTAGTGATGCTGTGAGTTGCTTTTACTTTCTTGGCGTCTTGTCAACTGACTGTTCTTTCGTGAAGATTTGTGGTGTATCACTCGAATACGGCCGAGCTATGGGACTCGAAGAGGCAGTCACACCAGTATTCCCCAACTCGGACTATTCGTGCGTCCTCTCTGTTCTCTTGACATACAGTTCTGTTTACTGACATTCCGTTTGGTAGCACCGGCGTCTCCGGAGCCATAGGCATCCTCCAAGCCCTCATCTCCCGCTCGGAAAAAGGCGGCTCATACACCATCGACGTCGCTCTCAACTACTACTCCCAATGGCTCATCAACTCGTGTAAAACCTACCCTCCCCAAATCTGGGAAAAACTCTGGTCTATGCACGGAAAACCCGTTTTTCATCACGATGACAATATGCCCGTGACCCTTCCTGCGTTTTTCAAGATGTTGGAAGAGAACGAGCATTCGAGAGAGGCTTTGTTGAAGAAAGAATTTTGGGAGGTGAGGAGGAATGAGGCGATGGGGAAGGGTGTGACGGTTAGAGCTGTGAAGCCTGTGATGGTGTTTCCAGAGGGGTTGGTTAAGCCTGGGTTTCAGGTTGGGACGAGGCCGAATGGGAGGGATAAGCCTAGGTGGCCAGAGGATTTGGAGACTGTTGTTATTGAGTGAACACTGTAACATTAAATTATACACAAGGTAAATGTTATTCGTTGGTATTGCATTAGATTCTAGGAAATACAAAGCAATTGTTGTGTGATTATGATTCCTACATAATTCTCTTTTGTTATGTTGCAGACAAGGAATTGCCAGACATGATCTGGTCAAACATTTGGAAGGCGGCTTCACCGTACTTGAGGCTGCCAAACTAGAAAGATGTCAGAATCTCCGTGATAGGTAGAGCAGAGTAGTTACAGACCTTGTAAGCAGGTACTTCATGTCCAGCACCAAAGACACGAATGTACGAGAAAGTACCAGCGTTCTTGAATTGACCCGTCTTTACACCATGTACAGTGTACGAGGCGAATTCTTGTTGGCTGTACTGGGAGGTGAATTGAGTGTCGAGAGCGTCTACCATGGCTTCAACACCGTTGAAATTGAGGATGTAGTCCTGAATAGAAATCATCAGTTTTAAACAGGGAACATAAAGATCCACGTACAGCATCTCCATCATAAACAATCGTCCTAACCCCCGCATTGATCACCTTTTCCAAATTCGGCCTCGAATTCCTCATCCAATCACCCGTAGCCGCAAAGTTATTATACACATTCCTATTCGTCTCTTGCCAAGTCTGTTCCGCTTTAATCGTATTCTTAATCGAAGCCAAATACGTATCCAACGCAGGAGGATACGGATCTGGGTTCTGCGTAGGAACATAGTACACATCCCAGTTTCCAGCAAGAGGAGAAAGGATATTGTTGTTGCAGAAACTTTGAGCGCGAGAGCAGACAGTGTTGGAGCCTCCGTTGTTGCAAGAGGTGATTTGGTCTTTGCAGCCGCCGGATTCGGACCAGGCGGTCGTGGCGCGGTTCAGGGTGGATTGGGAGACGAGAGGGTGGTAGGGGTTTGAGGCGGCGTAGGCGAGGTAGCCGGGGTATTGGTTGAGGGGGTCCTGGGGAGAGGAGGTTTAGATTGTGAATTTAGACGAAGGAATGAGATCGACATACAGTAAGGCCGTCTCCGACACCGAGGACTTTCAAGTTTAGAGGAAGACCTTGAACAGTTCCAGCTTCGATCGCAGCGTTTTGGTCGAGGAAATGTCTGACATAGCAAATTAGTCACTAGTGTAAACCAAAGGTGGTCCAAACAAATACTCACGCAGCAAAAGTCGGTCCATAGTGTCCGCCGTATCTATACACATGCCGTTAGCCCGATGCAGTACGGCAACTTTAAGTCCACTTACGACTCGGTCCAAAGAGCCAAATCGTTCTCCTGTAAATGTGCAAACCTCTCATCGCTCAAGAAAATTTGCAAAAACGTCCAAACATCCTCTGCTGCTTCTTGAGAAGTCCCAACATCGAGTGTTCCATGGGAGAAACCCACGCCGACGGGTTGATCGATGAAGAGCATGTTGGCATTGGTGTTCCAGGAGAAGGGGTTTAGAGAGACGGTACGAGTGTCATTGTTGATGCGACATGGACCTAGTTCTTGGAAGAGACCGATCATGGAAGAGCTGCCGGGCTACATGAAGGAGTTAGATACATTGGTGTGATGTAGATAGATAGGGTCGGAATAGATTGAACGTACTCCACCATTGAACCAGAGCGCTAGAGGGGCGGATTCAGGGTTGTTTCGTGCTTCGAAGAACCAGAAGCTGTAAAATACATTATGAGCTGCCGCCGGACTATATCGATGACGATGTCGACAACGTACAAGATACTCTGGTTTGATGCGATATCACCGTAGCCAGTTGCCGAGTTGACTCCTGGAGTGGTTTCTACAAAGGCGAACACATTAGATTTTTGCGACCACGACCACTTCGAAATAGCACTTACCACACACACCCGGATTCTCTGTCACTCTCAACTGACCTGCCGCAGCGCTTTTGGCCGGTCTGACTATGTTTTCCAAACGGATAGGGAGGCTCTGTTCTACACCACCAAGGACACCATCAATATCGATAAACTGTCCTTTGCCCGAGACGATGGGGATGAAAGTTTGGGCGACGAGTGCCGCTGCGAGGGAGAGGAATGTCCAGCGAGCCATCAGAGAAAGAGAACCCCGGAGAAGTACCCTAGGAGAGTCAGAGGAGACGGCTGTCTTATATACTGACGGTGTTATATTTAGCGAAGTGGTGCATTTCTAAACATTTGATGTTCATCTGAAGCATACGGGGAAGGTGATTCGATCGTTTCGTCGTAATTTTTGTATCCGCTTCGAGCACGAGGATCAGTACTATGATGTCTTCCGTCAGGATGGTTGCAAACTCACAAGATCAATTCAGTTGAGTGATTGCAGCATTGTGTATCGAGTTCCGAAGTCATATGGTGACGAGCCAGATGGTGCGGTACCGTGAAGATAAGCTGATATCAGGCTTCAGAGATTTGTTGCACCATATGTAGTCGAACAAGATATTTTTAGCTTTGACTTAGGCTGAGCATGGATTGGATGGAGAACGGGGCCGCGGAAAAACCGCGAGGCAACATAAGATAAAAGGGTCGAAAATGAGACGGACATTGGTAGAAAGGAAAGCTTCCGAGTGGCTATGAAAGCGTTCTCGATCAGAGATGGAACGCCGGGGCAAGGAGCGGATGACAATTTATTCAGAAAGGTGTACGTGAAGACAAGATACGTATCAGTGTGGTACAGTAAGATTGGTAAACGTTCCTGGAGAAAAGACGTCAGTCAATGAACCTAAATGAGGCGAAGAGTAGGCAAGTATCAGACATGAACGGTGTCCTTCATGAAAATCGGACATATGCTTGTATAATTTAAAAAAAGCATCATGCGATGGAAAAAGAGAATCTTAAACTTACATTAAAGACCAAACCGACATAGTAATCCACCATGCGCCTAAATGAATACATGTAAGCAACTATCGGGAACTGCGCCAGAGGAATTGCTTCAGCGGGTGGTGTGTGGCAAAGGGCCCATGAAATATCGTCGCCCGCCAATAGAGTTCGTCATAAGCGCAGAAAATATCAGCGTACTCACAGTGACCTGTGAAAGTGTATCAGCTATGTAAAACCCAAAGCAAAAATGAAAAAAGCTCAGTTGGTGATGCATGTTACGAGTGTGGATCATCGAATGAACGTCACCAACTCGGTGTATGGAAAAGAATCATCATGTAGAAACAAGAGGAGAAATTCCTCACCTTACACCTCAGTTGAAGCTGCGGACATTGTAGAGTGACAAGAACAACGTGAAAAAGTTTTGAGAAATATATTCAAGCTCCGACTGAAAATGACTGTACAGTTCAAGGGTGCTCCCTGTTTTCTCTCTAACCCTTCTGCAATGCGGTAAGTCTCTTTCGTCGTTGGCTTCTTCATGATGAACCATCTGTTCAGTTCTGCTTCCGAAAGAGATCAATCTCTTGTGGATATCCTTTTACCAAAAACTCTCAACTGAAATTCCTTTTCTGCGTGTTCTATCACTTGATTCTGACCTCTCTCTTCCAGACTTTTGTTTCTTCATGGTTTGAGTGGTCCATGGGGGTCTTAAAATCGTCACATCCGTACAGCTGGTGGGTAAACGATGCATTTTTAAAACTTCAATCTTCGTCTTTCCGTGATGAACATCTTATTCAGTTCTGCTTCCGAAAGAGCTCGTCTCTTGTGGACAACCTTTTACCAAAATACTCTCAACTGATCCAAATTTCTGCCTTGAACATTCTCGAGCACTTCTATAGAATTTTCTGCTGACACGTTACTTTCCAGGTTTCGATATCCTCCGTATCTCTTCCTTGTCGCTGGTCTCAATGGTGAGCGCCTCGTTTCCTTGTTCCATCCCATCCGGATGAAAACAAAGTTCATCCATTCTTTGAGTTCTTGTTTGACACCTTGTTGCACGAGTCCTTCGTTTCCTCTGGGATTGAAGTGTACACCCTGCACCGTTCTGGTGTAGACGTGTCGATTCTGTAGCTCGTTTGTTTGCAAGAGAAAAGAAAATAACGGCTTCTCTGATATCTTCCTCTTCTCATCACCGCTTGCGTTCATTTGCAACATCCGCTGACGACCCTTTGTCAATGCAGGTGTGTCGATATTGCTTATACGTATGACTGTAGATATAGTAGTTTTCTGGTCAATGGAATACCTTTGCAGCTTCATCAAGGCCGTGAGCTTTGCATTCTATTTGCGTCTTGTTCTCATCTGAAGGTCTGGATTCAACGTGAACAAATGCGGGTTCCGTGCTCTCTCCAAGCAGTCTGCTATTGGGAAATTGCGTATATGAAGGGCTTGTCGTTCCGTAAATACCCTGGCAACAGCCCTCATCGAGCGCATGCCATTGATCAAATGTTGGTCTTGGTATGCGTGTGTGTACCGGCAAAAATCATTATAAAAATGCCAGGCACCGTGCCCATATCATCAGGCTTGCTTTTTCCTTTCTTCCACTGTCACTTCCTTCTCTGCTAAGGCTCAACGCCTGAGGACTGGTTCCGTTATTTGTGGTTTCTGCTCGGGATCCTTCATCGACTCGCTCTTCTCATAAACTTCTCATTCCTTTGACATCACCTGTTCTCCAAATATGTTCGCTTTCCGTCAGTTTGTCCTGTTTGCGTCTGCATCTGCATTACTCTCCTCTGTTTTTGCTGGTAAGCTCACTCTTACTCCTCTGTCTTGATCTACTTCGCATTGAACACTTTCCACTTCAGCTCCAGCTCCCGTCCGCCGTCAAAACCCTTGCTTCGTAACCGGTCCCGTAGCCCTACCCGCCGAAGTCTCTTCTGGACTCACTTCCCTGACCCCGGCTATCACATGCGACAACTCTGTCCAAGTCGCACCTGGCGTACCAGATGTCTCTTCTGGTGGTGTCAAGTTTAGTCAGATCGATTTCCAAAAATCGAGTTCGAGCCCAATTGGGTTTGCACTGTGAGTTTTCGTGCACTCTTGGCATGCGCGTTTCTTACACACACCGACACGCAGGCAAACATTCAAGACTCCAGCAGACCCAGCAGATGCTGACCTAGAGCTGCTGCAGAACCAGCTGAACACTTATTTGGCTGTCGAAGCTGGTGTTAGAGTGCGTCTTCTACCTTCGTTTGTACAAACTCGTCTTCTAACAATACCAAAATGCAGTCTCAATCCAACTCTGGTGCTCTTCTGAACCAGCTCAAAGGACCAAAGTTCTTCCTCCAGTTCCAAATTGCGCGCGTAAACGAAGCAAGAGGTGTACAAGTCGGCGTAGCAGATACAGTTGAGCATCAGCTAGGCAAGGTTATCAAGGTGTGTTTTGTGTACTTGTTCCGCCTTCGTTGTGTCAATAGGTCTTCTGTAGAATGCTGGTGGTGCTTCTCAGGCTGAGATTGCTCAAGTTAACGCGTTGGCGACGCAAATATAAAGGTAATAGGGAGAGACTATCTGCCGTGTACATTTGTGGTCGCTTGAACGGTGATGGGGAGAGAGATATCGATGAACATGGTGATCCTGAGCAATACCTTCTTATTTTTCTGCCGGTCCTTCATTCCCGTCGAAATCGTGGTCGTAAATAGTAGTGAAATACTACGTGTTTTTTCTTTATCAGTGACTGTGTAGTGGAAGTAAGCGTATTCACTTCACAAGGAGCATTAGCGGGAACGCCCACGGTTTTACATAAAGTGCCATCGCACCTCGTTGAAGTTGCTCCGTTTTCAATCTTCGTCTTCAACTATTTTAGTAAAGTAGGATGCAGACAACGACGACTGTTCTATGTCAGCAATGCCATGCAGAAGTTTCGAAACCGTATCCTTTAATCGACATTGAGCGCCTTCTAACGTCGAGATTGCCTTATTGCGACCTTTAGTTGACGAGTGTCAACACGTTGATCAAACACCCTATGAGATACGATCGATTTAATCCATGCTAAGAAGGAGTGAGGGGCGAGGTCAAGTTGAAGCTCAAGTATGTCATAGTCAATGAGCTGGTCATTGACGCGTCAACTTCAAGACATGTTTCCGTTCCCCCATGCTGGATCCCTCTTCATCTATTAGTATCACTGACATTCACCTCGCGCTTGCGCTGCGAATCTATCATTAAATCGATCCATACTTGCGGTGAAATGCAGGCAACGAAAACTGTTCTATGTCAACGATGCCAAGCAGAACTTCCAGTAAACGCGAAAGCGTGTCCTCCAATCTCTATCGAGCGATTTCGCTCAATGGATATCCCTTCTAACACCGACATTACTCGAATTATACCTGTCCTTGACGAATGTCAAACAGACCTGGACCATTACAGCGAAGAGATTGAGAAACTCTCCGAAACTCTCGCTACTTTGAAGAGAAAAAAAGACGAATTGCAGGCTTATAGAGACCATCAAGCTTCATTTGTCTCACCAGTTCGAAGGCTTCCTGCTGAGGTCTTGATGGAAATATTCACTTTGTGTTGTAGCACAGGCCTTACCATCAAAGGCTTCAAGGACAAAGTCTCTGCCCCTACCCTCTTCCTCTCACAGACGTGTTCATTTTGGCATCGAGTCACACTGTCTACACCAGCGTTGTGGTCAAATCTATCCATTAATTTGTGCGAATTTAAGCCAAATAATGGAACTCGATTGCATAATCTACTCAAACTCTATCTCAACCGCTCAATAGAAGGTCCAGGACTTTCTTTTGAAGTGAGTGCATACGAAGAATATCAGCACACTGAACGACTTGACACGGAGGGGTGGGCAGCATTTGGCACCCTCCTTCGCGCCCGAGATATCTGGACACGAGCTTCGTTCAACTTGCCGTGGATTTTATATTCTGACGTGTTTGAACGCCTCGACGGATTTCACTTATGGAAGCGCGGTGCTCATTTGCCTAATTTGAAGCATCTTTCTATCAAATGGCCAAAAGAGTACATAGACTCGGAGTTTGGATCTGAGGAACTCTTCTTTGCTACACCTCCGAGTCCGCCTTTCTTCGAAGTTTTAATGCATGCATCAGCGTTGCAGTCTTTTTACCTCGATGAGCTCCGGAACCATTCAGGTTTTGAATGTCTTCCATTGCACCATGCAAAAGAGCTTTCCGTCTCCGAGATTGGACAGTTTTCGGACTTGCTTTGGCTCTTGACGCGTTGCGCTAAGAATTGCGTAAAGATCAAGTTTAGCACTCCTGCCCTGGACATTGAAGAGCCAGAGGATTTCTCTGCTGGCAGCCTGCCCGAGATTGTCTTTCCCGATTTGCACTTTCTGAAGTATAGTTTCGAGCACTCTGACTTCCACGTACCAAAAATCCTTTCTACCCTGACTCTTCCCTCACTTACTACTCTTGAGCTCGGTCTCAATCGACATGTTTTACATCAGCAGCCGCCGGACTGGCGACAAGCTATGTTCCGGGATCTCATGAACATGCTTGATCGTTCAGGTTGTTCTCTGAAGAACCTGAGCATCGTAGGCAGGCTCTTCGAGACGGACAGAGAATGGATAAAGATCTTTAGTGCAACACCTAGTGTGGAAAACTTGACCATCGATGTGGGCCAATGGCACAAAGCAGTCTTAACAGGCGAACTATTTGAGGCCCTCTCCTTCAACTGTGTTCCTGACCAGTATATCGTCCTACCGAACTTGAAAATGCTTCGTCTATCATTTGAGGAGGATTTCTTTCAGAACTTGGGGCTCTCGGGAACTAAACCTAGTCGCCTACCCAATGAAATGGATATTTTTTCGATGATAAAATCTCGAAGAACAGCCGACGGGATGCAGATCCGGAGGTTGCAATGCTTTACATTAGACTGCAAAGTGACGACAGTTGCAGCACATCGGTGGGTGCAGAATTTTGATTCCGATGTTGAACCTGGTCTTGGTGCCCTGAAGAAGGGTGGATTGCGGTTGTCTTTAAAGACAAGGTAGCGATATACCTCAGGCTGGTAGCCTGTATACCTAAACTTTACTTTTTTCAACATATTATTTCTTTCAAGTTTGACAAAGCCCAAAAACCTCTGTACTGCGTTCCCTCTTTGATATCTTGTCTCTACTTTATTTCTCTTGGTCCTCGACATTTCACTCCTCGTGGCAGCTTTTGGAGAAGTATTAGTTTGCGTCGATTCACTTGGTATAGTACATGGTCTATTTTGCCTTCATACATTAAAAAGGTAATCTGTAGAGAATAAAACCTTAATTTCTACTGCTGGGACCCTATACTCTTCATGAATCAAACATCGGGAAAGCATCAAAGGGTTCATGGGTGATGATGAGTCTCCTAATGGTGAAATCTTCGACGTCGAACCGTCCATAACCAGAAGCCCCTCTACATTGTTACGAGTAGGAAAGCCAAGCTAATTAGCCACTCGGATAAAAATGAAAAATGGCAGAAACACGCACCCTAATCCAATTAGACCGTAATGGGGTTCAGAATGAATGGTCAGACCATTGATATTGGTATATCCTGTATGGATCCGGAATGAATTAGTCCTCAAGGTCGCGTTAAAAGAAGTGATTTGAACGCACCTGCGTTGATACGAGCCGCAATCTTTTGCCCTTTATAAAGATCAGAAGTCCAGAGAGACGACGTGAGCGAGTACTCGGTAGCATTCGCTAGATCGATAGCTTCGTCTACGGTGTCCACAACAGCGATGATGACGACTGTCCATTACGATAAATGGATAAATGTAGTTCAGCGTTAAGAATCGAGTCAACACTTACCCGGTCCAAAACTCTCCCTTTCCCACAATCTCATCCCTGGCTTGACATCTACGACCACATGAGGCTGGACCACCGCACCCTTTCTTTCCAAGTCCCCCACGAGTATCTTTGCCCCGGTTTCTTGCGCCTCTTTCAGCAAGCCAATGACGTTTTCCGCAGACCCTTCAGAAAACAGAGCGCCCAATTTGACCGCTTTATCCGAAGCGCTGGCGTTTTGAATGTCTCCAGCTTTGATGGATTTTGCAAGCGAACAAATCTTCTCGATGAGAGCTTCCGCAATGGGTCGTTGAACGATGACGCGTTCAGTTGACATACAAATTTGGCCAGAGTGCATCATGGCGCCTGTTACAATCGCTTTTGAGGCTTGGTTCAAGTCTGCGTCCGAGAGGACCTATTGATTACTTCAAAACGCGAAAAAAAAGAAAGAGAAAACCTATAGAGACTTACAACAGCAGGTGCCTTTCCTCCAAGCTCCAACACGCAAGGTTTGAGGTGTTTGGCACATTCCATGGCGATAATCTTGCCTACTCGGTCACTACCCGTAAACTGAGGAACGGATCAGATCCAACAAGAGATAAAAGTTCGTATTCAGAGCTCACGTTGACTTTGCGGACCAAAGGATGAGCAATTATCTCGGCCGTTAATGCTGGGGCAGTTTCTTTCGAAGTTGACAGGAAGTTGAGCACACCGGGAGGTAGTCCGGCTTCCGCAAAGGCTTGCATCACAATATATTGAGTTTTAGGGCTCAATTCTGATGAACGAAATACGATTGTGTTTCCGCAGATAATGGGTACGGCTATTGCACGCAATGTGAGGACGATAGGAGCATTCCAGGGTGAAATCGCGAATCTGGAGCAGCAATATCAGTCCGTCGGTGGAGTCGAGAGATAAAGACCACTCACATAACGCCCATAGCTCTCCTTTGCGCAATCACAGATGCATTTGTCCTCTCAGACGGGAACGACTCTCCTCGCAAAAGGTTCAACAGCCCAGCGGTAACGCGTAGAATCTTTCCAGCACCGGTCCAATTATGCATGGCCATTGCAGGTGAAGCAGCCGTCTCCTCCGCGACATGCTGGAAAATCATCTTCTTATACTTGTCGGAATCAAAGATGTCAGCAGCTTTCATGAATATGTTGCGTCTCTGGTCGACAGAAGAGTGTTCCCAAGTTTTGAAAGCATTCCCTGCTGCAGTGATAGCAGATAAACAGTCATCTTTGGAAGCGCTGGCAGAGACGCCTACGACTTGTTGAGAGTAGGGGTTACGAACTTCAAAAGTTTCGCCTGTGCTCGAGTGTACTTCTTGGCCGTTTATGTAGAGTGGTGTGATTGGAGACATGGTGCAAGGAAGGATTCCGTAGGGGGTTCCTGTTATTTAGTTGTGGCCGACTCCAGGACCATAATAAGCTAGATCCATGGGAAATCATTGTAAGAAAAGAGGAACGCATGTGGTCGTTGCTCAGTCATCGAGTTCGTCATTGGGTAGTGCTAGTTTCCGCCCAACAGATTCCGACTAACCGAGCGCTGGATCTAATCAAGGCTACTCCTGACGTCAAGGTTGCTTATAGTCCAAACTTGGAGTCGTCTCGGGGAATTTGAGAAAGCTTCTCGCTGCTCGAACGATTGCGTAGTTGACCAGAGTCGACCGCGAATTTTAAGTAGTAATTCATTCGTACTTTTCCGAACATGTCTCGAACTCGCGTACTAAAAAATTAACATTCAGGGTATGTAGTATCATATAGAATGTCCAAGTTATGCCCTGTCACTAAAACCCGATTTTACTTAGAGCCACGCGAGGCCGAAAAGGAAAGAAACTAAAGTGGAAGCAGAAGACACAGAGACGGACCAAGCAGAGTTGGACTCGGTCGAAGCAGCAGCCTCAGCGGTAGAAGAACCGGACGATCCAGATGATCCAGAAGCGTCAGGGGGACCACCAGAACCACCAGGGCCACCGCCCATTGAGTTTTCATCGGCAACACCACCTTCCTCAGTAAGGGTAGCAGCGGGGCTGGTAGTGTAAGTAGCACTAGTGTCGATACCGACAGAACTCCACATCATGAGACCAGAAGAGATATCATCGCCTAAAAGCACATAGGAGAGGACGGGGTCGATATCTTCAGCCTCGTCACTCATGATATCGTCCTCTTCGTTGGTGGTAAGTGTCTGGGTATTGCTGGTGTATGGTTCGAGCTCTTCCACAGACGAAATGAGAGACTGGTCGAAGAAAAGTTGACCAACGTGGCTAATGGAATCGCCGATGTAAGTACCATTATCGAAGACGGTACCATTAGTCTGGTGAGCCATAACGTGGATGTGGGTAGCACGACCGGTATAGTGACCAGGGAAGATACTGAGCCACTGTGCGACACCATCCTCGTCGGTCTTTTGAATACCACGGAGGAAGGTCGTGTTCTAAACACATTCTCGTGGTCAAACGACGAGCGAAACCGAAGAAAGTAAGGAACGTACCAAGTTGGTCTCATCGTTGGAGTTGCCGTTACCATTGGAAACTACACCAGCATAGACACCGGTAGCATTTGCTGAAGAGATGGTAATTAGCGTCAGAAAAATATAGGTTGACTAGAACGCACCATGCCAGAAATCAATGTAAATATCAGAGACAGGCTCGCAAGTGTTAACATCGATGAGTTGCACATCAACGTAGATATCTACGCCCTCTTGGTCCTCGCGAAGGTCCCATCGAACATATTCGCCTTCGACGTCTGCGAAAGGCAGATATCAGTGTATCTCTCATGGAATGAAAAGAAAAAAAGCTTACAATAAGGTCCCTGAGTAGTTTCCGGACCCAAGACGCACGAACTGTTTCCGTCAAAGAGAGTGGCAGCATCCGTGTTATTGGTGATACCAGTCTTGTTGGACAAATGGTCAGTGGCCAAGACTGTGCTAAAGTCTCGTTTGAAGGGAGCAGCTGTAGACCCCAAAGTCAGATGCTGAATCTTACAAGAAAGAAGATTCGCCACTTGCCAGAGTCCAAACCACGCTTTTTCCTAATGTTTTGAGCCATCTGTTCACGGCGGGCCTTGGCCTTCTCATGAACACCACCACGCTTGTTCAATTCGGATTGGCAGTTGGCCAGTGAACGACGAGCGTTTTTCTGGAAGATGGCACGCTTCATGGCCTCAGGGGATCCAGGAGCATGATGAGGATGGGCAGCGGAAAGCTGAGCGAGAGAAGCAACTGTGACGGCCGCAGAGAAGATGGTGGATAGGAAAACCATTGCTGAGTCGTAAGAGTGAGTGAGGATGGCTCTAGTGAAACTTTTTTTCGTCCTTTATAGGCAAAAAAAACGAACGGTAGTACAATTGGGCCGCAGTCGCTTAAGTTGAGCATGATCCTCGATGAAAGAAAGCGACTTCTCGCAAACGCAGTGTTATTACGCCTGCGATGATGGTGCGACAGTTCGCGCTCAGCCTTGAAAGGGTGATTCCGATAACATACGCACTGATCGTATGGACTCGTGCTGCGGAGACGTAGGTGAGCTGCGCTGAAGACTCTGTATGAAATGAAGAAGGTTTTTGAGGTGAAAACTGGCTCGAATCTATTCTTTCAAAGAAAACACTGTCAAGTTCTGAATCCATAGTCAAAGGCCAAGAAAAACTACCTAGGGTCATTTTGTAACTTCCGCTGTCCAACGACTACATGTGATGTTCAGATCTCTGGAAGTAGGAAGGAAGAATACTGTTCCAACCACAGTGACCGAACGACGCGTCGGACGCGCTGCAGTCTTGGCATCTCTTGGCTCAGAAAAGGGACCCAATCAGCAAAAGTTGTTTTGTCCGGATACATACTCGAGTAGTATACAATTATGTTTCCAGTCGCTGCTATCAAAGAATACCAACTCATTGCGATATGAGAAATAGTTGTTTGCTTTTCGGAACAATCTTGGACATCCCGAAGATGAAAAGTAGAATATCGATGAGATAGGCAAGCGTTGTGAATGCTGCGGGAAGAAAAGCGATGATCCCGAAGTTCGATTTTACTTAATTCCGAGCTGACTGCATCGAGATTCGATGTGAATGTACAAAGCCTAAAGGACGGAATACCAATGTGTAATGTTGGCTGCAGATCAAGTAGCTTTTACAGTAATTGTAGTGGGAGGGCATCCATCAACTTCATTGTCACTCATTTCAGCACATCCTAGTACACTCCGGGCACAATTTTCCACGGAACCCGACTTTTCCAATCCACCCATTGCTTCCCAAATTCCTTCTTGAGCACCCTCTCTTCCTTCGGCAGTCGAAGCAGTAAACTGACAGATACGGCTGCCCAAAGAGCCATATAGCCTACTGCTGCAAGCTGACCAAGTAACGTTTCTAGTATCCCACTTTCCCGTACCCAAGAGCCTCTTGATGATAAAACGGTGAAAATCCCAAAGGATGATAAGAGCGATGCTGCGTATCCTGGATGTCGAATTACACCGTAAGGACCCGAGGTTACGAGCTGGTGGTCTTTGAGTATAGCGACTTCAAACGTAAAATGTCGACCTAGAGTTTGGTAGCAGCGGTGCCGAAGAAAGGTGGCTGCTAGTATGATTGCGATTCCGAAATAGAATTGAATTCCTGGCTGAAGATTTGGAGACTTTGTCTCGGGCCAGGACTCGGAGTTTTCTTTTCTGAATAGAAAAGACGAGGCGCGCTCGAGGAAAGCAACAACATCATTGTATTTTCCTTGATGGTCAAGCAGAGTGACGAAGGCTTCAAAGATGAACAGCCAAGTAAAAGCCCACTAAAACCACGAGACCGATTAGCTTCCTTTCAGTGTACAATCAAAACTGGGTGCACCGATAGTGTCCGATGGGTACTGGCTAATATCCTTTCGTGTCTTCTCTTCGTCAATCGTATTTCGTTGATCGCAGGACGAACATTTGGAGACGTCCAGGCCATATGAACGCATCCAGCAGCGAATAAAAGGCAAGAGAACTTGAGCAAAAGCATGCTTTGTGGTCGGCGTATCAAGGTTTACTTTGGTGATGGTGGTCAGAGTTGGGGAGCGCCGACAGGTGCAACGAACGGAAAGTACTCAAAGCGGGTGTACAAATATTACAACATGCATCCATTTCTTTGGTGCATCACCTGAGACGAGTCCGACAGCAAGAAAGCTCATAGCATTCAGTTCAATGAAAGTAGCACATGTACGCCGGCCCCATGGGAATGATTACTTGTAAGTAAATACTGTATTGAAGAATGACCAGGGGGCATGGAACCGTTCTTCAAATAGCTTGAGAAATTTAGACTTTTCGAGTCTTCGGAGATTTTCAGGGGTTCTCGAGCTGCAGTCTTCGGCCTAGCAAGCCATTTTTCAGTAGCACAGTATACAAGCTGGTTCAAGATGAGCAGGAAAGTTACGCATCAGATCTCGGGTTTCAATAAGTATCAAGGTATTTCGCACATAAGCCTAGATCTTGACCGGAAACAGAGTCAGACGACAAGAAGACGGTGATGGTCTTGGAGAAGGTACATCGGGTAATGCCGAGACCGAACCGAAGGTTCGCATTGAGACTCCAGCTATACGTGGAGGAAAACACAGAGCACACGGTAAATACTATATGAGACTGCAGCAACAATGCAAGAGTTTCATCAGATGCTATCCAGAAATTTGACCAAGTCTACCATTTCGCTCACGTCGCACGAAAGAGAAGAAAAAATAATGACATTTGCAGCTTGTGAAGGATCGTCAAGGATGGATTTGATATCGAGGAATGGTTGGATATGAATATATGGACACATTGTCAATGACGTCGTGAATTCGCAAGTGCATATAATCGGTGAACTGGAGTTCATGAGCCTTCTTGCAGTTGGGATGTTGGAGACCGGTGATCAAGGACAAGGAAGAACTTTATCCAGCGTCTAGGTCCTTTGTAGGCGACTTGACAATCATTGGAGTAGAAGTTCCGCTTTTCACGAACTTCATATTGATTGTATGTATGGGTCGAATTGGCTTCGTGTTGGCAACATGGCACTCAAGCTAGGGTCTGGTCATAGGACGTTCTTCGAATCATCGACACATGTTTGAGGGATGTGGAAGGTCTTCAGAATCGATCATTGCTCCAAGATGGTGTTGATAAGAGTTGCCCGTAGCCCAGGAAAGCCGGTCTGATACCTCAGTCATGGTTAACGTTGTCCCAGCCAACAATGGAAGACGTAAAAAGTCCATTGTGGGTCCACAAGTACATGGAGATGAATTTTGCAATTGGATGAAAGATATGTTGTGGGAGGCAAATCGAATTCTAACCAAGGTCACACACAGTAATACGAGAATGACGGAGCCGACGGTCTTGAAGTTTGAAATTTTGAGAATTTGAGTGCTCGATTCAGTCAATGCTCTTCCTGATGAGGTGGTTAAAGTGATTAGGCAAGTGTCTAGCTATAGGGCATATACACTGAAGACTAATAGACCAAATTTTTCCAATGAACTTTGTTGTTGATTATTCAACACGCGTCAAAACTTGAGGCGCTGGCGTCATATCTTGACAACGTTTCCTTCGTTCCTGCTGGTGTTCTACACCACCGGCCTCTTTTTTCATTCAGTTCAGCAGAAGAGCCGCGACGAACTTTTTAAGTATATGGTTTAAGCGATTTTATCACGAAAATGGAGGAACTTCGCGGTGTAGGTCCAGGGACTAGGTGAGCTTTATTCCGTTCTTCAAGATCCATGAGATATACTTAAGCTCAAGCACTCGTGGAAGTGCTATATAAGAGGGAGCAATGAGGCCTGGATTCTCATTGCATCTTCCCCATCTATTTCCGCCCAGTAACAGCTCCATCCGACTTCACTATGCCCAACGCGCTTTGTCCTACATTTCTCGCCGAGGGAAACTGCTCAAATACTGCTTGCAATCTTGTGCACAGTGTCCTCTCGTGCGAAGTATGTGGGATGATTTTACTGGACGATAATAGTTATAGGGGACATATGCGCTCCAGGAAACATATTCAACGTGCAACAGCTAGTACCAGGAACCGTTATCATTTTTGTTCCCTCTGCACTCACTACGCCAACAATGTAAACGAATGGCGGCAGCATGTCAAAAGTAGGAAACACGTCAACAAAGCTACTAAACGAGGTGTATCTTCCAACATCGAGCCCGAGTTTCCGGTCGACGTACCGGGCCAGCATTTTTGTGCACTGTGCCGACGACATATTCCTGAAAACCTATGGGCCCGCCATATTCGCTCCGATCAACACAAATCTCGGAAGAAGTACGCCATATTCAAGTCTGCCATGGAGGAGGCCGAAGAGGATAAGAATGGGGTGATCGTGACCGGGGAGTTTGACTTTGGAGTTGTCGAACCATCTTCTGCACTTGAGGGCGTTTCGGTGATGGGTAGGACAGAGGCTGGTGAACCTACCTGTCGGTTTATCTTCGTGGAATGTCAGCTAGCATCGTCGAGAAGTCGTGCGATGTACTCACCGTAAGATCCATTGCTTTGCCTTCTCTATAAATGATTTACAGTCTTTCTTTCAGGTTTCAAATTACTTTGCTCGGCACTGATCGCACAATCTGTGCTGGCGCTCCTTTGATCTTTCAGGTAACCATGAGGTCGGATTACATCGGACGCTGTGAGGACCGCCTCGAAATGGTTTTTGAAGACGTGCAAATGAAGAAACGGTTCATGATTGCTCGCTCGCTCCACGTTACCATTGGCAGCAGGGCTGACCACGAACTTCTCAAACCGAAGACTCCTTATGTTCCTCGCATACGTACTGGGCGTCCAACAGTACTGAGTATTGTTTCAGGAGAACCAGCGGATCTAGTCATCCCTTACAAAGGAAGGCTGACCTTGGCGCTTATACCCGAGTATTTAACAGAGCTACTTGAAACGGGGACGACGAGAGATATCATTCAAAGCTTGAGGTCGCTCTACTTGCCAGCAGTAATCAACAGTCAGACGTATTCGCGCCATTTCAAGCACTTGTTATGGATTGAAGAAGTACAAATGGAGCGAGTACTGGTTCTTTCTATACTTATACCTCTCACTAACTGTTTTATTTCAGGCGGGACCTCGAGCGCTATGCCATCCTTGATGCAAAACTAACGAGACATGCCACCGAGAACGTAGTCTCCGACAGACCGACCAACTACTACTAGTCCGTATTCTCGTGTTACATGTTTCGCTGATTGCTAATGAAGCTTTACAGCCTCAAAGTACCTGGTCTGGCTGAGAAGAGGCCCAGTGTACTCGTCGGTCCGTGTCTCTATCCTTTCTCTCACCTCTATCCTTAAATATCTTTCCAGGGGATCGCATCCTTGCTCAACGTCCTGACGGCAACGTCAAGATCAAGGCATTCGAAGGAGTCGTCCATGTCGTACACAAAGAAGAAGTCGGGCTTCGTTTCCACCATAGCTTCTCCGTCAGCCCCAGTGATCGTTTTCATTTTCGGTTCAGATTCAATCGCATTCCTATGAGACGTCAGCATCAAGCCTTGGACTCTGTTTTCTCCGAAGACCGAGTCCTGTTCCCTACCGGCGTTCATGTTCCTAGTACGGTACCAACAGTTCCAGCGAATGGTGCGCATGGGTTGATTTTGAAGAATGCGTTTGTTGGGACAAATCCTCCACAGTTGCAAGCAGTCTTGTCTATTGTGAGGAGTGCACCCGGATCCCTTCCTTTCATCATCTTTGGCCCGTGAGTCACCTATTCTCCGTCCATATCCATGTGCACTGACAAAATTACTCACAGACCTGGAACTGGCAAGACTGTCACGATGGTCGAGGCCATTCTCCAAGTCCTTGATGCTAAACCTTCAGCTCGCATCCTCGCGTGTGCTCCATCAAATTCCGCTGCAGATCTGATCGCAAGCCGACTCAGAGCCAACAATGCTCTCAGCAAAAAGCAGCTCTTCCGTGCATATGCTCCTTACAGGCCCAAAAAGGATGTGCCCCCAGAGCTTCTCGATTTCACCTGTGTCAACAGCAAAGGCCTTTTTACTGTTCCTTCCGATGCGGACATGAAAGATTACCGAGTTATCGTCTCCACTTGCGTCTCGGCCTCCATTTGCTCAGGAATCGGTATGCCTCGAGGTCACTTCTCCCATATCTTCATCGACGAGGCTGGTCATGCGACCGAGCCCGAAGCCATGGTGTCTATCAAGGGTATGGCAGATGGTAGAACAAATGTTGTGCTGTCTGGAGACCCTAAACAATTGGGCCCGGTTATTCGCTCAACGATTGCAAGACAGTTAGGGCTGGAAATGAGTTTTATTGAGAGATTGATGGGTAGAGATGTATATGATGAGGTAGCGGGTTACGGACGAACGTAAGTATTATGACTTGTGTTTGTTCTCACTTTGACCTTTTTGTCCCTTTGCATCAGCGTTGTGAAACTCGTCAAGAACTTCCGTTCTCATCCTGCCATTCTCAGGTTCCCCAATGAGAGATTCTACCGTGGCGACTTGCAAGCCTGTGGGAGCTCAAAGGTCATCAACCATTTCTTGGCCTTATATCCACTCGTAGACAAGGCGAAAAAGTTCCCTATCGTATTTCATTCCGTCTCGGGCAAAGACGACAGAGAAGGGACATCACCGTCTTTCTTCAATATTGACGAAGTGATTGTGGTGAAGACCTTGATTGAGAGATTGAAGGCTAACAGGAGGCTGAGGATCGGTGAGGCTTTTTGTTTTTCTGCGAGTTTTACGCTGACTGGGAATTGTTTCTTATAGCCGATGACGATATTGGGATCATTGCGCCATATCATGCACAAGTGCTAAAAATACGAACTGCGTTAAAGGCAATTGTGGATCCGGTCAAGCTCAAAGTTGGCAGTGTTGAGGAATTCCAGGGACAAGTGATTCATTAAATTTTGGCAGCGGTATTTGGTATTTACCCGCAACTATGCAGGAACGTCGCGCTATCGTCATCTCCACAGTCCGAAGTAGTAAAGAGTTCGTGCAGTACGACTTGCGGCACACATTGGGTTTCGTGGCTAATCCCCGCCGGTTCAATGGTACACCTTGTTTTTCTTTGTTCAACTCTGTTCTGAATACTTATAATTCTGTAGTTGCCGTCACTCGTGCCCAGGCCCTTTTGTACATTGTCGGTGACCCATCCGTCCTTTCCCTCGATCCACTTTGGCGATCGTTCTTGAACTATGTGCATGTCAACGGTGGATGGACTGGTCCTGGTCCTACATGGGACACCAGTGCGCCCGTAGATGAGGCTGGAGGATATGATGCAGCTGTTAGGGCAGCTGCACTGGAAGACATGAATGAATTTACGAGGCGAATGGAGAGTATGACGTTGGATGGTGTCGGGGACGAGGATGATGCTGACGATGCTGATGCGAATTTAGATAGGCCATGGAACGAGGTAGAGTAGGTAGATCAGATGAATGACTGTACCTTTTGGACGACTTGTACATAGTATCTTTGGTGTAATCTATTTTCCTTGATAATCTTTTGACCCTGGTGATGTAGGTAATAGATCCTGAAGGTCAAACATTTGAGTGTTCGAGCGTTCAATGTCAAAGCTCGCTCCGATGAAGATAATTCCAAGCAGGATGTATACGCTGCAAAGAATGAGGGACTGATTTTCCTTCTGGGCCTATGTATAAGTTGGTTCAATGGTTGTGTAACGCGTCAAAACATGGACAACGTTTCTTTCGCTTGTTGATGTTCAACATTCAACCCCACCGGCTGGTTTTCATTCAGCCTAGCACAAGAGCCATAACGATCAACGTAAGTGCATATCAAATGATTTTGTAACAAAAAAGAGGAGTTTCTTCGCAAGTCTAAGGACCAGCTCAGCCTAGTGAGACTTTATTCACTTGGGTATGTGGGCCAGCAGAGGCCTGCTGGCATTCACGAGTCCTGAAATCAAAATGAAGCTATAGTAATGTTTAAAATTACTTGCAGAAACAGTGGCCTAAAATAGACTTGTTTAGCACTGGCAAAATTGGAATTCTTAAGAATCATTCTTATATCTAATTTCACTGTCTTATCAAGGCACACCTGCAGCAGGAAACTTTTTAAGCTTGTATTCATTTAAATCTACTTTGTATGGTAGATGGGGCCCTTCATAAATCTCATTGTCAATGCAACCTATTTGCAGAAAACAACTTGAATATATTGCTCAAAAATTTGAGAGGGTTGATTTTCAACTTTCACTGGATTCCAAGAATTCATTTACCAAGGCTTTCCAGATAAATTAATCAGATGTATATATTCAAACTTACAACTGGTCTTTTTTAGTGAACAACTTTAATGAGTAGACTCAGTCCTAGTTTGTATCATAATTTTAATTTTTCTTAAGCAGTATCAACTTAGATGTTCAAGTATTATAAAAACTATGTGTCATAACAATTGGTGCAATATTTCATCAAGCTACATGATGAGTCCATGGAAAATTTTGAATTGAAAAAAATTTCAGAAATGAAACTTCTTTAGTCATCCTTCAGTTAACTGTAATTCCTAAACTGTGATTGGTTAATCAAAATTTTTACACATGAGAGTTTCTGAAGTCACTGGGTTCCAGAACAGAATCAAGAAGGATCAAAGCAATTTAATAACTTCACTGTAACACTAATCTTATTGTATTTTATGTTTTATAGAACAGATAGAGATAAAAACAGACTACACAGTAATCTCATAATTACAGCACTTAGCTTCAGGTGGATCTTATGCTTGAGATTCAAATCTGTGTATAAGCATTGAAGTTATGGTTTACAGAATTCAATTGCAATGGTATGACAATAAGACCCACACCCATTGGCCTTTTACAGAGATCAAGAGTCTGAAAAATACAAGATATTTAAATTCCTCTAGAAATTCAAGACAAAGTAAATATACAGTACTAACTTGTAACATAGGGCAGCTATGAAGATGAGTTAAGATTAATAAAGCATGTCTGCATTAGATGGAATATATGTATGTAAGGCCCTTGAATATAATTCAAAGATATAGCATAAAAATAGGAGAAGTGTATACAAGAGCCTACCAAGTAGAGGAATAGTGATGTGCAGACAGGCTGTGAGCAAATGGCAACAGCCTGAGAAACAAATATACCATAACAACTGCTTAAACACGCCGCGTTCCAAGGTAAATTTGCCGGTAAATTGCCGGTAAACCGGTTAAACAATATTGCCGGAATACCGGATGGACAAACAAACCATCACATTCACTTAATCAGAGGGTTCAGATACTGGGTGTTGCATAATGGTTTGCAGGTCGTGAGATTTTGAGGGCTGTTTATTTGTATTTGTGAGTCAATGGCTTTTACTGATAGAGAGCGTTCCAAAAGCTCGTCTCATATACGGGAGGGTGCGTTTAAGACTCTGGATACAACGGCGAATAGCTTTACGCCTGCCTCAATGTCAGGAATAGTGAAAATTGCACCTAAATCATCAAATTACGTTTGCCCCTGACTACATAAGCTCGTGACGTCTTCGCCGTACATGCCGCAAGGTCTAGAGCAGTCGAAGCAAATACAAATAAATTGTCTCCAAAATTTGCGGACCTGCAAACCATTATGCAACACCCAGTAAAGAACGAATCCTTCATTTCATTCCGGACTCGTAATTCAATTCATGAAATGCGCTTAAGTGGATTCAGGGTTATATAAAGAGCAATGCGGCTCGAACTCTCATTGTTTCCACCTCGTAACACCCCCACCCGAATTCACTATGTCAAACAAGCCCTGTCCTACACTTCTTGCCCAAGGCAATTGTTCGAACGCTGCTTGCAAGTTTGGGCACAGTGTCTTCTCATGTGAAGTTTGTGGCATTCTATTACCGGATGACAAGAGCCATAAGGACCACATGCGTTCCGGATCGCACCTAAAAAATTCGACAGACATTAATCGAGACCGCTTTCACTTTTGCTGGATCTGCTCTCTGTATGTCAATAGTCCAGGCCAATGGAGTGCACACATTAAGAACCAGCAGCACGTAAAGAAAGCTAACAAACGAGGCGTGTCTCCTGTTATCGAACCCCAATTTCCAGTTGAGGTCCCTGGACATCGGTTCTGTGTTCTCTGTCAACAACATATCACCGAATCCTTATGGAACCGTCATACCAGATCCGATCGACATAAATCTCGAGAGAAATATGCTATGTTCAAGTCTGCTATGGATGAGGCCGAGGCAGACAAGAATGGTGCTACCGTTTCCGGAGAGTTTGACTTCGGACTTGTCGAGTCCTCTTCTGCAGCGCAGGGCATTTTGATGACAGGAAGGATAGAATCTAGTGAACCCAACTGCCGTTTTACTCTAATAGAATGTCAGTTGGCGTCTGCGAAAGGACGTGTAATGCATTCGCCGTAAGGGTTATTGTTCTGTCCTACTATGGAACCTGGCTTACTACGTTTTTCTTTCAGATTTCGGGTCACACTTCTCAGCACCGGCCAAACGATATCTTATGGCGCCTCCCTTTCGTTTACAGTGGCGATGAAATCCGATTACATTGGACGCTCGGAGGACCGCCTTGAAATGATTCTTGAAGACATGCAAATGAAGAAACAGTTCATGATTGCTCGCTCACTCCGCGTCACCATTGGTAGCAAGGCTGATCATGAATTTCTGAAACCAAAGGCACCCTACGTTCCTCGCCAACGCACCGAGCGACCTCCTGAATCGAACGTTGTTCAAGGAGAACCAGCACCAGCTCTCAATGCCATCCCATATAAGGGAAGGCTGACCTTGGCGCTTGTACCCAAGTATTTGACAGAACAACTCGAAACGGGGGCAGCAAAAGATATTATCCAAAACTTAAAGTCGCTCTACTTGCCAGCGGTGGTCAATAGTCAGACGTATTCTCGGTATTTCAAGCATTTATTGTGGGCGGAAGAGGTCCAAATGGAGTGGGTCTTGGTTTTTTCATACTTGTCTGATCATTCTAATTTAGATATGATCTGGAACGCTATGATATTCACGACGCAAAGCTAACGAGACACGCCACCCGAAACATGGTTTCTGCCGAACCGATCAACTACTATTAGTCTGTTCTTTTGCCTCCCATTTTTTGCTGATTACTAACAAGTTACTAAAGTCTCGAAGTGCCTGGTCTGGCCGAAAAGAGACCAAGTGTTCTTGTTGGTTCGTAGTCTCCTTATCTTTGTTTCCTAACTATCTTTACATGTTTTTCTTAGGTGATTGCATTCTGGCTCAACACTGCAATGCTGCTGACAAGACCAAGTGGTTCCAAGGAGTCGTCCATGTCGTACGTAGAGAAGAAGTTGGACTTCGTTTCCACCGTAGCTTTCCTGCGAATCCCAGCGATCGCTTTCGCGTTCGGTTCAAGCTCAACCGCATCCCTATGAGACGTCAGCATCAAGCGATGGACTACACCGTTTTCTCTGAAGATCGGGTCCTGTTCCCTACAAACCTTCATGTTCCTAGTACGGTTCCAACAATTCCAGCGAAGGAAATACATGGGATAATTTTGAGGAACGCATTGATCGGGACGAATCCTCCGCAGTTACAGGCTGTCTTGTCTATTGTAAAGCAAGCCCCGAGTTCACTCCCTTTCATCATCTTTGGCCCGTGAGTTGCCTATCCTACATCCATATATTTGCACCGACATCACTCACAGACCTGGAACCGGCAAGACTGTCACGATGATTGAAGCCATCTTTCAAGTTCTCAACGCTAACCCTTCAGCAAGAATCCTCGCATGTGCACCATCAAATTCCGCTGCAGATTTGATCACAAGCCGACTCAGAGCCAACAGGGCTCTCAGCAAAGAGCAGTTGTTCCGTGCGTATGCTCCTTCCAGGGCCAAGCATGAAGTGCCCCTAGAGCTTTTGGACTTCACCTGCATCAATAGCAATGGTCACTTCACCGTCCCACCCATTGCAAAGATGAAGAACTATCGAGTCATCGTCTCTAAGAACTATCGAGTCATCGTCTCTACTTGTTCCTCGGCCTCCATGTTCTCGGGAATCGGTATGCCTCGAGGACATTTTTCGCACATCTTCATTGACGAGGCAGGTCATGCAAGCGAGCCCGAGGCCATGATATCCATAAAGGGTATGGCGGACAGTAGGACAAACGTAGTATTGTCGGGGGATCCCAGACAGTTGGGACCGATTATTCGTTCGACGATTGCGAGACAGCTGGGCTTGGAAATGAGTTTCATTGAGAGATTAATGGGCAGAGATGTGTATGATGAGATAGTGGGTCATGGAAAGACGTGAGTGATTTTTGTGGTATTCATTCATTCTTGTTTCATGCGAGTGTTTCTTCGGATCAGTGTCGTCAAACTCGTCAAGAACTTCCGCTCGCATCCCGCCATTCTCAAATTCCCCAATGAAAGATTTTACCGTGGTGACTTGCAAGCGTGCGGGGATCCAAAGTTCATCAACTTTTATGTCGGGACATCGTATCTTGTCGACAAGGCTAAAAAGTTCCCTATCGTCTTCTACTCTATCTCGGGCAAGGATGACAGAGAGGCAACGTCACCATCTTTCTTCAATATCGATGAAGTGACTATGGTGAAAACCTTGATTGAGAAATTGAGGTCTAACAAACAGTTGAGGATTAGTGGGACCTTTCTGTTGTTTTCTGGAGAGCTTTGCGTTGACTGGGAACTATAGGCGATAACGATATTGGAGTCATTGCACCATACCATGCACAAGTACTGAAGATGAGGGCCGCACTAAGGGCATTCGCGGATTCGGTCAAAGTCAGCAGTGTTGAGGAATTCCAGGGACAAGTGAGTTGTTCAATGTCTTTGTATTGGTACTGGGTACTTACAGAAGAGCATACAGGAACGTCGCGTTATCATTATCTCCACAGTGCGAAGCAGCAAGGAATTTGTGCAGTATGACTTGCGGCACACATTGGGTTTCGTAGCTAATCCTCGCCGGTTCAATGGTATACTTTCTCTTTCTCTCTCCATCTTCATGTTCTGAATACTTATAATCCCGCAGTTGCCGTCACTCGCGCCCAGGCTCTTCTGTACATTGTCGGCAATCCATCCGTCCTTTCCCTCGACCCACTCTGGCGGTCATTCTTGAACTACGTGCATGTGAATGGTGGATGGTCTGGTCCTGGTCCTACATGGGACACGAGTGCACCTGTAGATGAAAGTGGAGGATACGATGCGGCCGTTAGAGCGGCTGCAGTGGAAGATATGGATGAGTTTACAAGGCGGATGGAGAGCTTGACGCTGGATGGTGTCAGGGACGAGGACGGAGATGATGATGTTGCTGCTGCTGATGCAAATGTTGACAGGCCGTGGAACGAGGCAGAGTAGATCAGATGAATGACTTGCGTATCTCCGATAAAATACTTTTTGGACTTGCCCATTGAAGTGAGATGTTAAAGTAGGAATTTGCGGTGATGGTGCCCGCAGTCAGTCTTGAAAATTTCCGATCCAGTAAACATATGGTTTGATTATATGGAATCATACCGCGGAAGGTAAATTGTGCAAAGGGTTTTGAAGCTGGTGTAGGCTCCCACTAGTAATCAGGAATTCTGTTGCAAGTTGCCCGTCGAAACTGAATGGATTGTGTCTAAGAAAGCCAGTTGGAATACATCACTGGTCATATGCTGCTGTCCTAGCGAGCAATGGAAGACGTAGAAAAGCGCCTAAACTGTGGGTCCACAAATACACGGAGATGAACTTTGCAATTGGATGAAGGGGTACCAAATACGTTGTGTGGGCGAATACTGTCAAAGATACTGAAGACAATAGGGTAGCTTCGGAACGTGGATATTTTGCCCAACCATATCCGGTCGAACCCTAGATTCCTAGATCCTGCATCCCCACGGATAATACAAGGAGAGTTGCCTTGAAGTGAATATTTGTATGCCTACTCTTCTTGGTGAGTAAGAGCATACCAAAGTTGTTGATGACATTGACAAACAAATCAACATCACGTTTCTTCCATTCCCCTTCAGGATTCAAGCTCTCCATTAGAGAAAGACTCAAGATGCAAGAATTAGCGGAAGAACCTTGAAATTTCAAGCTTCATGCTCAAACGATTTTGTACGAAGAAGGACCTGTTTCAAACCTGTTTGCTATTAGCATGGCAGAGGATATAATCGGAACTAGTTCGGCCTTGGAGAGTTTTGTTCCAATCACGGGAGAATCAAAGGAACGTTTATTTAAGCTCAAGCGCTCGTGGAGGGACTATATAAGAAGGTGAAAATGCGGCTGGATTCCCACTGCTTTTTCCCTTTCTCTCCACGTTCAGTAACACTTCCACCGACTTCGAAATCGCTATGCCTCGGCTACCCTGTCCTGCCTTGATGGCCCAGGGCGATTGTTCAAACTCTGCCTGCACGTTTGAACACAATGTCTTGAATTGCGAAGTCTGTGGGGTATTCGTACCGAACGAGAAGAGTTATAGGGATCATATGCGGTCTAGGAGACACATTCAACGTACTGAAAACAGTACTCAGAACAGATTCCATTTCTGCTCCCTGTGCAAAATCCACCTCAGTGGTACAACTGGTTGGCAGCAACACATCAAAGCCAAAAAGCACGTTAAGAAAGCTACTCAAGCAGGTCTATCTTCCAACATCGAGCCTGAATTCCCAATCGATATCCCTGGGCACCGTTTTTGTGTTCTCTGCCGAGAACATGTATCCGAATCTTTATGGAGTCGCCATACCGAATACAGGAGACACAAATCCAGAGAAAAACACGCTATCTTCAGGTCTGCTATGGATGAAGCCGAAGAGGATAAGAACGGAGCGGTTATATCCGGCGAGTTTGATTTTGGAGTTGTTGAGCCCTCTACCGCTGCGCAAGGCGTATCTGTAACAGGAAAGATGGAAGCTAGCGAACCTCATTGCCGTTTTACCCTCGTAGAGTGGCAGCTAGCATCTTCGAAAGGACGTGCGATGTATTCCCCGTAAGGCTGTTTATAATAGTTCAAGCTACGCAATAACTCACTCTTGTCTTTCTTTTAGATTTCAGGTTTCCCTGTCTGGAACCAATCGTACCATAGTCTATGGCCTTCCTTTGTCTTTCACGGCGACAATGAGGTCGGATTATATCGGGCGCTCGGAGGACCGCCTTGAGATGGTTTTCGAAGACATGCGAATGAATAAACAATTCATGATCACTCGTACGCTCCGCGTTACCATTGGCAGCAAAGCCGACCACGAGCTTCTCAAGCCCAGGACACCCTATATTCCTCGTCAGCGTACGGAGCGTCCACGGGAGTCGCAAGTTATTGAAGGAGAACCAGCGCCGGCACTCAATGCGATCCCTTACAAAGGAAGGCTTACACTTGCTCCTATTCCCAAATATCTGAGTGAACTACTGGAGACGGGGTCGACAAAGGACATCATCCAGAATTTGAGGAACCTCTACCTGCCTGCGGTCGTCAATAGCGAAACGTATTCTCGCCATTTCAAGCATTTGCTGTGGACCGAAGAGTTCCAAATGGAGTGAGTGTCTGCTCTCTCCATACTTACTCTTCATTGACTGTTTTATCTCAGGCGAGATCTAGAACGCTATGACATTCATAATGCAAAATTAACGAGACATGCCACTCGCGACGTGATTTCTGACAAGCCCACTAACTACTACTAGTCTGTTTTTTCATCTCTCATACTTTGCTAACCGCTAACAGTCTTACAGTCTCGAAGTACCGGGTCTTGCTGAAAAGCGGCCTAGTGTTCTTATCGGTTCGTATCTCTGTCCTGTCTCCTACTGTTCCCTCTTATGTCTTTTTAGGTGACTGTATCCTTGCTCAGGATCACAATGCCACTGACAAGACCAAGTGGTACCAAGGAATAGTCCATGTCGTTCGCAAGGAAGAAGTCGGGCTCCGTTTCCACCGTAGCTTTGTTGCCAATCCCAGCGATCGTTTTCATGCTCGGTTCAAACTCAATCGCATCCCTATGAGGCGTCAGCATCAAGCGATGGACTATACCGTCTTCTCTCAAGACCGGGTTCTATTCCCTTCTGACGTCCATGTTCCGAGCACTGCTCCAAGGGTTCCGACGAATGGGGCGCACGGGTTGACTTTGAGGAACCATTTGATTGGGACAAATCCTCCACAGTTGCAGGCGGTTCTATCCATTGCAAAAAGTCAACCTGGGTCACTTCCCTTTGTGATCTTTGGGCCGTGAGTTACTCGTTCTCTGTCTATACGCACAGGTGTTTACTATTAACTTCGCTATTAGCCCTGGAACTGGCAAGACTGTCACGATGGTCGAATCCATCTTCCAAGTCCTCAATGCGAATCCTTCCGCTCGGATCCTCGCATGTGCTCCATCGAATTCTGCCGCCGACCTGATCACGACTCGACTCAGCGCCAACAAGGCACTCAGCAAAGAACAGCTCTTCCGAGCATACGCTCCTTCCAGGTCCAAGAGCCAGGTACCTCTGGAGCTGCTCGACTTTGCTTGTGTCAACAACAATGGTCACTTTACTGTTCCTCCCATGGGAGTGATGAAGAATTATCGAGTCATTGTCTCCACTTGTGTCTCGGCCTCCATTGTTTCAGGCATTGGTATGCCTCGAGGTCATTTCTCTCATATATTCATCGATGAGGCTGGTCAGGCAACCGAGCCCGAAGCGATGATATCTATCAAGGGTATGGCGGATGGTAGGACGAACGTCGTGTTGTCCGGTGATCCTAAACAACTGGGGCCAGTTATTCGTTCAACAGTTGCGAGACAACTGGGTTTGGAAATGAGTTTTATTGAGAGGCTGATGGGTAGAGATGTGTATGATGAGGTGACGGGTCATGGAAAGACGTGAGTGGTTTGCGTATCCATTGTTCTTGTTTTGACACAAGTGCCTTTTTGGACTAGTGTCGTCAAACTCGTCAAAAATTTCCGTTCTCACCCTGCCATCCTCAAGTTCCCCAATGAAAGATTCTATCGTGGTGACTTGCAGGCATGTGGAGACCCGAAGGTCATCGACTTTTATGTCGGGTCATCACACCTTGTCAATAAAAAGTTCCCAATCGTCTTCCATTCTATCTCGGGCAAGGATGATAGAGAGGCGACATCGCCGTCTTTCTTCAACATCGATGAAGTGACGATGGTGAAGACTTTGATCCAGAAGCTGAGGGTGGACAGGAAACTCCGAATCAGTACGACTTATGTTTTTTTTCTGTGAAGTTTGTGTTGACTGGTGAATATAGGCGACGACGATATTGGGGTGATTGCACCGTACCATGCACAGGTATTGAAGATGCGAACTGCGTTGAGGGCAGTTGCAGATTCAGTGAAAGTTGGTAGTGTCGAGGAGTTCCAGGGACAGGCGAGTTTTTAAATGACGCTATTGTGGTACTCGGTGTACTGATGACTATACAGGAACGCCGTGTTATTATTATCTCTACAGTGCGAAGCAGTAGGGAGTTTGTGCAATATGATCTACGACACACCTTGGGTTTTGTAGCCAATCCTCGTCGCTTCAATGGTGCGTCCGCCTTTCCCTTTGAGCCTCATGTACTAATCATACTTCTGTAGTTGCTGTCACTCGTGCACAAGCTCTTCTGTATATTGTTGGTGACCCGTCTGTCCTCGCCCTCGATCCACTCTGGCGGTCGTTCTTGAATTATGTACACGTCAATGGTGGATGGTCCGGACCAATTCCTACATGGGACACGAGTGCACCCGTCGACGAAGCTGGAGGATACGATGCAGCTGTTAGGGCTGCTGCAGTGGAAGACATGAATGAATTCACGAGACGGATGGAAACTTTGACGTTGGATAGTGTCAGAGACGAGGACGGAGACGGGGATGTTGATGCTGCCGATGCGAATATTGATAGGCCGTGGAATGAAGTAGAGTAGGTGGACAATTGCAAGTGGAACGAGTCTGTATATCTTGGACAATTTGTACATATCTTTGCTAGCTTGAATGTATCACTGGTGTACTTTCCTCTTCTGTGAGAATTTCGATGACTCTTTGAGGGTACAGGCGTTGGTGGGAAGAGACTGGTTTTTTTTGGTTCCTGGTCAACGTGCGAATTTTGCGGACCTTGTTAAACCTCCCGTAGTCGACGGCGAATATCTCTGCTTTGACAGTCTATGAGATCATGATCCCCTTTGGGAGATAATGCTCGTCATCGGTGAAAAACTACGCTCTCGATTTCGACGTCACCACCCCGAAAGCCCATATATATTCTGTTCGCCACAACATGTTGAACAACATCTCCCTTTCTTCTCCTTTTCCACTTCGAACTAGCTTTTTTCGTGCGTAGCAGCAATGTTCATCCGCGTTACATACCGCTCAGTCCTCTTGTAGAACTCGCGCTTTGAAACATGTCTGGCGACGCGAATGCCGAGTATTCTTCCAAAGCCCACAACTATACCATGGTATGTACGTATCTATCAAAACAACAACCACTAACGCGTCTCTAGATCCAAGCTTTCGAGTGGTATAGCAAAGGCGGCGGTGTTCATTGGAAAAAGCTTGCAGAACGCGCTCCCGAGCTCGCATCGTTCGGTATCACTGCAATGTGGATTCCTCGTGAGTCGCTGTCCTTCAAGGTTTGCAACATGCATCGCTGACGCGTCTTTTGATCTCGTCCAGCTCCTACGAAGGCCGCAGGTCAAGACTCTGTTGGATACGATGTATACGACCTCTACGATTTGGGGGAGTTTGATCAGAAAGGCGGAAAGCGGACTAAATATGGAACCAGGGAAGAGTTGCTAGAGGCTATTAATGCAGCCAAGGAGCAGGGTATAGTAACCTATGTGGACGCGGTTCTGAACCATAGGCGCGTATATACGAATTTTTTCTCAGATCTTTCGTTATTGACATCTTATGGTTCGTTTAGATTCGGCGCCGACAATGCAGAGACATTTGCAGCTACCGAAGTCGACACCGAGGATAGAACGAAGGAGGTTTCGGATATGTATGATATCAAGGGATGGACAGGATTTGACTTTCCAGGTAGAGGAGACAAGGTACTTTGAACGCGTCTTTGGCAATAGACATTATTGATGACGACTCGCATTTTTCACAGTACAGCAAGCTGAAGTGGAACTTTAATCATTTCACTGGGGTCGACTATAACGAGAATGATGGCAAGACGTCCATCTTCCGAATTCAGGGAGATGGAAAATATTGGGCTCGTGGTGTCGATAGGGAAAACCAGAATTATGACTATTTGAGTATGTCGCTTTTGCTGTCTTTAACTCAAGCTTGCTGACCACGGACCTTAGTGGGAGCCGACATTGACCACAACCACCCCGAAGCCCGTGAGGACATTATCAATTGGGGCAAATGGATTGTCAAGGAACTAGGCGCAGCTGGATTTAGATTTGACGCTATCAAAGTACTCGTTCTTTCATGCCTTCCCTTGTTCTATCTCTGACCGTACTTTCATAGCACATTGACAGAGGCTTCATCGCTGACTTTGTGAAATCCGTTCGGGCTGAAACCGATAAACCGAAACTATTCGCAGTCGGCGAATTTTGGAAGGACTCGTTGGAGGATATTGAAGCGTACTTGGGTGCTCTCGAGACTCAGGTGGGTGTTTCGTCTGTTTATATTCAGTATCCACATTCCAACTCTCATTGCAATACAGTTCAGCGTTTTCGACGCTCCTCTTCACTACAACTTTAAGGAGGCCGGAGATCGCGCGGAGGAATATGATATGCGGGCGATTTGGGATGGAACGGTTGTACAGAAGAGGCCTATTGATGCTGTGACGCTTGTGGATAACCATGAGTACTACTTGTCACTCTTTAAATCTTCGCGGATTCTCTGACACTGTCTTTTCTTTGTTCAGCACTCAAGTCGGTCAAGCATTGGAAAGCTGGGTCTCGCCTACCTTCAAGCCTTTGGCGTACGCTTTGATCTTGCTTAGGCCAGATGGATATCCGTAAACTCGTTTCCTGCCAGTTGCTTAACTTGAGTTGACAACTTTGTAGATGTGTCTTTTGGGGCGATCTCTATGGTACGGAAGGCGACAATCCTCAGGAACCCGTTTCGCAATTGGGTGATTTGATCAGAGCGAGAAAGTTGTATGCATATGGGGAGTTGAGGGATTATTGGGATCATATGAACTGTGTTGGGTAAGTCCTCTGTATTATTCAAAGAGTAGAGTTGCTGATGAATCCATACTTGACCTTTTTGCTTTACAGATGGGTTCGGACAGGTGACAAGGAAAACGGACGAGATGGATGTGCGGTCGTTTTGTGTAACGGTGAGGAAGGATTCAAACGCATGGAAGTTGGCAAGGTTTGTCTTTGTTCTTGTCAGATCTTTACAGTGTCTTATTGAATCCATCGGTCCAAAATGATAGGAACACGCCAACGAGAAGTGGACCGATATCTTGGGTTGGAATCAAGGCGAAGTTGTCATTGGTGAAGACGGATGGGCAGATTTTAGGTGCTCTGCGAGGAGCGTTAGTGTTTGGGTTAGGGAGGGGGCGAATGGGAGGGAGGAGTTTGAAAAGGGCAAATAGATGACTAGATGCATAGACTCGGACTCTTTTTTTTTTTCATTGGGTTATACTGGTTGATATTCGTCTTTGTGTTAGAACACCTTGATCATTATATGAAGGCTCTGAAATGGCGTATAGATGAGTTGATAGTATGGTGCGTGTGAAGGAGGTTCACACGACTCTCGACTGCACCCACCATTAGTAGCAGAAAATTGGTACTAATTGGGATCGAGATTTACACAACTAGAGTACGAGGTGCCATGAATTACAGCTGTTTTCATAAATATACGGAACCACAAAATGTAAGATGAATACAATATGCAAGTGAAAAACTCTTGGGCTCAGACGGACTGTGCACCATGAATGCACATCAAGTCAACGGTTACAACAGGAACATGGGCCATCACTGATGTCATCATAGTCCATCGAGCGGTCGACCTTCGAAACATCCACGCTCATGCCAAATCTCTCCAATTCGACCAACGACTCTCGCTGCGACGCGATCAAGTCGGAATTGGGCCGGGAATATTTGCGGCAAAAAATAGACAGTATGAACAAAAAAGGGCAGCCTCCTGCATTGCTGGTATGACCCGGACTACGTGATCTGAGCATTGCAACGAGGTTGGCAAAGTTGAATCTAAAAGGATTCCGGAGGTGGAGAATAAGGCGTTGTAGATTCGGTACGAGTACTCTGCTAGCACCCTGCGGGGCCGTAGACATGTCGAGAGTGAGAGTTTGCAAGAGATGATCAGTGACCATACAGGTTCGATGATTTTCATCAAGCCCAAGCTCAAGTAAAGAAGGAACGACTTCGAGGAGAGCCAACACCTGCTCGTCTTGCAGTGAAGTACACTCTAGGTGCAGAGAGGTGAGGACACACTTTGAGCGTGAAAGCAAACTGACGAGATGATCAATCGGCCACTGAAAATTGGAGTCGGATTGACCACCCATCTGAAAATTGTAGTCGAATTGACCACCCATCTCTTCCAACGTCAAGGAGGTAAGCGAAGGTACGACGAATGGAACATGTATGGTACCAATTTGCAATTTGATTGTCAATGACTGGAGACAAGGTAATGTTATCAGGGAAACATTCGAGTCATTGGAGTCACTGCCCCTAATTTGAATGAACTGTAGAGTCAAGGCCGTGAGGTTTATGCACATTTTGAGCATCGGTAGATTGGCTATGCGGAGGACTCTCCCTACACACAAAGAAGTCATGCGATTCCAGGGGAGATTATCGGTAGATGACGAACTGACAGAAATGTCGCTTGCGACAAGATGAAAACTGTCCAAGTTGGAAGCATGTGCGAGCACACGAAAAAGGTTGTCCAATTTTAGCTCGGAGACCTTTCCAGCGGTCAATTCAAAGCTTTTGAGGCTAGGAAGCCGAACAAGGGAAGACCAACATCCTTCGAAACACTTGTCTTGGGGATATTCCGTTTCCTGGGGATAGTCCAGTGACAATGTGAGGAACTGCCAACGGTCAGAATGCTGGATGAGTTGTTTCATTATTTCCTGCTGGGATGCGACGTCGAAACCGCTAGGTCTCAGACAACTGAAACTAATTGTCAACGGTGCATTACGGGAGAGTTCGAGGTATGTCTGCAAAGCATTCTGTATTTTTGTGCAAACATACCCCGTATCTTCACGCGGTGCCCAGGAATAGGTGTCTAGAACAAGATTGAAATTTGACCATATCCTTGGCACGGAGAGAGCAACTTCCCGCCAACCATGACATACCATATTCAGGACGAAGGTTGGACGTTCCAGCGCAGCAATGGAATTGCTCGCCGGGCTACTTTTCCCTTCTCTTAGACTAAAGCGATTGCCCTGTTTGCTGCAATATAAAACAAAAATTCTGGAAAGGAGCTCGGGAGGCAAGCGACGAATGGGAGCAACAAGTGAACGATATGTGAATGTCTTGTTTTTGAGCGAGTTGCGTTTCTCTTTCAGAGCAGCTATTGTCACGTCTATTTCTTGAACATCCCGGTCGCACTCGGCGATATACTCCAAGACCTTGTTCCTCTGTGAATTCGAAAAGATTACACCATGCAGCGACCGCAGCTGTTCCGAAAGTTCTGCGGGTTGTAGAGGTCCCGGAGTGACAACAACTTCTCTATTGCCGCAATGAGAACAGGTTTGGATCATATCGAAACTGGAAGAGAAGCAACAAGGTTGAGTGAACTGCAGCCCCTAACTGGTCATATTAGACAATCTTATTTCAAACTCCCTTCGCGGCATCCTCGGCAATCCGTGACTCCTATCTCGATATCCGTAGGGACTATAATAGAGGCTTGTATTGAGAGCTTCTTTTCTTCGTTTAAGAGTAATTATTAGAGTGAAGTTTCTATTCAAATAAACTGAGGCTTTTTCGAGCGGTGCTTTCTTGTATTGGACCCTATGTCTACGTATTTTTCGTCCCTCATGATCCCATACACCTCAAGGAATCACAGTAAAATAACTCTGAAAGAACCCACAAGTATAAAAAACCTGATTGAGGTATCCAATTAATTGGTATAAATGGCAGACAAGCCGCTACGTGCATGTGGGCCATTGCTTGCGTGTGGCCAGTACGAGGGCTTAACTTGCAAATCATACTAGATGGATCAAATTTTTAGTGCCTGCTGTGTGGAGCTAAAATCGTTCAATTTGGGAGCATTGCTGAGCGCATGGAAAAGGTTGCCCATTTTCAATGCGCAGGAATGTTCGACTATAAATTGGAAGCTTTTGAGGCTAGGAAAACGAACGAGTGAGGATAAGGGATTTGGTATTCTGTTGCTGATCACTTTAATAACGGTGGACCAACATCATCAATGTGTGGAGCTGCCAACGACAAGAGTGCAGGAGAAGTTGTAGTAGCCACTCGCACGCACTGTCGAAATTGCTGGGCCTCTGATAATCAAGGTCGATTGAATCACTTGTTATGGGTGCTTCGTGGGTCCGTTCAAGACAAGTCTGCAAAATATTCTGAGTTTTAGACTTTGTCTGTCAGAGTTTTCATGTGGCTCTATAGAATGGGTATCCAAAGAAAAGAGGAAGCTCGACTACACCTTCACTGTGGAAAGAGTAATCTCCTGTGAATTATGACGAAACCAGTAGATATGACCTTGCGATGTATATATCTTTCCCTCGTCGTGGTTCAAGTCGGCCGCTGGTTGTTGAAATAAGTATAACGCCGCTATGCAGCCAAGCTAGGCACAGAAACACTTGTACTGGATAATGCCCCTGTGCCTTGCGAATTCGCCGTAATCCCAAATGCTTTAGGAAAGGATCCGAGTCGAAAGACTAGGCCCCGGACCAATTTACGCTCCTTCAAGTGACCGGGGGAATTTAAGGTGTCTATAAAGCAGGTGTATGTAAATATGATTGTCGGACTTTTTCGAGAGCGCCCCTTGCCTTGGCCCCGTTCGAGCGGCGTTCCAGACCTAGGCATGTACCTTTCTAGACGTTCGCCCAATTATCTCTTTTATGAGGATCGGAAATCCGGATAGTCCGGAAATAGCTCAAATGCCCTGGGTTCTGTCGGCTTGCCGTCAAGCCTGAAAAGCCCTGCACTGAGTAGCATGACGGCCCGAGGCTCTTCAAGCTAAGTCCATTGAAGACATCTAGATTTGAAGTTTTACGTGTCCCAGTCGGTGCCGCAAGTGTCATAGTAGTATTGGTTCAAATACATGAGTTGGCCTAAACACGTAGAACGTGTTCGTTCCTTGATGCCCTTTCTTCATTGATTCCATTAAAGCAGAATGGTACCATGTTAAATTGTGTTGCGTTATCAAGAGATCTGGCTGTCTTCTAATCTTCGATGGAAATCAGGCCCAGGGGTCGAGCGTGAAGTTCACCCCTTCAGGTCAGGGGTCAAAGTATATATTGACCTGCGACGACGCGGCTGTTATTCTAAAACTGTTTTTACCCTTATCACTGAGGATATTGCATCTAATTTACTTGAAGGCACTGTCTGTTATTCTATGCGTGAAGTAGAGCGCTGGGGTTGCATGCCGGCTGAAGTTGAGCCCACTTGTGTACCTCGAAGAATAGAATGTCTCTCGATTATCCAGAGGTCCGTCCGAGGTGGAGACGTTTTTCTGGTTCGTTCAATCGCAAGAACATCGATCGCCCAGAACCGTCTGACAGGTAGATAAGACGTGAAGAGGGGTTTGCCCTCCGTTCAGCCTATCTTTCCCTTCGATTGCCTGATGCTATGCCAAGACTTGAATATTAACATAGCCACCTCCTATTATCAGGAGTGGATTGTTACAACATTCGAAGTTGGAAAAGGCAATGAACCCGTCTCTTTTTATCACACACCTTCGAATCAGAATTCCACAAAGTAGAAAAAAATTCGTCTCCGAATGATCAGGAAAACACTTGCCTCGAGGCGAAATAATGAGAAAATCTAGTCTTCGTTGGTTAACCGCCTGGGGAAAGGAAGTTGTACTTATTGGGTACACGTTCATTGCTAAACCGTTAGAATGCCGTCAAGATACGTACATAGATAGTCTGGGGGGACTCAGGCCAGGAACACATCAAAATACGCTGCAAAGAGTGACGCACGTAAATCAGGGCTCGCGCTCACGCAAGAACCAGCGTGAGGTCAAAGCTGTGTATGTGATGTTTTTGAAAGACATAATTGGCTCACTGTACACAGGACAGAAGTTATGCATCAAAGGCACGATAGAATTGGACCAGATGCCGGCGGAAACAACACATGGTGATGTCGACGGTTGGCCAGGAACGAATGTGCAGTTTTGTCCGTCGTTATGGAGATGAGTGCTCTGGGGATGTATCAGTCAGGTGGTGGGATATCTAGACCTGAGGGCGCCGTAGGAGGAGAGAAACATTCCTCGAAGGTGGAATTTGAGGGGATAGCTCCCCTTTTGAATGAGGGATTGATCTTTCTGGACGGACCAAAAGTGCGAGTATCATCCGTCTATACATACTAGTCGTGGGCGTATAGACGTTCGAGATCACTGTGGGAGCTCATGGGGATTTCCAGAGATTCGGGGCGTGAGGACAAAAACCTAGTATGGACTTGCATATGTGACTTTAGACTCGGAATTCTTGATTTGGTTCTTTCATTTGGAACTGATAAGGGTGATAATTGGTGTGACTTGGACAGGACGGGAATAGCAACCTTCTCAACTGCAGTATCAGTCAGTATCCAGGGGTACAACGAAGCAAATGCAGATGGGCCTTAATGTATGGCACATGTCTATATAGCAAGGGTACTTACTGGGATGTAGTATTCCGAACAGTCCGCTCAAAGGCCCGGCGTAAACACGCTTGTTTAGGAGCTCGGAAATGAGGAGATCTCCGCTGCAAATAACCTACGTACTCGCACTGAGATGCGCAGTCGACAATTGAACAGGACGTGGGTCATTTGAACGTTTAGGCCACTGAGCGTTTGGAGATTAGTAAGCTGGGAGGACGGAGTGAAACGGTGATGCTCCATGAGCGTCTTATGCCTACTTCTCCGGATCCAATGTGCTGGTCGACGGTTAAAGAATCTTTCTCGACAGTCAGGAAAGCACCTAACCAAAGGCACTAATCTGGCGGAGTATAGTCTTCAAATTCCAATTTTCAGGGAATCGGAAAAAAAGGGGAGTGGTGAATCTGTAAAATGGAAAGGAACACATGTATGTATACTCTATACTTACAGAGGGATACCCGTTGAAGTAGCTTTACTTCGTGATGGTGCCTGAGGAAGATTGCGCATGAAGTTGGGTTAGGGTTAGTTAGCAAAGTACGGAGTATGGAGGTGCCTGGTCCCTCCAGGTTCTCACAACATCTCTTACTCCTGAACTACCACCATGCCTGGCACATCACAGGCTCACTCAACAGCCTCGGACGACCCTTTCGACGAAGTCCTCAAACCACCCTCAAACGAGTCACCGGAGGAATGTGCCTTGCGAATGCAGAGAGAGGAGCAGGCAAGACAGATTAGTATGGCAATCGATGCCAGCATCAAAGCAGAGCGTCAAGCAAGGAAGAAGAAGAGAATAGTCAGACTTCTACTACTCGGACAGAGCGAGTCGGGTGCGTTTATTCCCTTCCGAGCTGGATGGGTTCCGTTGACCCCGTTTTACATCCAGGCAAATCCACCACCCTGCGGCGTGAGTTTGCGTCTTCGGACCGCTCGTTATTGTACATTTCTTATCTTTTGTACAGAATTCCAAAGGCTTTATACTCCAACTGCGTTTCGTGAAGAACGTATTCTATGGCGTGCGGTTATCCAGCTCAATATTGTGCGGTCAATACGCATTATCTTGGAGACCCTTGAACATCCCAGTTCTCCTCAAGGCTCGCCCACGATTTCTCCTAAATCACATTACCGCAATCTCTCCAACACCACACGAAGACGGCGGCGAGCATCCAATGCGAACCCTATTGCTTCTACCTCGACAGATAACTCAATGCATGATGACTATTTTATAAACGGTTCCAACGGCTACGCTAACGGGCACGTTAGTCCCGAGTCGGATCCGGATTCCGATTCACAGGAAATGTATGGACAAAGCTCATCCTTAATCCACAATCCCGCCTCTTTGGAGGCACTTAAAATGCGCCTTTTACCTCTCCGGCATACCGAAGCTCTTCTCGTTGCTAAATTAGTGCCACCTAACGAAGATGAAGCAACCCATCTTCCAGGCCAGTCTCAAAGCAACGGATTTAGCCACCTTTCCATGACAGGCAATGCATACCGAAGCCAAGAGATTTTTGTCCGACCAGGAACAACATGGAAAGGTGCGCTTGCGCGCGCCAGGGTCCACTATCCCAGTGCCAGCATCGACCGGGAAGACAGTGTTCATTCTGTCAACGGCCGTCCGCTGAGTGCTGGAAATTTGGGCTTGGAAACCGCTGATGAACCGCAAGAGGCCCTCAACTCGTGTCGACACGACATGATGCAGCTTTGGGCTGACTCTGGAGTGCGGAGTCTGCTCCACAGAAGAAAAATTCGGTTGGAAGAATATCCTGGATTGTATGTGGTTCTTGTTCCCGTGAGCTTATCGTGCTTGCATCTCATGAGCTCTTTTTCTTCACGCGCCGTGTTTTTGCTTCTGTTGTGTTTGTATTCGCGCTGCGTACAGCTTTCTCAACGATTTGGAACGTGTGACTTCGCTAAAGTACATGCCCACCGATGGTCGGTAGCCAAGTCACTGTTTTGATTTTGGTATTGAAGTTCTGATGTTTTACTTGTTCGGTTACAGATGACGTCCTCAAAGCGCGTCTGAAGACCGTCGGAGTCGCAGAATACAAGTTTGAGATGGAGGTGTCGACTGGACGAGAAACAGGAACAGACTGGAGAATCGTGGATGTCGGCGGTAGTCGAAGTCAGGTGTGTGCTTTTTCCCGCCATTGAGATTCCAGCTTTCTAAATCATTCGGCTTTAGCGTCGTAAGTTTTGTTTGTCTTTGCCCGTTGAATACTCCATTGACAAAACTGGGAAGAAACTTGGGTCCCGTTCTTCGACGATGGCAAGTCTCTATGTCCTTTGATGTGATGTCTTCTGAATTACGTCTCTTATTGACAGTTGACGCGATAATTTTCCTCGCGCCCATCTCTGCATTTGATCAAGTTTTGACCGAAGATCGTACCGTCAATCGATTGGTGAGTCTCAGACCCTGGCTTATCATTCCGGTTAGTCGCGTTCCGTGTTGACCTTGGCGCGCAGGAGGACTCTGTCTTGCTGTGGAAATCCGTGTGCTCAAACAAGCTGTTGGCCAATGTTGATTTAGTGCTTTTCTTGAATAAATGCGACATCTTGGAATCCAAATTAAACTCTGGGATCAGGTGGGACATTTCTGCATTCTTGCTGTCATCGACGCCGATCCTCATGCCTCCCCCTTCTAGACTGTCAAAATATGTTCGAAGTTATGGCGAGCGGCCAAATGATGTAGAAAACGTCAGCAAATGTTAGTTCTCTCCGTCCATCACTGGCGCACGTCTCATTGATCAGACTTTTCTGGTAGATCTCCGTGGTAAATTCAGCGCCATACATCGTGAATATTCCCCCAATCCGAGAAAATTTTACGCATTCTGCACCTCTGTAACAGTGAGTTCTAATCCTTTCATTTTGCTTTGTTAGTGGGTTGCGTGGCTTTCGGCGTTTTGGACTACCCTTGTTGGGATGAAAGTTGGGAAGCTCGGAGTTAGAAGCGAAATGTTGATGCTGTAGACAGACCCCTCTCGGCGCCGTTCACATTTACTGAGATGGGCTTTGTCTTTGTGGACCCGAGCAGCAGAAAATTGGAGGATCAGTCTAAGAGGTTTGCACCAGACGTCGGGTCTTGAAGACACCGAGGATCCGAGGTCCGTCCAAGCGGTGTCCAAGCGAAATGGAAGAGAAGGACACAGGACTTCTGGGGTAGATGCACTTCCATGCCCATGGTGTTTTTTGTGCACCGCGTAGCTCATTGCTGTGATTTTGACTCGGACCCTCATTATCATCTGCCCCATGTTGCTTCACTGTTTTCTTCGTTCGTTACTGACTCACTACCTTTTGTCACCCACCAGGACACGGCAACAACGGCAGGAATTATAGCTAGTGGTAAGTGTACCTTCAGCTACTTCCACTTCATATCTTCTCTTGTACCTTTGTCACTTTTCTCCCTTTGATTCGCTGTCCGCGCTTTTATCTTCGTTGTCCTTCATGTTTACCTTCTTTTCGCAGTTCGCGACATGGTCATTCGGCAACATCTCAAACAGTCAAAGCTGATGTGAAAGTCATACATACGTACTCGACACTGGGCAGAGCGTTGTGGGAATGCGCAGCAACGACCGTATACTCTGTGTAATTATACAATGGTGACGGGCTCCAAGGCAGAGACGGGGGCACTGCTTTCGATATATTACGGTTACTTCAATGGGCGACAGGCAGACGAATATTGTCCATGAGGACAGGGTTGGCTGCTTGACGTTTTCTTGAAGGGGACACAAGGGTCTGCTTATTCGGACCCAAGTGCACCTAGTTCAATAAGCATATGCATGCCCATATGCCCTACTAGAGCCAACCTCGCCAGATTTGTTCCCGCTTCCCCATCATGAGTTGACTCGTGTCTGCTCATCTGCTCACCATCTTTCCTCATGCGGTGATTTACGCCTCAACGATATTAGCTCCATGGTCGTCTGCCAATCCTATATCCACCGCGCTTCAGTGCTCTAACAGCACCCGATGATCTCTGTCATTTGGCATCTACATGGTTATCCATCTATCTACATTCTCATCGCTATTGGAACCCTCGGAATCTTTTCCACCTGTGCTATTCATTTATGAATCATATGCATTTCTTCTGCCTCCTCGGGTCCAAGAATAGAGCCTCGCTATCACTACTTTTTCTTTACTGGCGGTCTCGACCGCTCCAAATCAATCGTGCAGCCTCATGACTTGAAAATGCCATCAAACGATAAAGCCATGCTTACCTGCCTTTTTCTCTCTCCTTTGCTTTCGGTCTCGGGAATGACGATATTAGTGGTGGAATATGTTCGTTCTCCTATCACGAGGAACATTTTATTCTGTCCGTTCGTCTAGATATATTGTTCTGTACCCTTTTCCTCTTTTTTTTTTGATCCAACATGCATAGAACTGCTTCATTTATACATAACCTGCTTGTGAACAGTTGTCTCGAGCTGAAGATACGTTTCCTGCTACGCACGCCTTACATTCCTCAATGCATCTTACACCCCATGTATCACTTTAGCCATTATTTAGTTCTCACCAGCATCTTTATTTTTGGGTTATTCGTTGTTCACTTCAATGTTCTTTACTCATGTTCTTACCCTATGTCTCCAGAGGTTTCTGAATAATGTAACCAGTTAATGCAGATGTACGTCTAGCTCCATGTTGGGCTACAGCAGCTCCTATTGATCTCGAAACTGAGGAATTGTTGTCTAATGCTGAGCATTCAAGAACGTAAAGCATATATACCCATTAAGTAGCACACATACACAGCCATATACCATAGATCAAGATACATATGCATCATTTGAGAACTAGAACAAGCATAACATCACGCTGACGCCGACGGGAGATTGATCAGTCATCTTCTCTGAAAACACGACCTTCACCAAAACCAAAATCACCGTCCTCGCCGTCCTCATCTGACAGATCCAGCTCCCAGCCATCTTCAATCTCGTCATTCTTTCTTGTGATCAAAGCCTTCAATCTCGCCATTTCGTCTTCTGCCTCACCAATTGCTTGGCGCCTCATCTGCACATCATAGCCCTCGACTCCCTCGTCAAGAGGAGCTTTGGGATCCCAAGAAATAGCCCTTCCACGCCATCCACCGTTGTTGTGAATGTAGTTAAGGAAGGCACGCCAAAGAGGGTCCAGCGATAGAACCATAGGGTTGCCGACAACAACGAGTAAAGCTTGGGCTCTTGTAATCGCCACTAGGGAAGAGTATGTATCAGGTGAATATTCTCAAAAGGGAAATCGTAAACTCACCGTTGAAACGATGGGGACTGGCGACAAAGCCCAAGGTACGCGTTATATCCGCATGAATGAATTCCGTACTGCTACGTACGGTTGAGATGATGATCACTTTACGTTCCTGTGTGGATTGGAAAGTACAGTGAGATGTCGGCTTCAAGGACAATACGACTAGACCTCACCTGCCCTTGGAATTCCTCAACACTGCCCACTTTGATATCCTTGAGCTTGGGGTCTCGGAATAGTAGGTTGAGGATCTTCATTCTTTGAGCATGGTACGGTGTAATAACAGCGATATCATCCGGGCCTAAGGGTATACCATATCAGGACATGATAATTAGACAACAATATGGTGAGTACTCACGTATGCCACCTTTTTTCCTTTCTCCGATCAACGAAGAGCAGTATTTCTTTACCAAGGTCGCTTCTTCTATATTGAAGAATGACGGAGAATGCTCCTCACGCATGTCCTTTCCAACAATTCCATGGAACACCAGAGGGAACCGTTTAGTAGGAAGTTCACTCGAATTTTCCAAAGAATGCGTAAGCATGGCGTCCCCACAATACTGCAGTTCATTGTTGTAGAACTTTTCGTTGGAGAAACGCAGAATAGCTTCGTGGGTCCTAAAGTTCTTGACGAGTTTGACAATGCTACATATCGCTTGAGTGGGTAAAACGAGATACGAAGTCGGACAAGGACACTTACGTTACACCCTTCCCACCGTACTTGACACTTTTGTCCAAATCATAGATATCTCTATCCATGATCCTCGACAAGTAGCTCGTCTTCAAACCCAAGCTCGCGGCCAAAGCCGAGTGAACAATGGGTCCAAGCTGTTTATTATCACCCGCAAGGATAACATTCGTCTTGTTATCAGCCAGTGTTTTGATCGGTACCATCACCGCAGGTTCCATAGCTTGTCCAGCCTCATCCACAAATATATGGGTGTAATACCCCCTCTCAATGCCCAAGCTCGCAGGTACATTGGCAGAGTAACAGGTAGACACTACCACACGATATTTGCGGAGATCAGCTACAGTGGGCATCGCAAAGACCTCGTTGTCATTGATAAGGGAAAACTTGTGCAAGTTTTTGGGCAGCTCAGAGAGTTTGCGAGAGATGGAGTTTAGACGGAAAAGTTGGGATGGTCCAAGAATGGCGAGACGCTGGGTGATGATGTCCGCTGCAGAGTTGTTGGGCGCGCAAGCAAGAATGCGCGCATTAGGGTTTAAATCAAGAAGTTGACGAATGGCTTCCACGATGGTTACTGTCTTGCCTGTACCTGGACTGTAAGCATTCAAAACGATGGTTTAGTCGTAGGCATTAGACATAGATGGTGAACGACTTACGGGCCGAACACGACGAACGGCGGACTGCCAGGAGGCATGTTGACAATCGAAGTAACGGTTTCAAGCTGTTCTTCGTCACTCCCTACCGAACGATTGATTGGCACGATTTCGTCCATTTGCGCCTGAGTAACTCTTCGCATGCCTGCAATGTGTTCAGGCCCAGGGAATAAAAAACGCGTAGGGTTGTTGTTGTTCGTGATAGCATCGTGCATACGTCGCAATGTCAGACGGTTTAGCACAAAACGGACGTCGAAGGACGTGCCCTTGTACGTGCTAAACTCGTCGCCAAAGCGGAGACTGACTTTAGTTTCGTCTACTTTGTGGACTCGGCCTGGAGAGAACAAGTCAGATAGTCATTCTGAAGACTTGGCTAGTGGTCGCACCTTGATACCAGGCTTTTTCTGTAGAGTTTGTCTGACGAACAAGGATAAAGTCACCTACAAGAACAGAAGGTCTGCCTTCCGAAAGGCCTTGAACCTCGAGCCTAGGAAATCGAGTTGAAGCACATTTTCTAAATACAAAGCAATAACCTACTCATAACGAGGATACTTTGCAGTGAGTGTCACATTTTCCATTGCATAAGCATCCAAGTCCTGCCTGCTCGAGGCGTCAATGTTCCGTTCAGGGGTAAGCGAAAAGGGTAATAACTCACTTCATCTGTTCCTCCTCGAGATAAAGCATGAGCTGGAACCGCTTACCATAAGTTGCTGCGGTGAAAGCGCTTGGTATTAGCCCCTTGACAAGCTCAAGGGTTTCCTTCCTCGACCGAATACCCCGTTTATAGAGGACATCCGTCACTTGCGTCGGGACTTCGAATCGGGACAAAGTCGTCGTCCACTTGGTTTTCGTCCATGTTACAGGACGAAGGCTTTTCTTGATAGGGCCATCAATTCGAAGGGGAATGCGTTTCCGCTGCCGGACATAGGGAGACTTGGGCTTCAGAAGCTCATGGTCTTCCTTGTTGCCGACGATAGCAGATACACGACGATGGATAATAAAACGTCGTCTCTCTTTCCTATCCCAGAACACAAGCTCGATTACGTCCTCGTAGCGTCCTGGGTACGAAGGATGAAAAGTGACAGTCAAAATTCGTGGACGTCCGGGGTTGATCCATTGAGATCCAATGAGACTAGCTGAGAATCTGACGCAAAATTTTGATGAGGATGATATCACAACCATATGCGCGAGCTGCAACTCACCTCTCCCCATGAGCATCCCTCCTAGTCGAAGAGAGCATTCTGCATTTTGTAAGAACGAGCGGTGGTGGAGGATGTTCACATTCCCGAGTAACTTCAAGTCTTATCACGGGTTCCTCTCTCTCCTCAACAACACCAAATTCAATACCCTCCTTGCCTTCCACCGTGATACCAAGCTTATCGCGTTCAGCCTCTTCTCGGGCAGCCGCGAGCCTCTGCCTCGTGTCATGACTCTCAACATGCTCCTGGTACTGCGCAGTCGGAACGTCTTTGCTACATTTTGGACATCGCACAGACGTTGGCGCCGGAATCCCCTGTCCAGTACCGACAAAAGGAAATAAACCCTCTGCATCTTCATCCCAAGGTATCTTCACAGATTGTCCATCAGCCGGGAAGTGAACATCGGCTGCTTGTCCCTTGCGAGCTCTGGGACCGGCTTTCGGTGCAGCGCGCGGCCTTAGAGGCTTTCCATTCATTGCATCTCTATGTCTTTTGCCCTGAGCGTGGCTCGCGTAGTCAGTTATGGGAAGAACGAGGCCACAAGAGCATTTGACGATATCATGGCGTAAATTGCAGTTTTTCCTGGTACAACCACGACCGCCGGGCTGAGATGCGAAATCGTAACAAAAAGTTGAATTATGAAGGAGAGACTGGGACATGATGGTGATAGAGACAGAGATGCAAGAGGCTTGGACCAGGGGAGCAAGGCCGGGCGTTTGGACGTCTGCTCAACGCGTGTTTGAAATTTCAGAATTGCGAAGGCGCGGGTTATATAATTTGCGTTTGTACATCAGTGGGTCGAGACTCAGTCCATAGTCAAAAATAAGGAATATATCCAAATCCACCGAGGGAGGACAACAACTAACAGGGGAGTTTGGATGGGATCACGGAATAGTCCCAAGGAAACGCGTTCGCCCTGGTGAACTTAATATCACTCTGGGAATACGGTGGACTAATAATACATTGCATTCTGCTTCCAGAAGTACCAGGATGGCGGAAAGTAGCCATCATCCATACATATACCCATAAAATTTTATATAGCTTTACATTCCTTCTCCAACCACTTGAGAGCCCTCTCGTCGTTCTTCAACAGTGGAGATACCTTTTGCCATACTTCTGCATGGTAATCGTTTAGCCATTTTATTTCTTGAGTATTTGTCATGAGTACAATCGAAACTAATGAAAAGGTGTAGCATGCGTACCATCGGCGGCCAAGAGTGTATGATCCAAAAGTTTCGTTTGGATTGGGCACCTACATGAGCTGGATCAGCACAAACGAACCGCGACGGGCTGCACCACTCACATAGTCAGCCTTTCAAATCCAAGGTAACCCTTGTCTCCAAAGTTGCTTGGAGTCTGAACTTCCTTTACGATAACGACATTTTCTATCCTGATTCCAAACTTGCCATCAGCATAGTATCCTGGTTCGTTGGAAACAGTCATTCCCTTCTTCAGAGGGGTTTCGTTGCAAGCTATAATACAGTATCAGGCATGTAGCAAACATGAACGACTAGTAAGACGCACAGATACGAGTGCCGATTCCCTGAGGTCCCTCATGAACGTTGAGGAAGTGGCCGACACCATGACCGGTACCATGTCTAAACAACTTTTGTGATCAGTGTATAGTTTACAAGGACAAGTAGGTCGTACTGACCGGTAATCTGCAGGATGCTCAGAGGAAGTTTCGCACGAGTCAAAGCGGGGACATACCGAGGCCGTCTTTCCATAATGCCCTTCGCGCCCACGAATCACTGTAGCGACCCATTAATTCCAGGTCCTTTTAAAAACAGTTTAGAGCCCTTACATAATGTAACCTGGGTATAACGACATTAATCAATCGATTCAAGGAAAAGTCAACAGTTAAACTAACCAGTAGTGCCATTCGGGAACACTGCAGAGTCAATAGCAACGTGTCCTTGCAGCACCCTGGTTGCTGCACGTCTCTCTTCGTCCGTAGGGGCGCCAAAGTGCCAAGTTCTTGTTACGTCAGTAGTACCATCCAGAAATTGTGCTAACAACAATTATTGTAAGTCGGCCGTACTGATCAAAGTATCGGAATGAACACACCGCCAGAATCACAAAGATAGATCTGCATATGTCCTCTTAGGCCTCCATACCGAGCAAGAACCGAGACTACCTACCTGATTTTGCTTAATCACAGCACAATCCTTCGGATCCGGGGAGTAGTGGATAATAGCTAGTTCAAGATGCGTTAGAAAACGTTAAAATCGGACGAGCCGAAAAAAAGCACACACCTCCATTCGGCCCAGTCGAAGAAATCGTATCAAAGCTCAATCCCTTAAACAACTCTAGCTCACTCCTAAATGCCTCCAGCTTCTCAGCACCTTCCCATTCTGTCAACTCTTTTTCTTTCCCTTCTTCGATCAACTGCAACCTCTCCTCTAACCATGCAAAGTACCTTGCCAACGCAACACCATCCCGGATATGTGATTGTCTAAACCCTTCAGTCTCCACATCATTCTTGATAGCTTTCAAAGACGAAATCGGGGAAGGCATCGTATTCGTGAGATTAGCTCCAACAGCTTCGGCAACAGCCAAACTTGCAGTATTTGGGATAGCAACTTGTTTCTCAGTCAGGTTGAGATCCTTGCCCAATGATTTCAAGTAATCCCAAACGGTATAATAATCTCGTATTTCCACTTCCTCTCCAAGCGTTTGTTGCAGAGAGCTGAGGGCGTTATTCTCGACACTATCACGTTGCAGAAATAAGATTGCTTTGCCTCCCTCGGCGAGGTGAACTACTGCATAAGAGAAGAAAACTGGGTTATACGCAATATCCGATCCACGCAGATTGAAGAGCCAGGCAATATCATCGAGAGCAGTCAATACCAGAACTTGAGGTACGGGCTTAGGTGGACTAGCGTTCTTGTCCTTTTCTGCTAGCGTGGCAAAATGTTGACGGACTTTGGCGAGTTTGGATGTATGAGATTCTCCAGAATACTTTTCGTCGAGATGGAAGATGGGGTTCTTGGGTCTTGGAGGTCGATTCGCACCCCAAACGGTATCCACTAGGTTGGTAGGAAGAGAGACGAGGGATGATTTATGTTTCTCTAGGTTCTTGGAGAGGTTGGAGGCGTTTTCTGCGTTGGAGTTAATTGGGATAGAGAGAATGAGGAAATCGAGACGATTACCGGCGCCGATGAGGGTAGCATCAATACCAATACGTGAGGATGGTTCGAGGTGCTTGGAAAAGGTAAGATTTGGCGAGAACGATAGAATTACGAATCCGACTTGCATTCATTAAGTATTCTTGCCACGTCGGTACGTCTCGAGGACTATTAGACTCAGAAAATTTCCCAATAATGCAGAGATTGCACACCTGGAAGTCCTTGCTTCATTAAAGTCCAGTTGCTGTAACAGATGCATCAGTCAGTACACACGAAATGACATCTGAACAAGAACTCCGTACTCGTCAAGTTGTTGCCCCGCTTGTAAAAAGTATCTTCCGTCCGTAAACATGAGTGCCTTATCGAGAGTAACAATTGCGCATCCTAAAGAAAGGCAGTTCCATACTGAAAATCACCTAAAATCCAAAAACCACAACACTTACCCGCTGATCCATCAAACCCAGATATGAATGCCCTTCGCTCATCGCATTCCGCGATATACTCGCTACCATCTACACAAAAAATGTCCACATGAAAGCTCCTTTCAACATGTCAGATGCCTCACGTTGGTCTTCGCTCGGTACAACGTAGACGTTCACATCATTACCCTTCTTCTTCATCAACTCTCGCAGCTTTGCGAGTCTTTCGCCAGTTGGAACAGTATGAGTTCCCATTGTGGATAGAGAAGCAAAGGAGAAGGAAAAGGTCCTGTGAGGTCGAAAGGATGGGAGTCGACGAAAGAGAGTAGTTTGTAAGGAGAGAAATGAGGTCATGGGATTAGAGGACGGTATGATCACTGATCAAAACGCGTCGAGGCGTCCCGCGTACCGCGTCAGGTAATCGATTGGACCGGCTATTGAATATTGACTTTTGACAACTTCACTCTCCAGACTATCGGGATGTAAATAGCAAAAAGAACCATGTCCATTCACAGGTTGTAGGGAGTACTTTTATTGGTAGTGGGAGGAAAAAGAGATAGAGGCTACGCTACTAGGCATAAAAAAGTACAACTAGAGCAACAAGAACAAGAATCCAAAGAAGCACATGGGTTGTAACATCCAAAATAGTAGAAAACGAACAAGCCAGCTGCTGGGAAGAAGTGAAGAAGAGTTGGACAAGTCCCAAAATTATTATTAAAAGTCGTAACCTTCTACTTTGAAAGTCTTCCCGTACTCGAGGTAACTGTTCATCACTTTGAAAATGGGCTCCGGAAGGCCCATACTCATGAGTGTATACTGGATTTTTGCATGTCCGTGGATTCGTCCGAGCTTGAAGAAGGCGCGCGCTATTTGCGTCGGATACTGTAGAAATGGTCAGCTGGAAATTACGAGGAAGCAAAAGACACTGACGGTCATCTCGGTATAATCTGCCCACTGATACGCTGCTACTCTTATTGCTGTCTGGATACTCCTCTGAATGTCACCTTCATCGGCATACGTCTCCATCAGTTTTGCCCATGGTTTTTGAGAGTATCGAGGCGTATCGAGGCAGCGCTGGAAAGCCTACAATGGTGTCAATAAAATGTGATCCAGGGCAACAAACAGCAAACGCACCTCCTTCGCCTCCTCCTTGTGATGTAGCCTCAACCCAAGTTCGCCAAGGATCTCCCATTCCAGCCCGGTCTTACGATATGCGACATGTTGCGTCTTGAAATGAGCAACCTCGGCACGGAAGATAGTCCACACTCGCAGGTCCTAAAATACCACTTAACGCGACTATCGCAAAGATCATGCAAGGGAGTCACCTCATACAAAACCATGAATAAGTTGTCCAACCATCTTTCACATAACCTCTTGTTACTGAACGAGAACGACTCTCCTCCTGGCGCTTGTGGCGAAGCATGCTCTTTATCCTGATCCTCTTCACCGGCAGCTGCTATGGCAGGCTTCTCCAATCCACTCGTATCGTCACCTGCATCATACCCATTGACTTTCGCCTCACCATTTGCCTCCTTTACAGACGTCTCTCCATCATCCAACTCTGTATCCGACTCTGAAGAGACTCTGATCATAGGAATACCGACAGGAGGGGTATCCAAGGCACCAGAAGGTCCAGTTCCATTAACGCCTAGTGATCCAGACCTCGGACTATGCGGTGAGACGATCCCTCTCGTAGAAGCCCCATCATCATCGTCTCCATGATCCGCCAGTGTGGTCTCCCCAGATATCATCGAGTCACGAACGGTTCCGTCTTCATGAATGACCTTGCTACCGTTGGTGGTAGTTTGAATGTCTGTGTGGGCCTTTTGCATTCTGTATTCCTCTTCCATGACGAAAACGTTGCTCCGTGTCTTGAGAAGCTCGTCCCAACCGATTTGCGATACAAGGCGAGTGAGAAGGGCGTAGGCACGGGCCCATGTTCCTCGGAGACCGGGAGCAGGTAGACGAAGGAGAGCTGGGTCGGCCTGAGATAACAGTGATGATTATCGGTAACCATTCCTTGTATAGGGGGAGCAACTCACCTCATCGTCTTCGGTCTTGATCCTATCAGGTAAAATTTCTCCTATGGGCTTCAAGAATGGGAGATGCACCCTGGCAGGTGTCAAATTACGATGCATATCCCGGCCATTGAAAGTGAACATCGGACAAGAGTTGAGAGTCAAGAGAGCATTCTCAAACTCTCCTAGGTCGATCCAGCACTCGGTCAACTTCTCCCAGGTTACGAATTCACTTGGGGCACAGTTGACAGCTTGTCTTGCTAATTTGACCGCCCAGTCATGTTTGCCTTTGGAGCGGAGGAGATCGCACTGGGCGTGAAGGAGAGTATACGAATGTGGTGTTTTCTGTATCGAGGATGACATGATTTGGACAGCTTTGACTTCCTCATCTGTGATGGTGGACCGTTAGCTGTGTCCTGATGACGGAAAGGTCAGACGTACTCATGCCAATGTAGCTTCTAGCCAACAAACTGGCGACCTCGGGCTCTTTTACCGTGAGTTTTTCAAAGAGGTTGGCAGCTTGTTGAAACCTCCCACTGTCACCAAAGTATTTCATGATTCCAGCTGTAAGGTGATTCGAAATGATGGTAGCGACTTGGATTTCTGGGTCCGAGCCGACTTGCCAGCCTGCGAAACAATTAGGAAACAAGATGAGAGTAATGACTAGCAACGCACCCTTCATGAACAAAGCTTCTGCAGCCTGCAAAAAGCGAATCTCTCCTTCGGGTGTGGTAATGGGATCGAGCTTGCGATAGGCATCAAGCCAGTAATTGGGATCGTCCGAGTAGAGAATAGCCCGTAGAAGTGCAGAGACATAAGTTTCTTGCCAGAGCTCTGGAGTAGCTTCATGTCTGATAAAACCTTCAATCGGAAATGTGTCTCCAAATCCAATATAAAAGAGACGCACCTTTCACCTCGTAGATCTATAACATACGCGTGTACTCCACCAGGAATTTTGACATCTACTCGAATATCAACGCGTGAAAAAGCATTAAAGCAACTGAATGCAGGAGGCAGAGGTCAGAGACATGATCGTGCACAACTCGCACAACACACCAGTAACATCCGTTCTTGACCTTCCAAGCTGATGTTTTGCTAAACCACGCCGAGTTGTCTTCTATGGCGTATGTTAGTGAATTGATGTAGGCGGCGAGAGATGCAGAAGAGGAGGCGTCGACGCCCGAAATGTAGTGGTACGAGCCGACCTGCAAAACATTAGCACAAGTCAATACGAAACGGAATACGACGCACATCTCTCTGTCCACTCTTTCCGTTGCTTTTGACAACGTGACACAGATCTGGAGGCCCAAGTTCACGAAATGTAGCTAATGATTGTTATTCAGGATACGACGACGCGCAGTTCGCGGTGAGACTTACAAAGTACTTCTGTTCGGGCGGTCAAGGCTTCTCCTAGATCGACCTAAGTAAAGTTTAAGCCATTATTATACACTGAACATAGCAGAAAATCACCTCAAATAGTTCCGGAATGTCCTTGAAGGACGCAGAGGCCTCTGCCATACCGTCCGACAGCGAAGAACCTGATAGCCAAAAAGGAAATTCTGAGATTACACGTAATGTTTTGAGTTATTGAAATCAAAGGACAAAGACTCTTTTGATTTCCTCTCGTCACCATCAGCGCGGTCGTCAGCGCAAGTAAGTCAGCATTCATTTTCAATCCTGCTAATCTATTCATCAATTTTGAAGGGAAAGCACCTTTTAATCATGATTTGCTCTAACTGTGGCCAAGAGACCCTCCGTCTACATCCTGCAAGCCTGGAAGACAGGGATGTATCCAAACAATTGCGTTCTCTTACAGGCGCGAGTCTTGCGTCGGACAAAGAGAAAGATAGGATATCGCATTATGTTGGCGATGCCGAGCAAGATCTCGTCTCTTTGGACGAAGAAATACGTGCGCTGAAAGATATACGTCAGCGGGTCTATGTCAATCTGCTCAAATATCGCTCCCTCCTTGCACCTATACGCCGACTTCCTCCCGAACTTCTCTCGTTCATATTCTCCTTGGTGTGCGAGGGAGGTAACATATTTGGAATGGAATTTGGATCCTCTGCAAGTGCGACTGGATGGCATTGGAATCCATCACCGAAAAGTCTTCCCGCTCTTACCCTGAGTAGCGTATGCCATGGTTGGCGGGAACTGACTTTCCTAACGCAGAAAATATGGTCACATGTCAGCTTGGACCTCAGTGATAATTTACCAGTACTGACTTTACGTGGATCTCAGTCCAAGCTTTGGATCTGGGGCACGAAAAAAGCACGATCGACTCTCCTGTTGTACCTTGGACGGTCGAGTCAATCACCGCTGAAAATTAAATTGACTTTGAATAGTCCCAAAGACTGCCTTACCGAAGGCAGCCGGGGAATTATAAACTATCTCGTTCAACAGTCACATCGTTGGCAAGCTATCTCACTGCATATCAGCAAGAGGGGTTTCCTTCTAAATAAAGATCTTCAGCCACTATTCCCTACTGTCACCCATCTCCCAATGCTCGAGAGCTTCGAAATAAAATGTCACCGTGACGGAGGCTTAGATCTAGGGGAAGCGCCAAAGTTATTCGATATTATTCGGAATGTGCCTCGGTTGAAGCACTTGCAGCTTTCTTGGATTGATCAGTCTCTGCCCCCATCTCTGGGTTTCATTCCCTGGAATCAATTGGTCTCTCTGCAGTTAGACACGTGTCGCTGCACGGAGGGTCTGCGACTTCTTTCTTTTTGTTCAAACCTGGTGCATGTCACCATAGACTTTGGTATATACATTGATTCTGAGGTCTTGACCTCCAGCACGTTGCCCAAGTTGGAATCAATGTGGATCAAAATTAGCTTTGATACGGAAGAAGTCATACAAAGCATATGTTCTTACTTGACGCTTCCCTCACTCGCCTCCTTAACCTTGGAAGGAAGCTCAGGATATGAGACGGAAGACACTGTCGTATGGCCGATTCGCAGCCTTGCGGATTTCTTTTCACGTTCCAAATGCACCATAACCTCTCTTCGCCTTAAAGCCCTCTCGATGATGGGCGAGGATGTGCTCGCATTGCTCGCACTCATGCCTTTACTGACGGAACTTGAAATTCACGAGCCTTCAGATATGGTGTATAGCACACACATGGTCACCACTGCACTTTTACGTGGCATGACACTGGAAACTCATTTCGTTGTCGAAGAGAATTCACAGCAGAATGACCACCTTGTGCCGAAGCTTCGTCGACTCGAGCTCTACGCTCCCTACCCATATGTATTTGACCTTGAACAATTAATTGTGATGGTAAAATCCCGATGTGTAATCGATAGTGCTGGGGCAGATCGTCTTCGCTGGTTCGTCTTCAAGACCAGACGCGCAGACCCACAGGCCGATGCTGTTGATGTAAATTCCTCATTGCAGAAATTGTTGCTTGAATTAGGAATGGATCATTTACGTGTGGAAGTTGGTGGATGGTTGTAGTGATCGTTAGTAGGAAAGTGGTCTATTACCCTGTATTTTTCTCTGTAGCCTCCAGGTCGTTGATAACCATTACTTGTTCATGCTCCACAGCTTCAATGTTTTAAGTTATTCGACATGTCCTCTGCCGGTGTACTAGGAATGTTTTGTGCTGACTGAAGTCAAATGTACTCGCTTAGAGAAAGAAACGGTAACAACTTTACTGTGATATACTTTAACTACATTCTGATCAAAACATTCGAAGAACTTCAAAGGACATGATCTAAAGGCGGCTTGAAGAGCCTTAGCTGACGCGGTTTCACTTCCTGAGCAGTACGATTTTGTTGTGATACGATGACCGGGTTTTTCCTTCTTACTAGTGAACCAAGTGAGATCTTTTCTACACACGAGCGTGTGGTATTAATCCATCAACTGTCACGTCAACGGCCTCTACGCCATCGATGTGACGATGGCCGAACTGCCGAGCACATTAACTTGTCCTGGAAGTCGGAAGTTTGTGATAGCAAGACCACGTTAGTGACGGATTCAGGTTGTATTGAGGATAAGTCTAGATTTATACTGATAGTCAGTCTCATAGCTCAGGCCTATCTGTTGGAGCCAAGGCTCCAAGATTCGGACTGATCAAATCAAACTGGAAAGCCAACCGGGAAGTGACAGAAGTTGACAAGTGTATACACTACTCATTGCCACTAATAAAATAAATTTTTTGTAATTTATATTGATACTGATCTTTGTATATAAGAGTCCAAGTATACTATCGAAGAACCATGGACGAGACAAACAACCCTTTAGGCAGCTTGTCTCCAGAGCTAGCAAACATTATCCACTTGGCCCTCACTACTTTCATTAAAGAAAACCTGGGCTCTCTGTACATCATAATTATTGCCTCCATCTGGCTGGGGATTTCATTATCTTTATTCATGGCCCTGCTGTACACGTCAAGTTCGCACTCACGTCGCAAACCCATCTTTATATTTTGTGTAATTGCCGTTGCTATTGGCACAACACCTTCTATTTTGTTTCTCAGGATGACAGTGAGTGCCAGAATGAATTTAGTTTTCACAAATTGTGATTTGTTTTCTACAAAATGTTAGATTCAAACCTTCATTGGAACAGAGAACCTTGTCGTAGACCTCGCCCAAAGTATCCAGCCATATCTTATCACACTTCAATTTTTTTCCATCTTTGCCAGCATTTGCATCGATTCTATCTTATTATTTCGAATCACGGCAGTATATCCGCCCTCTCTCTTATCTCGGAGGGAACGAAGTTTCATTTTTGGCCCACTGCTATTAGTAAAATTGGGCAGGGTTGTATCCCTCGCCATTTTTATGGTCCGATATCTCAACAAGACAAAGACACTGCCTTCAGATGACCCAATGAACTTTTTCCTCATCCTGAGGACAATGCTGGAGGTAAAGGTTATATGGATTTTGCAAATAATTGACAACGCGTGAGTTTATTCCATTGGTTTGATCGGCCAGTCACTGACAAGCTGGTTCAGGGTATGTTCATTCCTATTCCTGTACCGGTTGCATCAAATCAAATCTTTCTCCCTGCGTTTGCGTAAATGTTAGTTCATGATTTATAAGCGAAGTGATTCCAACTGATTCATATCCTGGTCCACATTCTCACCGACAGCATCTTATAGCAAACGTCTACAAACCCTCTTTCTCATCACAATTTCAAATTTTGTCTTCCCTTTTCTCTTTCTTGTACTTGAACTTAGCTTACTGTCAACTGTTGCTTTGAGTGAAATAGCACTCGCTGCCCTCAACGTTTCTGCAACAAATGTTGAGGTCATTGGGGTCTTATTTGCCACTATCTGGGCTTCACAAGAAGCTAGCAGTTGGAGAGGAGAACAAACTGAAGTCATTTCTAAAGACCTCTCTTTGCCAATTCTTCCTGTGACATCAATATCTGTTAGGACTTGTCAAGCAGGAGCTGTAACTGTGATTAATCATGAAGTAGAGAACCAATAAATGACATGTTGAAGTTTGGGTTTTGGCCCTAGATAAATAATAACCTATGTAGACACTAGTTAGTAGCAATATATGACACATCACTTCCAGTATTGCCTCAATATTTCACACCACTATGGACTGATACAGAATTATCAGTGAATCCAAGCTAAACTGCTCATACTTATATTGCTTAATCCTTGCCCCATACACTAATTTCCCCCAGAGATTTGTCGCTGCACTTTAACTTTAATGTAGCAACAGCAATATCTTCCAAGCCTGCCAGGATTTAGTCTCTCAAAATAAGCAAGTTTGAACATCCTGCTACTTAGAAATGGTGCAGGTTCACACCCATTCTTCTTTTGTGCCTTCAATTAATCAAGTATCACTGAAGATCTGACTTGATGAAAGAAGTGGATCATTGCTGGACTCGTACCAACTGCTGTGTAATGATTTGATGATAGTTGATTGAAACTGTTGCTTTTTCCAACATAGTGATCGTCCATTGACACTACGGTTTAAGTTTAAGTCATTGCTTGCCTGTAGTGCCAATAGTTTCATATATAATTCTATCTAGGATTTTATTTCACCAAGCAAATAGAATCTTTTCCTTCCCAGCACTTTCTTTCGTTATTCTGTCTTCCCCCTCCCTATCTTCTTTTGTCCTCTTTTCTTTGGCTTCCATCACGCCGGCTACTTTCCGCCTGTCTCGATTTGTTTGGGGAAGATTCCTTCAAAAGTGATCATCTCCCCAAAATTTCGCGGAATTTTTCGACGTCCATCAACGTATCCATCATTTTAATCTCTTCTGTGCTCGGCATTAGACAACCACCACCCACGGCCGACTCCATCTCGCTGGATGAGTATGCTACCCAACCAAAACTAATGGCAACGGACGTAAATGTGTGGCCGGAGAGCGCCACCGCCGAGCTAATGCTTATTTTGCCATATAGAACGTAAAATCCTTCGCATGGCCGGAGGGTTTGAGCATTAGACGTTAAACTCAGAGCCGCTGGAGAAACAGGAAGAACTGTTATTTGGGTAGGTTTGAGTTGTGCATGGATCAAGTCCGAAACATACAGCGACGGGCAAGGTGTCTTGAGGTTCAGAAGATGCTAGAGAAGGTTCCACTAGTGGTAGCACATATTTAATAGTTAGTATGATATGGGGTTGTTCAATCGAGGTTCAATATGTGATCCTTCGAGTCTGACCACACCGGAGAAATATGAAGTCCTATCGATCCAGAGTCAAGCACTTTCCCATCGGAGTGCTTGTCAAACTTCTATTTAGTAGACGTACGTCCTATAACAAGAGGCACGCTGAAACCGTGCGTGAAAGCCTAAGCGTCTCGAGGACGTACCACTTGATCTTGTACCTTCTATCACAGATCTTCAAATTCGGGAACCTCCAGAGGAGGTAAGCGTATAGTTGCGACAGACTTGTTGCGTGGTTCAAGACTATATGCTAATCCTGAAAGTTAACACAACTGTCTCGTTCCAAAACCTCGTCGTTTGAGCTCCAGACTCCATATCCATTCATATCTGACTTTGACGTGTTGATTACAATGATCAAATCTCGCTGTCACGGTCTTGTTGATGGGCCTCTAGTGGCAGGTGCTGGAGCAGATCATCTGCATTGGTTTGTTTTTACCGTATTAGAACCTGGTGTTCAAATGCGCAGATAGACGCTGCTGATATAAATTCGTCGTTGGAGTTGGATAAGCTGCTACTTGAGGTTTAAGGGGATGGTTTGTGCGTGGATGTAATAGGACATTTTTAGCAAGACCGCAAGGGATAGATTCTTTATCCTTGACCAAAATACTTACCTCAGTATCATTATACTTACTGAAGCTTGAAGCTCAAAGGCACAGGCACCTTCCTTGCGGCGAGCAGTCGGAACTTGCACCAGTCCGCCACGTGTATTCAAACGGCATTCACCGCCTTTCTGCAGTTGCTGCGTCCCGTTGGCGTCAAGCTATGAATAACCTTCTGCTTTCTCCCCTTCATCTGCCTGCGCTTTACAGGCGCAAATCACTCTCTCTAACAGAAAATCACTCTTCCTGAAACCCACCTTCTGTCTCCCGAATAGCTTTGACTTTGACCGTTTCGCATCATGCCGGTGGACGACAAATGGATAGGATTAGCACTGGCGATCTCTAGCTCCGCAGCTATTGGTATGAGCTATATCATTACAAAAAAGGTGAGGCAATAGTCGGTAATAGATGATCTGGGTTTTGACAACTTTTCTTGTAGGGTCTAAATACTGCTGGAGCGTATGGCCAGTCTGCATCTGACAATTTGAGCTATCTGAAGAACCCAATTTGGTGGGCGGGCATCTCTACTCGTATGTTATTCTTTTCACTACGAGATTTTCATGCTTAACTAGTCTTTACAGTCGTTTTGGGCGAAGGTACTATTACAGAATCATTTCCCGTTGAACAACGATCTCATGACACCCACATATAGTTGCCAATTTTGCAGCGTATACTTTTGCGCCTCCAATTCTAGTCACACCACTAGGAGCATTGAGCGTATTGATTGGGTGCGTATCGTTTTGCTTGAGACCACATCTGTTGCTCATCGTTCTGCGCAGTGCTGTGCTTGCCTCATTTTTACTCAATGAAGAGCTTGGACATCTTGGACGCGTTGGATGTACTCTTTCTCTATTAGGGTCTCTGATCATCGTGCTCCATGCTCCTGAAGATAAAGAAGTAGAGACGGTGGATGAGATTTTGGAGTATGCTGCGGAACCTGGTGCGTCCGGTGCCTGGTTTTAATCATGGGTGTCATGTTGCTGAAGGTTTCTTAGGTTTCTTGCTCTATGTCTTTACGGTCATTGTGTTCTCCCTGGTGATGATTTATGCCGTCGCTCCTCGATATGGACGCTCCAGTCCCCTGGTTTATGTCTCCATATGTTCTGTAGTCGGCTCTGTCTCCGTCATGGCTATCAAAGGCTTCGGAGTTGCAGTCAAATTGACGTTTGCAGGCAAGAATCAATTCGTACGTCCCAGCACCTACGTGTTTGGAGTCGTATCTGCGTTCTGTATTCTCGTCCAAATGAATTATCTAAACAAGGCCTTGGATACGTTCTCAGTCAATATGTGAGTGGCCTCGTCAGATTAACGTTGCAAGACTCTAACTTGTTGAAGTGTGAATGCTATGTACTACGTTGGCTTTTCGACGAGTACTATCGTTGCTTCACTCATTCTCTTCCAAGGATTTAACACGACAGACACTACCAACACCGTCTCACTTCTTTGTGGCTTCATCGTCACTTTCCTAGGTGTACACATCCTCAACCTCTCTCGACTCGCAAACAACCCTGAAGACCAAACCATCCCAGCCGCCGAGCCTTTAACCAACCGTCTTTCTGTAGACGGATGGTTGGAAGCTGCTACCCCGCGTTCTGCGCGTGGACATGGTCGCAGAAGCTCTCTCTATCGCTCTCAATCATCAACCTTGTTCAATGCATTTGAGAACGAAGACGAATATAGTCTGCATAGACTGGGTGAAGAAGATGAACATGGGCATGAGCACGAGTGGGATGATGATGCTGACGAAACAACACGTCTCAGGTCTGGTGGGAATAGGGTGCTCGGCGGAAGAAAGTCGGGAGGTTCGACGCCGAGGGCGGTATCAAGAAGCCATAGTACATCACCTTCAGTGTATCCCCATCAATTGCCTGCTGGTAGTAGGCAGGGGTCGATGGGTGATGTCAGGATTACACCCAGGCAAGTATAAGTTATGGTGTAACAATATGTATTCTACTAGATTTCTACTTTACTGGGCTCATATGTTGGACGTTGCTCTGGTAGCAGTATTCGAATGGACAATTAGATTATTATATTCATCAATTCGAAATGAAAAACTGGAAAATGTGTTTGACTGGAGTGCTTGGTTAGCGATACACGTGAATGTGTCACTTTTTACTTAGCTTCTTCATCGTCCTAGGTATTAGCCAATGTCTGTACCCATCCATGGGAATTACCACGGGTTAGTTGACCTCAATACGAAATATACAGTCGAAATTGACAACAGATCATAGGTACTACTCCAAACGACCATCCATCAATGACCCCCGCCTGGATGCATTACCGCGAGACTTGTTTTCTGGAAAGAGAGTTTTGGATGTAGGATGTAACGAAGGTTGGGTTACCTGTGAAGTTGGTGAGTGTTAGGATACTCTAATTTATGAAACTGGCTTTTTCCAAACTGTGTTGACTAACATCTTCAGTGTTTCTGTTAACCCCGTAAACCTCACAACGCCTATTAGCCCAATGCTTTGGTGCAGCAAAAGTCGTCGGAGTGGATATTGACGACACGTTGATTAGAGCGGCTTGGAGGAGACGGTTACAGGTGTGGTCTGCTCAAGGTCCTACGTCGGACCTTGACGCGAAGGAGGAGACTCGCAATGGAGACGGAATAAACTCGCAGCGGCGCTCAAAGAAACGGAAACTCGATGAGCAAGAGTCCACTGAAGGTTCCGAGTCGGTGAAGCAGAGACCAAACCCAGACTACTTCCCCGCTTCATTTGAACACAGTTTTGGCCCTCTTCCCATACCGCCTTCTCACATCCGAGGCAATGATGTATTTCCCCATAATATATCATTCAGGACGGCAGATTGGGTGGAGGAAAGTATTGTGGAGGATAGGGATGGGTACGACGTGGTTCTAGCGTGAGTTTTGCTCTTCGTTGTTCGGGGCTTCACCAACTTGTCTCTCTTAGTTTCTCAATATCCAAGTGGATCCATCTGAATGGAGGAGACGAGGGTTTGAGGAAATTTTTTGACAAGGTGCATCGAGTACTCAAGATTGGAGGCTCTTTTGTGTTGGAGCCACAGGCTTGGGACACGTATAAAAAGGCAAAGAGGATGAACAAAGTTCGTTCTTTTTGTCCATCTTTGTTCCGCGTTGCTGATAATCCATGCCATGTAACAGACGCTCAAAGATAATGCCCAAAATTTGGAGATCCGTCCTGAGGATTTCGAGAGTATACTCGCAGAGATGGGCTTTGGACCCAAGAAGAGCTTTGGCGAGATTGGAGAAGGAGGTCCGTAATTCTCGATGTTTTTCACTCCGAAGTAACTAAAGTTTTTGATAGGTTTTTGTCGTCCATTGGATCTATATGTCAAATTACGCTAGTCGTTCGCTGTACATCTCCAATTGTCACTGGTGATTTGCGAGTCCGAAAGAAATGTGATTGAAGCATGTGTTCTCTTTTAGAAGATTGCGACCTAAGAATAAGGAGATAATATTACATTTTGCGCTTATCCATCTACTTCAACCCATACTGATCCCAATACACTTTCATCTTCTCGAGCTCCTCTTGCATTCCATTACTTTCTAACCAGGCTATCAAATCTCTCATTCTCAAAATCGATCGCACTCTTCCTTCTCCGAGGATTGCCTCAACATCCTTGACCGTACTACTCACTCCGTCTTTACCGACTTCCTCGCGATCCAAGCATTGTATCACTCCGACCACTTCACCGCCTTCGCTCTTAACTGTGTCTATGGCTTGACGAATAGCAGTTCCGGCTGTCATCACATCATCCAAGATGAGAACCTTTTTATCGCGGAGCGAAGCGCCGACCATTTTCCCTCCTTCACCGTGAGCCTTGACTTCTTTTCGGTCATAGGCCAACTCAACGGAAAGATTATGTTGGGAGCTTAGTTGGACGACAGTAATGGCAGCAAAAGGGATTCCTTTGTATGCTGGACCGAAAAGGACGTCGAATTTTGGTATAGGATGAGGATTCGACGAGGACGATGTTTGGGCAGAGACAATCGAGGCTGCGAATGCCGAGGCGAGTGAATTGAGAATTTCTCCTGAGCTGAGGAGGCTGGAATTGAAAAAGTAGGGAGAGACTCTAAAGTTTTCCAGTAGAAAAGGATTTTTAGTGTCAACTGAGATTTATTACATTTCCACCACGTTGAGAGACACACCGGCCCGATTTTAACGTGAATTGGCCAAATTTAAGAGCCCCAACGGACATGGCCTTGGAGATTAAATCAGTCTGATAAGACTGGAGAGGGTCGGACATTGTCGAGTTTGTCGAGAAGGAGGGACGGTAGTCACGTGCAGGGCTTTCCATTTCAGATTGCATTGGCTGTAGTTCTCCACTCTGCCACTGCCGTCCCCATGTCAAACGTTGTGGGGTAGTATTTTCCCCAATGAGCACCTTGCTTTCTACCACCAATGAATCGAGGGCGAACGATGACCAGCAGAACGACAACCGCGACGAAGACATAACAGGGCACTCCTATGCGAGGCCATCAGGAACCCATAACAATAACGAGGACCAAGATGAAGTACTCGATGAGCTGGACGACGATGACGATGGCTCTACCGAACGTTCAATGACTCTTATGAGCTCGTTCAGCAAGAGCTCTCCAACTTGGTGGACCAGGTTTAAAGAGTTTTTGTACCCTTCGACAGACGAGGATGACCTTTCCGTTTCACCAAATTACCGCTATACACCCATCATATCCGGCGTTGTCATTCCATTCTCTATTCTTCTGGAGATTCCTGGTTTGACAGAACACTGGTATATCCGGACAGTAGGTAACAAAACGGTGGAAACACAACCCAACCCAGCGCTTTTGGACGTTGGTCTGGGGTTGAGCATGGGATGCGCATTGATTGCGAATATAGCGTTGATCATACGGTTCTTGGAAAAGAGAGTGAAGACTATGACTCTGATCTGTGTCGTGTTTCTGACGATTCATGGTGCGCAGCTGTGCTTCTTACCTGTTTTATTCAACTAAACCCCGTCCGACCAGATGTAATCAACATTACTGCGGTCACTATCTTTGGTGTAGAGCATCGTTTCGATGACGGCTTCACCTATGGACAATCGTTTTGGATGACTGTCTGTTCGACCGTTGCGTCTACGGTTACTAATGCTACTCTTATCTTTGACCTTGTCAGAACGCCAGACTTTGCGAATAGTGGTAGGCTCAATTCACTCCGTATCTATTGAATATCTGACATCGTTTCTTCATGCAGGAAGTGGTCTGACAAGGAAACAACGCTCGCTCATCATCATAGTCATCGTCTTGCTATGCTACATCGCTTTCGGTGCCCTGATCCACTGTGTCATGACTGATCTCAACTTTATCGACGCCTTGTATTTTACAGTCTGTTCAATTGAAACCATTGGTGGGTCCCAGTAAATCTCCTCAGCTATGCTACTAAACAATGTCCATACCTTACTTAGGTTTCGGGGACATAGCCGTCACTTCAGCTGGTGCCAAAGTTTTTACATGTATATATTCAATTTTGGGAATTGTCAACCTCGCTCTAGCTGTTTCGCTCACACGGGAGACAGTCATAGAAGCCCTTGAAGCTTCATACCGGCAACGAATGAATAATGTTAGAGCTAGAAGGAAAGTAGCTCGTTGGGCACGGAGAGTAGGACGCAGATGGATGGGGGCAGTGACATGGAGGCTCAGGGAGAGCGGAAAGGCTGTATGGGTTTGGAACGACGAATATTTGGTGGAAGACGAAGACTCACACGAAGGTGATGAGGACTATGGACGATTACGAAAAGCGCGCCTCCGGATCGTTAAAACATATCGGATTCTCCGCAGGTCCATCCTATACTTGATTGATCGAGTACTCCCTTATCAGGGTACCTGGGAGCCCTCGGACAAGTCGCCGTTATGGGATATCCCACATCCTCATGGAATGCATCTAAATCTAGAAGCACTGATGGAAAGTCAGCTGGAGGCTGCAGCTATGGAAGCTGGTGTACCGTTGTCAGACTTGGTACCGAAAGGATTTTGGGAAAGGAGGGAGAAGAAGCGCAAGAAGGAGAGGGAGAGACGAGAGAAGAAGGAGAAAGAGAGGAGAAATAGGGAGAAAGGAAAAAACCGCGATACAGGAGCAGACGAAGAAAAGGAACCACTTTCTAGGCACAGTCCTGTTAGCTCCCATCCCACCAGTCCGTCGAATTCATCCAATGTGACGCGTCCGAGTACTGTTCGCAGTAGCTCCTTTGACCAGTGGCAGTTTAGCTGGTTCAACAGACTCAAGCGTATACAGCGCGCAATTGACCCAGATGAGGTGCCCCTGACGCATGCGAGACTCGGTAGAATGGTTGGAGTACTTGGCTCATTCGGGATTGCGTTCTCCATGGGGAGAGGGAAAGAGGTCAAGTGCGATCCTTCTTCTATCAACACAAATGTGAACACCGGGGCCATCGGCGGTCCTAATTCTGTCGGCCCTCATTCTAATCATGCTGGTGACTTTGACTTTAATTACGACGCTGCTTACCGCCAAAAGAAACTCAAAGAGGAAGCAGAAGAAGAAGAGCGGAAAGCATTTATTGCGAGGTTGGTTGTGGTCTGGACGTTGTTCCTGGTATTCTGGATGGTGCGTAGTAGTGTCATCGTACGTTTCGCGGCATTTTGGTTGACTATATCGTAGGTCGGTTCTGGTATTTTCATGGTCACCGAGAATTGGTCGTTTGGAAACGCTTTGTATTTCTGTTGGTATCTATACTGATCTCTGACTTGAGCTGATGTAAAATCTTCCCGACAGGTGTCATTGCTTTCACTACGATCGGCTATGGTATGTCGTTCCTTACGCTTCAAATCATTTTCGTTGACTGTCATCATGTAGGCGATTTCTCTCCTCATTCTCCTGCTGGGCGTTCTGTTTTCGTCGTCTGGGCGCTTCTCGGTGTCGCCACTATGACCATTCTCATATCTGGTGAGTCGACTTGTATAATATTGTTTTACAATGTGCTTGACTGGAATCTATGTATATAGTTGTCGCAGAGGCTTATACAACACGATATCAAACCGTTATTAAGTCCAACAACAAGACTCGTGAACTATTCGAGAGGGCAGTGGCAGGTTATCGTACGAGAGAAAGGGAGAAGACAACGAACAAGTTCGAGCACAAAAACCGAGACGAGTTATACAAACAACTTGGAGCAGGATCTTCAAGCGGTATCGAAGGACTTCCGCAGAACTTCGATGTCGAGCATCGAGTTGGTGTATCTGGTTCCAATTTGCAACCACAGCCATCTCAAGGAATCCACTCGTCTGTCCAGCCCCACCACGAACACCATAAGCTGCAAGGAAGCTTTGAAAAACTCGAGCAATTACCGAGGGAGATATTGCAACACGCTAGATCGTTTCAAGAACATATACAATATTTTGTTCACGGCGGTGTACATCAGAGTCATTCACAAAACCACACACAGCGTGAAAAGGAAGTCAGCGTTGGAGGGAAGACAGGGATATTAGGCATCGTGCAAGAAGCGAGTCAACCTTCCAGGGAAAGGCAGGATATGCCTGAAGGACTAAGGGAACTGTTGGATGACATACTTCTCGTCGATTCTGGCGTACTCGCGGCGACACGGGGGCTGAGTGAGAGGCTTCAGCGACTGAGGAGAATCGAGAAGGAGATTCTCAGTGATTCCGAAGCAAGACAGGTACTGTTGGCGTTGAGCGTTGAACGTAGGTTTCTTTCGTTCTATGACGAATTACAGGCTGAAACCTTTTGACTTATTAGGGACGCTGAAGAAGATGATAGAGGCATCAGAAGAAGCTATCGAGTTATTAGAGGAGAAGGACAAGATAATTCGGAACCAGGGTCATGAGAGTAGTTCGGATATCTGACTACGGTACAAAGTGTTGTTCTGTCGGTTGACGAAGTCTATCAATTTCGCAAATAAGACACTTCGAGCTGTCGAAAAGGTCTGGTTAAATTTTCTTTGCCCACTGATCCGTGGATACTACCGCCTTCGAAGAGTTTTCTTCGTGATATGATGACATCTCAATAATGACTTTAGTGGTTATTCACATTTTCTTGAAGTTATGAGACAGACTTCAAGCCTGTCACATAATCCATCAATGGCACATACTTTCGACGTTGACCGCACTTTAACATTTACCACGCATAATGATAATCTACTTCTTTTATCTTCAAGTTCTATTCGCAACAAAGGTACGAGAAAATTGTGCTATTCAGTCTGTGTTTTCAACCAGTATTCTTCGTAATTGGTGGACAATCTCTTGACAGACGATAAATTAAAACGGTTGTTTTCAATCAGCAATTGCCCACTGCATATTTAAGTAAGTATATCATAACACAGAATGAGCGATCCTAAATTTTCCGGGGTTCTATTTTGCATACTAGTTTGTAAGATATGAAAACTCGAGGAGATTCCTCAATTATCTCTGACACACACAGAAATCACTTTCCATTATTTACCCACGTATTCCGGACCTTTGGAAGATGAGGTCGAGCTACTGTGACTGCCTGCGTCCATTTCAATATCAGAAGCAATCACCGATGTTACATGAAAAGATGATGTCAGTTTGGTATCAGGATCTTCGATAGCAACTCCTAATCCTGCTCGAACTATGATAATCGTGGGAACAGTAGCCTAGATGAAGAGAGATGGTACTTAGACGAGATCATCGAGGTTGAAATTCAATAACAAACCGCAACAGTCACGAAGATGGGGATGATTGTGACTGGGACATTATTGATTGTCACAATAAGAATTATTAACACTACATGAAACAAAGCATAAATAATCCCTGATTCTAGTCTTTAGGTCATTTCAAGTAAATATTTAAAGGCTGATTGATGCAAGGAAAGAGGACTTACATGATAGCTATCACATTATTGTATGATTTATGAACAGAGGGCTTGGTCACTGGCTTAGTCTGCTGGGTAATTCTCCAAATCCTTCCAGCTACTCATTAAAAGTCAAAGGCAAACATAAGCAAAAATGTTAGTTGTTTCAAAGTTGATTTAATGAACCTTTACCATTGCAAGATGTAAGCAGTATATTTGCAATTAAATTCATTCCAAGAAATGCTGTTTCGTAAATGACAACAATTCCAGAAGCACCAGGCTGACCAAATGAAATTGAGAGAACGGAGCAAATTCCAAATACTGGTTGATATTTTAATTAGAATAGCACAATTATGTGGTATGAGCTCACCATGATTTATACAAGAAATGACCAAGAATACAGATGTTATTTTTTTTTGGTAGCCCCAAATTACAAATAGCCGATAGATCTAAAGAATGCCGATCTCAGTATGCAACCAAACAAAATAGCATAAGCAGTAAGAGCCTACAAGGATAAGATCTGTTACAAAACTAATGAAAAATATAATATATATTGTTATAAGGTTTTCTGAATAGTATGCACCCACTTGGTGAGTAAACCAATCAAGAAAAATGACATTCTGTTGTATTATGTGTGGATTCAGGTACCTTTTACTGATAGGTAAACAAAGACTTACTCAAGATTTTCAACAGTCTTGTCAGAAACATTTTGCAATGGAACATGTAGAAGATTTGAAACAATAACTTTGAAATTTTGTACAAAATGCAAGACAATGACTGTTGTTGTTAAAAGGAACAAAATAATCATTGAAATCAGATGGAGCTGATTGTTTACTTGGTTCCTGGCTTTGCGACGGCGCAGTACAATGATGGCAAAAGCAAAAAGCACAATATAGCCTCCTGTCATTCTCATGTATTCCTGGATTTGGATATAGTGAAACATAAATGACTTACCATATAACAGATACTCAGTCTATTTCAGGTTGAAATCACTTTTAGGAACCAGCAGCATTGTAAAAAGACTTACAGACATAACTGTTACCATGGAAAGGATACCTCTGGTGCTATCTGTTATCATTCTAGTAGGCTAGAAGAGCAGATTTTGGATAATATGTTGGCTTTGGTACAAATGGAATGGATAATGAGATGGCTTGTCATGTACATAGATGTGGCCCAATTTATGTGTAGCTGGATGATAGGACATCAAGATCTTATATTGGATGGTGATTCACTGACATATGACCCAATTGACTTGTGCAACCCAAAATAGAAACATAATGATTTGAGCTCGAAACAAGAACAAGTGACTTGTCAACCAACAAACTAATAGATCATCACACAATTGCTATGGAAATTCTGGCAGAATATCAGAGAAAACTTGTATGGAAAGCATTGACTTGGTTGCTATGGATTCAAAACAAATATGGATCTAAGAAATTTCCATGAGGAAAGGATCATAGGAGTATAGAAAGACAAAACAGTTTGAAATAAGACTACAAGCTGTGGATGAGTATACTTTTGTACTCAGCTTGAAGTTACCAAGTAAGACTGTATAGCATCTCTACTCATCTTTTGTATCCAAGGGAAAGTATGAGGCCAGAGTTTACAGAGGCTTGTCCTGGACACTAAACTTGAGCTGACTGCCATGTTTCCATGTATAAGTTTATAAATGATACCAAATGTAACACCCAGAAAGCAGGTTGTTCACTTATTCCTCTGTATAATATGAAGAAAACAAAGCTAAATCCATCAGCTGTTACCATGCCAATGGAAATCAAAGGCTTCTGGTCCAAGTGGGATTGGTGACAGACCTGGGCAAAAAACTTTCCAATTCCTGAAACACACATGCATATATATATATATATATGAATAGTAAACTGGGATCTAACATTTCAAAGCATCAATAGGATCTTCAGTGATAAATGCAGTAAAACAAAAATGTCAGAGCAAGATAATGAGCTCAAATGACAGCCATCACATTCCCAAATGACTCATATATGGAAGGATTGGCATATGTCTCAATGAAGTTGGAGTGAACTACCGCAAGTGTGGCAGATACAAAGTCAGCTGTGAAATGAGCTCATTGTGTTATCAAGCTGGGAAGCTCAAAACTTCCAGTCCAAACAAGAATACATGGGTAACATACTCAGGCAAAAACTTTCATGAAAGAATGTGGCCGGGTCACCATTTGACTCTTTGAGCCCAAAATTATCATGAGAAAGGGGTTAATGCTTGCATGTCTGTTTAGAAATAGTTGCAGATTTTGAACCAAAACTAAGCGAAAATGAGCTGACGGCAGGTAGACCATAGTATATGGAGTTTGCTTACCCCATGACGTGGAAATCAATATCTAATTACATATCAGGATAAGAATTTCATCTTGCAATCATTTTCACTACCAACATTCTCAAGTACTTCATAACATATTTACACGACAATAGGAATATTCAATCCATGGTCATGTTAACGTTATATCTACAAAAGTGGGTCGGTGATCACTAGCAAGTGTCCCATCATCCGAAAGTGAGGATATGACTTTTACTCCATCGACTTGCCTGTGATTATTTCAGAAAAAATAAGTAGCAATCAGAAAATTAAAAAAGGAACAAACCATTTGTTTGAGATACTATCTGCGAAGGCAAAATCAATTCTTGACCAATCACTGGTATCATCAGGTGCCGTAAATCCAGTAAAAGTAGCAAAGTTATTCGAGACCACCCTACGGGAGGTTTGCGCACGAAGATCCAACATCTTAAAGCCGGGTGCTTGATCACCGACATCAAACATCTGTGCGAAGGTTTGATTGATGGCCACTGGAGTGGTCTGGCCTGTAATAATCGAGTATGCTCCAGAGGTATCACCTGAAGATTCACTACAGCGTTCTGATGATGAGAATTTGAAACCAATAGAAAAATGCGCCCCAGCTCACCTGTTGAAATCACCTGTAATGAAAACGGGTTCACCAGTAGTGACTGCTTCAAATCTAGCCCTCGTCAGCAAAAGAGATGCCGCAAGCCTTCTCTGATCGTCAGATTGATCGTCCAAATGAGTGTTGAGAACAGTGAAGTTCTTCTCTCCACCGGGTGCGTCGGTAAGCGTGAGCTGCGCCACGGTACAGATCCGAAATGATCCTGCGCCGGGGAATTTCGACGGTTCGAAAGGGGTATTCCTGAAGTCGAGCTTAACAGTAGATTCTTCGGGTAATCTATTCTAGACGCACGAGAGCCAGAAACTCGAGTTTGAGCGGAGTATGAAAGATGAGCTGTTGTAAGGCCATCAGTAGAGCGGCGACTCTGCCAATAAAACACCAACGTTCTGTAGAATATAGGGCTGAATTCCCCAGCTTCTACGCCGTCGTCACGTCCTACACCAATCTTAAAGACTCGTCAACCAGAGGAAACCGGTATCATAGTAACGTTACACGCACCCAGTTCCACTCGTCGCCAAACAACTGAGCGAGATCATTGACTTGTCGTACCAAAGCCTCTTGGAAACCTGTCCAGAATAAGACTCGGATGTTGGGGTGATTCATGAGCAGTGGAGACCACATACCTGCAAGTTGTATATTCTCACTTAGCAGCGTCTCTGCAACTCTCAATCTCCTTGTACTCCACGGCCTTTCATTATGACCGTTCAAAAATTCGGGTTGTTCGAGAGGATCAGGCAACGCGTCGATGGATTCCTGAACCGTAATATTGTCGGGCATGGAGTCGAATCGCAAGTTCCAGGTTGCAACACGCATTGCTTGGATCAGTAGAGGGCACTGGATTGACAGAGCGGGGATCAACGTTGCCAATATCTTCATAGTAAGGACGGCTTCCAAGATGTCGCAGGCAACGTGCACAAGCAGCATCTGCTGATGAATTTATAGGTAGTACCCTGTGAAAAGATACTTTCATCGAAAGAAGTTGACGTCACTTGTATTCGTGCATGTGAGAATGGTCCTGACGGAACTCAAGTTGAAGATAGAAATCTGTATCCAGAATCAAGGGAAACGTGCGTGACAAGACAATCCAAAAGCCGGAACAGAGATAATGATGGAATATCTACGAAACGTTCTAGCCTAGTAGAGATTTTGAAGACTTTGTCAAACAACTTGATTTTGATGTCAGTTTCGCTTGCACGGTCAGCTGATTCCTGGAATTCCTTCTCAATCGCATACAACAAAAGGAGAGCCAGAGGGTACGATAAAGGAGAAATTTCTTAATGGTCGACACCGATGAGGGTCTGAGGTTAACCAGTGCAAAATCACGTGCCCTATGCCACCTCAAACTTCGGACTCCTCGTACGTAGACCTCCTGATCGCTAACGCACCTAATTTCTAACGGAAACTTGACCTGAAAGCAGTACCGATTTAACCATACTCATGAGAAACTCCCTCTCAGATATTCCCGAACTTCCCCAGGAATTAATCGACATTATTATTGACTATGCGGCTCAAACCTCCGTTCCGACCCTCAAATCCTGTTCCCTGGTCTGCCATGCCTGGCTCCCCCGTGCTCGAGCGCACATATTCCGGGAAATCTCATTACCCTTTATTCGGGAACAAGGAGTCTCTTATGAGCAGCTTATTGCCAAAATGCGCTCGAGCCTACAATGTCTAGCGGACATGAGCGCGGCCTCGCCTTCTCCGTCTTTGTCTCGGAGCTTCCATTTCCCCTCGATAGCAGACTTAGCTCAAAGTCTCGTCCTTCCCCCCAAACTCCCCCATTTCGTCCCTGATACATTCTTCCTCCTGCACCCCTTTACTTCTCTCCGGCACATCGCTGTCACTGGCGAGTTTGGCATGCTAGTTGCAGTCACCTTTGTTGAATCAGAGTCTTTTTCTACATTTTTGGAGAGAAACTCTGGGTCTCTAGAAACACTAAAGCTTAGGGGGATAACGTTCAACAAAGTCGTCGATTTGGTTCGGTTACTGACCAGTCTCGACCTACCAAAACTCCGTCAACTGACCTTACAGTGGTTTCAATTTCTTTCAGACCCGACTGTACAAGCCAATGATGTACGAAACTTCATGGATTCTGAGTTGAATCCCTTTAGCTCTTCGAGTCCAATGCAGCGAAAGTGCAAGTTGAAGTTGGACACTCTAAATATCGAACTAGATATCTTGCAAAGAGAGGCCTTTTTCGAATTTCTGACGCATCAAAATTCACCACTTGACTTGACTTGTCTCAAGACATTGATTATTGCGCCAATATTTGATATGCTGGAAAGCTATACTCCTCTCTTTGAGCATGTGGGGACGACGCTTACCAGGCTGATTATCAGTATGACAGATCGTAAGTACCTTCTCAAAATATCTACCTCTTTCTCATTCGGCGCTGCTCATAAAACTTGACCATTTACCACGGCCAGTTGAAACTAATCCAATCGGTACAGTGTCAAATCCTGGTCAAGACCCAACTCCCGTCCAAGGCCATAATCTTTCCTATTTGCAAAAACTCGCCCACCTTGAACTTTGGATTCTCCCCAATTGTCAAGATTTGATCGATATGCTTTCCACATTTACCGAGAACTGCATCCCATATTCCCCTTCGATGACCCAACTGGAGACCCTGACAGTTGGGTTTCACGATTGGAAAAATAGAGATGAAGATCGTATCTCGGATTTGTCGTATGGGAGGCTCGATGAGGCGCTTGCTGGGTTCATAAAACGACAAAAACAGCCGCTTCAAAACTCAAACCCTGAGACTCGTCTGGTAGAGATAATTATCGAAGTTTCAACCAGTTTTGGATTGGAGGTTGATCAAGTTGTGGAATTATTTCCTCAGATACGTGCGGTGGAGGGAGCCTTGCTTAGAGTTTGTCTTTTCGGGGAATGGTATGATTAGAGACGAATGTTTACTGGATTTGTCGCGTATCAATACTCAAAAGCTAATCGGAGGACAATTCTGGGAGCTTTCATCATCTCGACCCAGCGGCGAAGCTCCCTCGGGAAATCTGGGTGCCTATCTGCTGCCTTTGTCGTTGGCCCTCATTATAACGCAACATCCCTTGGATAGTGAAGGTAATTCAAAAGGGTACGGATTGGGTACAGTCGGTTCAGATCAGTGCTGTACATTCTCCTATCGCAAACGCTCAGTGTATATCCTCTTAAAGAGGCAAGAAAAAGCTGGTTCAGCCCGGGATCGAACCGGGGACCTTGTGTGTGTGAGACACAAATCATAACCACTAGACCACTGAACCGTCAAGCAGAAGTTAGAATGGTCTTTAGCGAGGGTGAATCAAACTGAACAAGAATTCTACAATATTAGAAATGCACAACATACAAAAATTGATTTCTTTATTCATCCAGTTATCCTACATTATGCCTAGATCCAGATCTTGTTCCTCTAACCTTCCAACTCCTTGGGTTCCTCTTCTACCGGACCCAACCCCTTCTCCTTTCTGTATCCCTCTACAACACTCTTGACAATCTCCCCATCTTTTTCCCAGTTACTCCTCGGAAGTCTAAATGGTTCACTCACGTATCCGTACGAGATATCTCCCATACGAGCGATTGTTCGGAGCTTGGCTGGGTCCGCAACTAGTTTAGCTGGAAAAGGGTTAGGAGATGGGTTAATATCGAATAAAAAGATAAGAAGAGATAAAGCTTACCCCGATGCCCGCTGGCCTCCAACGTCTTGGTGTCAGCGAGCACGTCATTTCGAACATGGATACACTTGATGAGACCATAGATAACCGTGCCGGTGTGCTCTTTGGTCTTGGGATGGATGATTTCGAGAGCTTGGAAGAGCTAGCATGTCATCAGGAGTCTAGTGTTAAGTTTGGGTTTCATGAAATGATAGCGAGAAATAGAACACACCTCACACTCCATGCTAAACGCACTCTCTCTAACCCTCGGGGGCTTCACATACGTACTCGGTAATTTTGTCAAACCTGTTAATTCCCACTCTGATACGTCTGAAGGGGGGTCGATCGACGCAAAATTGGCTTGTTCAGCCCAGGGGACGGAGATAATATTTACAGTGAACTCTTTCGTTGCCTGCCGTGAATTCAGAAGAAATTGTATTAGTAACTTTCCGGAGGGAAGATGAAAACAGCTACGAAATCGACATACTTTGACATTTTCTGCGGAATCCTTGAACCTTCCCCCTCCAAGCCTATTTGCTGCGTACGAGATAAGAGGAGGGTACGGAGTGACCGCGTTGAAGAAGCTACAATGACGCGTTGAATGAAGAAAGCTGACCAGCAGATTGTAATAGTACACACCTAAACGGCGCAAGATTCTCCACTCCGCTCTCTGATATTGAAGAAACAAACGCAATAGGTCTGGGTTGGATCCCGCTCAACATCAGATAATAAACCTTTGACATCTCCTCTCCATCTGTATCAACCCTCTTCCAACCTTCCTTCTCTCCTTCGAGCCACTTCTTCCCCTCGGGAGTGTCGCCTACTCGTTGACCGAATTTCCAGTCTGGGTTGGGGGGCTGAGTGTAGTGAAGGGGCGTATTATTGAAAGGAGGGAGGTTTTCGATGCACTGGACGAGGTCTTTGCCATAGACGGTGGAAGTGAGCAAGGGATCCATGACTGTATTAGATTGGGGTCTTTGAATCGGACACGGAGGTTACAAGGTGAGAACTTGGGTGTTCCTTTGTCCAAGATGGTGATAAATCGTGAACGAAAGATCAGCTATTTATATAAATTCTTGTGTCATAATCTTCGACCGACCCCGAGCCCGATTATGAGTCGGATTCACTTGGACGGCGTAGATGTTTCGATATTAAGCCATGATGTATAGACCACTGCTCAGATAGAATGCTGCAAATGCTCTCTAAGAGCGTCTTCAAAGTAAAATTAGATTTGGAAGTTAACTTCAATCTTCCAATCAGCGGTTCTAATTTACTTATAGAAATCCATTTCTTCATCTGGGAGTTGCGGATACCCGTTATAAGCGTTATTGTACTCTGATTATTCATCAACTGTCAAGTCGGACCGAACCGTTTGCGACTACTTATGTAGTCCTGGAATTGCGGGGAGACGTGGGATATACTAATTGGGCTCAAGATCAGCTGCAGGTTATTCAAGAGTCACGTTGGTGTTGGCCTCCTCGAAATGAGAATACCGGACGCCATGATATTGGTCGCGTAAAACCACGTGTTGATGACGTGGCGCGCGTCAACGTTGGAAGTTTCTCGACGCGTCCTTTCACCCAACTTCCAGCCAGTTTCTTCATTTTTCCTTTTTCTTTGTACTATCTTCTCCTTCTCCAAACGATTCCGGAAAATGGATTCAATCATTGCTGAGATCAAGAAAATCCCTCCAGTCACTCGATTCATGTGCATTTCCCTCGTCGGGCTTACTCTGTCCACTATGCTCAGCCTTGTCTCCCCTTACAACTACGTATACTACTCCAAGCTTGTTATGTATAGATTTCAGATCTGGAGACTGTGGAGCAGCTTCTTCCTCAGTGGAGGAGGGATAACGTTCATCTTCAATCTACTTTTCCTCTAGTACATCTTTTCTCAACCACTACCCAAACACGGCTAATATTTTTTGCTGCAGCCGGAACGCAAATGAACTTGAAACAAGCCATTACATGCGCAAATCAGCAGATCTATGCTGGCAACTCATCTTCGTTGCCCTCTCTATCATCGTCATCTCTTTCCCCCTCAACCCTCCCCCCGTCACTTTCCTCTCGCCCTTTCTCCTCTCCCTGATATATCTCACCTCTTCACTCGCTCCCGTAGGCGCACAAGCCAACTTATTCGGTCTGATCACGTTTCCAGTCAAGTACTATCCATACGTCATCCTAGCTATGGACTTTTTGTTGGGCGGTCCTCGTGCAGCAGCAGAAGCCATTCCAGGAGCAATAGTAGGACACATTTGGTGGTGGGGAGTTTGGGGATCAGAGTTGGGAGGAAGTAGGTGGGAAGGTGAAGGCATGAGGGGAGCTAGTAGGGGAAGTGGAGGGATCTTAGAGGAGGTCGCTAGGGCGCCGAGGTACGTACTTATTTCTTTTAATTTGTGACTAGATGCTGCATTTCGCATATTTAGATGGCTCTCGCGATGGTTCAACGATACTGCTCGAGTTCCTGGTGCTGGTCCTGGAGCAGGTAGGGGCGCAAATCAGGGCGGAGGTGTACATGTTGTGCCGCCGAGGAGGTTTGTTAATGAGACACAGGAACAGCGGGGCTCTGGCGGTTACAATTGGGGCTCGGGGAGGAGATTGGGAGGCAGTTGAGTTGTATGTATCTAAGTAAATATGACGAAGCGTTATCGAAAATCGGTCCAGCATCTTAAATTGTTAGAATTATTTGCACCAATTTGTCTCCCCCGAACTGTTTCAATGTCTCCAAAGGTGGAATGTCTCAATGATTTTATGGACGCGAATTGTGCTTTTAATGAGGATTGTTTGAGCATTATTATTGGGATTTTGAAACCTATTTAGAATCTTGGTTGTTTTGTCTGGGATACATTTCATGTTGAAGTCTTTCATGATCAATGGTGCTACTACTACTATGAGGTGGACTCTCGAAAACCATTCCAGATTCACTTAGGACGACGCTTCTAAAGGCGTTGCTTCGTAGGGACTGGCGTGAATTTAGTATCGCGACTGATTATAAACAAATGCATGTCTGAGTCCTGGTAAAGACTACTCCATATTAATCTACTCACGCATTGTGATTAGATAGACTTGACCCAAGGTGAAAAATAATGGTGTCCTAGTTCAGAGTTTGTTTGAACAAAACGCGCAAGTTAAAGACGAGATAACTGACCACCATAGTTTTTCAGGTCCAACTAAGAATATAATCAAACATACTATCTGGTCAACAGTAACAAAAAGGCCTCTGGTTACAATATATTGAAATAATTTCCGGAGAAGTGTGTCTGTTCTGATTGGGTGTCATAAAAAATTCACCTAATTCTATAAAATTTTGACTTGCATTTTAATTCCAGTTTTAGATGATGAAAGTGACCATAAAAGTACTGCAGTTGCCAAAGAATCAGCAAAAGCAGAAAGTGCACAGCTGCAAGCAACTTCAATCTGGCAATCCAAAAAACTCATAAATCATCAGAGAAGATGAATGAAGTTAAACTACCTTTTGTGTCTGCCTTGAAATACTACTTATTGCATTATTCTGAAACAATATTACTATGGTGGAAATGCCAGCACCTGGTATGCATATTAGTGCAATTTCGAAATCAGCTTGAAAAATGTTTAGAGTAGATATCACTTACCAGTACTACCTAATGCGCATAACAGCTAAAATGCTGATTAGAACAACGGAATATGGATACCTGACTCATAACTTACAATAACAACAGGCACACTCCAATGAGATTTTCCAACTGGATTTAAGTTTACAGATTATAAGAGGTCTGAAGCACAAGATGATTTGCCACTTACTTAACCATATGCGTGAGGCAAGAAATAATTCAACACAAAAGGCAACAAGAAGTGTGATTAGATATTCAATGATTAATGGACTTGAAAATTTTCAGGATTTTTTATCATCAATATCAGGGAATAATTCATTTTAGTATATACATACTTTGTTATCAAGGTAAGGGCTTCCAAGTTTCCAAAATTTCCAACCTACATAAGGAGTAGACTCAGAATTATCATTGATCTCAGATTAAAATTCAGAACATACTAAATAATGATGAAGACTCTGAATATGCAAGCATGTTGCTGCAAACACTGAAAGACTATCCATTCCATTGATTAAAAAAAGTGAAAGTAATGATCATTAAACATACGCCAATGTTGCAACCTGAGTAAGTGATTGGTTGTAATTGGGATAGCAATGAATTTCAGAGCATGAACATACCAAACTTCTCAAAAACCATGTGTCCTTGTTGATATTGATGTAAGACCATAATTGGACAATGATTATACCAAAAAGTCTGTTTAGCATAAGTACTTCTGACCAGTGAAATTGAATTAGTGAGCAACTTACCCAGCTGAAATGACACTTCCATAAAAGAATGCATCAAAATATCTAGACAAATCCACTCCAATGAGCAGGGTTGAGCTTGAAAGAACACTAGCTTGTGTCATGGTGGATGCTGCAGATAATGAATAGGTCTTAAATATATGTTGGAATTGCAGGAATCATACCTTGTTCAAAATTTGACATCGGGATTCTCTGATTTTTGTTGCTATTATCAGCTTCATAATTTCACATACTTTTCGATGTTCTTGATCCATGTAAATGGGAGACAGATAGGTGTGATTTTCATTGCATGATGTGATGAGAATCCTACTTGTTTTTGCTAAGACATGCTTCTGAACGAGTCTTGAGTATATCAATATTTCCATGGATAAGCATCTGTATATAACAATGGCTATGCAATATATGAAATGTGTCAGAAGGGATATGAGAAGTGACAAGGAGAACATTGGTCTAGTAAATGATTGATCCAAATGACTAGTTACAGGAGGATTTCAACTGAGTTGGCTCGGCTGACAGCTATCATGCTGACAGCCTGAAACTACAACTTGAAGCAGTCAATCACAAGTCAGGTAGATATAGTTAGCAAGAGCGATTTTTGGCTTTTCGGATGGAACCGATTCACCCTCGTCTAAATATCATGAAAGGAAAGTGGGCCATCGCTTTGCGTGGCGAGTAAGGAAGCCTCAAGTCCAGAACGTAAACTGAGATGATCTACTTACATCAACCTCAACCTACCAAATGGGTTTGCGCATGAATCTGGAGAGCCTTTTTCGAGTTTAAAATTAATAAGAACGGAAACTTCTCCAGCCTCGTAATGACCTAAAGGCTCGTTCGGCTGCATATGATATGAGTTGCTCTGAAGAATGTTATACTTCCAAATATTTGGCTTCCTAAAGATAGGTACAACTTATAGTGATTTAAGTGTCATATATACATGATACATGATCAAAAATTGATGTGGTGACAGCCGTGAAAATGCTAATGAATGTTAAATTTGACCAAACTTCAAATTCTTTATCTCTTTTACGCGAGAGTAGCACATAAAAATCAAAGTGACGTAGCCACCCCTGCGAAACAGACAAGGCCCTACCAAAGTCGACCTCATAATTACAGCCCTAGTCAACAAGGGATGTTTCGATATACCACTCAAATTGCAGACCAGACTTACCTTGACAATATTAAGATATGGGTCTTTATGTTTAGTTATTGGTGCCGGGGGTTGCCTCCAGGGTCTGGTCCTAGGGTGGAAATCTTTTCCCAATTTTTTCCTCAGTAAAAAAATGGCTAATAGTAAACCACAGGGAAGAAAATTATGTTTTAAAGTATAGGATACTTCATATCCTTGAAATTATGGCTTCGCTTTCAAGTGATGTTGTGTTTGCCCATTACAAAATTAAATAATCAAGTAATGTCGAAATCTCTTTTACGGATCATTTGATTGTTGGTATTTTGTAGCCGGAGCGACCAGCGACGGCCCGTCCCTTGTCTGTCTTAAAAAAGTGTTTTACTGAAACATTAAATTTTAGACCGAGAAATCAAAAAAAAAAATTGCTTCTTGGTTTGCTTCTGTACTTATGTATGTATGATATAGTACATAGAGTCAATGGTACTGATAAAAAATTTCCTTCCCTCCTTCAAGTTGACAAGACTTTCTGAATTGATTATTTCTGCAGAGGTGGGCTGGTGACAGAAACAGTATACATTCCTCTTTCATCATATCTGGACCCAGGAATATTATTTGCTTCAACCGCAATCTCACGGATAGAACTAATCTCTTCTGCGCTCAGCTTGATGCTGGCTGCTCCCGCGTTCTCTTCAATATACTATGGGAACCAGGGTCAATGATGCGTTCAAGATAAAAAATCAATTTAGCATTGTTACCTTGACTTTCTTCGTGCCAGGAATGACCACAAAATCGTCTCCCTGAGCAAGAATCCAAGCTAAAGTGACCTGTCCTGGGGTCGCAGTATGCTTAGAACCAACTGCCTTGATACGTTCTACCACGTCGAGAATCTTGGGGAAGTTCTCCTTCTGGTATCTAATAGGATCATGGTGTGAATAACATCGCTCGCTAGGAGGCTAGCCTGAGGACGTACTTGGGGATAGTGAGCCTGAAATCACCCGGTTCAAATTCATCTGGAGATTTCTGATTTTCAGAGATTTGAATCAGTAACGAAAAAATTAATTCACTAGAGTGTATATAGTAACACTCACGTATTGACCGGTGATCAAACCCCTTGCCAAAGGCGAGTACACAACAACTGTGATCCCAAGTTCCCTAGCGGTCTTGAGAATTGCGAGTTTCTCATCTTCAATATCGAGAACGAGGGGCGAAAATTCGACTTGAATCGCAGAAATGGGGTGGATAGCATGTGCACGACGCATATCCTCCGCACTACATTCTGAAAGACCTAAGTATTTGACCTTGCCTTCTTTGACCAGTTCCGCCATGGCGCCGACTGTGATCTCGATAGGTACTTTTGGATCAACTCTGTAACATGGCTCAATGGAGCTATTAAGAGGAGAATGGAATTTGAGACCTACCTATGCTGGTAATACAGATCAATGTAGTCAACCCCAAATCGTTCCAAAGACTGGAGGCATTGTTCCCGGACATGTTCGGGGTCGCCACGTATGCCTTGCATTGTGAAACCAAACTTGGTAGCTAAAAAGATTTCATTGCGCCTTCCGGTTTTCTTCAACCTATTAAACATTCAAAGATATCTTTAATCAATACCAGGCAGTGGTACGATCAATAGTATTTTCGATTGCAACGCACCATTTGCCAATGAGCACTTCAGAGTCACCATACACATTGGCAGAGTCCCAGTGGGTGCAGCCTTTGGCATATGCTGCATCCAAAACCTGCCTTATGCACATGATTAGAATATAATAAAAGATTTGCGGCTGTATGAGTCAAAACGCGCCTTGAAGCGTTCTTCGTCACTTCCAACGCTTCCATAAATGATGCTGATACCCATTGCGCCGAATCCAATGGGATTGACAAGGGCCTTTCCGATTTTTCTTGGAGGCAGAGACATTGTACTGCAGGAGACAGGAGAAGATCGGAGATATGTATCAGAACAGTATGGTCGTTGACTTCAGCTCGTTGCACTTTTATACCTATTCTACGCAGGGCTCACGGCCCTATACGCCACATCCAGCCGGTATTGTGAGATCTAGAACGAATACCTCCCATTCTTCGGATGGTTTCCGTGAGCTTCTCTTTCCGCTGATGACTTGACCTCTGGTGTGCCATTTGCACTGTGCATATTAGTCACCGGGACCCGTCGGGCCCCCAGCTCTATAAATGAGTCGTAGTACCATAAGTACAATGACAAGAATGAGGTCAGCACACAACAGTGGCAAGCTATTAGATTATAGATCAGATATCACATTTCAGAAATTTCATATATCATTTATGGTGCGCAGAAGTTTTATTTGTCAAGCCAACGAAGACTCATACTTAGATCAACTCATTGTAATCGACCAAATACACACCGTAGATACCACACTGTAAACATATGCGTAAGCACAACGGCGAATATATATCGGATTGAAAAATCTGAAAGCTCATGACGATATCGCCTGAAATTTAAAGCAGACGCTACACGTCGATGAACAGTATCAAACAGTGACAGTATCTTGTTTTAAAACTGGTAGTAATCCTTTCAAGTGATGATGAACATCGAGTGTACTTTTAATCGGATAATTTTTCAATCTATAGTCGAGAGAAAATGTTCTACAAATCTGATCTATACGACCTTTCGACATGCATGTACTGAAAACCGATTCTTCTTTCCCTTCTTCGAACAAACGTTCAATCGAGTCCAAAAACTGTCGTTTATATACACCGTGACACTTTTATCTTGTCATACATCAGGTGAACTCCCTTTCTCTCGCTCGACTACACCTACAATTCCCAATCAAGCGTTCGCTCGAACATTCAACTCTGCAGGCATCTCTTCACCAAATACCCCCGCCAACACGTTTTTAACAGCCAAAGTAGCCATTTGAATTCGCGTCTCGAATGTAGCACTTCCGATGTGTGAGAGGATTGCACATCTACGCAAAAAAAGTCAACGATTCGGGTCAATTGCACGAGAAGGAAAAATAATGAAAAAGGACAACGAGTACGAAAAAAACTCACCTAGGCTCCTTATTCAATACATGATCTTCTTTCACATCCGGTTCTCCCTCTATAACATCCAATCCTGCTCCCCAGATCCACTTTTCCCTCAACGCCTTTGCTAGAGCATCCGAGTCGATCAAGGTACCCCGAGCGCCGTTAACCAACACAGAAGTGGGCTTCATCTGTCGAAGAAATTCCTCGTTGATCAAATGATATGTCTTTGAACCTCCCGGAGCAAGGATAAATAATATATCGGATTGGCCAGCGAGCACAGGGAGAGGAACGGATTTTAATGAACGAAGGGTGGGAGAATGTGTTTTTAAGAGTTCCGCGTCACGAGCGGCGTACTTGTTTTGAGAAGACGAAGACTCGGGATTTGAAGTGTATATACAATCTGTCACCCCAAATGGAATCATCCGAGCGAGTGTAGCTTGGGCTATACGTCCGAAGCCGAGGAATCCGACCGTTTTGGAGGGCCGTTGGAGTGTGCTTAATGGACTACGTACAGTACCAGTTTGGGGGCCGCACATGACAAAGGGAGACCACACCGGCCACTAGAAGACAGGAAGCGAAGCTTAAATGAAGTAGAGAAGATGGGAAAAAATGAACAGGATACATGCCTTGCCCTGTTTTACAAGCCACATCGATTCGGCAGCATTTCTAGTTGCCATTAGTGCAAGCATGACGCAGATGTCTGCGACTGTATGTCGATCACGAGTTTAGAAACGCGCTTTCGAAGATAAGCAAGTTTTAAGGTTGACGCCTTGACGTACCAGCATCAGTGAGAACATCCGGTGTATATCCGAGTTTGACGTTGTGTTTGGCGAGTTCTGAAACTTGAACGTGTTCTGTGATGATGGAAGGATCGTCATATGGACAGAAAAGATAAGAAATGAAGAGAAGTGATGATTTATAAAGTGGGGCATGAGAATCAAAATCAGAATCAGAGATAAAGGTCTGACGAATAGGACAAAAAGGTGCATACCGTATCCAACTGACATAGTTGAAACTACTTTGAGACTAGGGCCGGCTGTTGTGTAAGAGTAGGTTGAGATATAGAGGACAACGCAATCTGAAACGATATCATACCAGCCTCGAGGAATTCCGCATCTACCTAGCAAAGAGTTAGTTCATTGTGAATTGAAATTGCATTCAGTTCATGTACTCACTTTCTCCGAAAACACGATCAGCACTCCAGCAGCTCCACGCACGTTTTGAAGCACCCAGTCACCTGAAAGTAAAAACACGTATCACGTATCAAAAGATCGATAGCAAGGACAACAAAGTGCTAAGCGTACGAGGAGGTGCTTCATTATCCTTTCCCCATTCTACAAGCTGCCAATTCAAATAAAACATTCTGCCAAAACATGAAGTATGATACACACCTCGATATCCCTTCTCTCCCTTAATAATGGCATTACATCCGGTCCCATATCTCTGCACACGACAACGCGAGGCTTTTTGCTAGTGAGATGAGAAAGAATATTCGTCAGACGGGTGTTTGTACTCCCAGAGGGAGAGGAGGATATGGACCCATCAGACGAAGACATGTTGATGCTTGTCGCTTGGTTCTAAGAGTGACCTGGGAGGCTGAGAAAAAGAACAGAAGTACCGGAAATGTCATTGGGTGTTTAAAGCACAGCGGATATTAAGTCCGGAACGGTGAGCCGGGTCGGTATTCGGGCCGAGTCCGAGGATCACGAGGAGCATGTGATGGGAATACTTTTCTGTTTTTGGAGCCTACTGATCTTCAAATGTCGCGAAAATTTCCTCGACGCGTCTACCGTTTCATTACTCCACTCTTGCCTGTCCTATTCCTACACCCCCAAAATGACAAAATATATTCTTGTGTCTGGAGGTGTCGTTAGTGGGATTGGGAAGGGTGTCATCGGTATGTATTTCTTTGTTTTCCAGACTGCTTTTTCTTAACCAGTGGCTTCCAGCTTCATCGACGGGCCTTTTGTTGAAGACGACAGGCCTCAAAGTGACTGCTATCAAAATAGACCCTTATATGAACATAGATGCGGGAACTATGAGGCCCCAGGAGCATGGTCCGTGTTATCGATTCAGTTTCATGGGCGCTTTATTGTTAAACAAAGATTGGTGTAGGGGAGGTCTACGTCTTGAACGACGGAGGCGAAGTTGATCTGGACTTGGGCAACTATGAGAGATATCTCAATGTTACGCTCTCAAGGGATAACAACATTACTACTGGAAAGATTTATAGGGAAGTTATAGAGAAAGAGGTGTGCAGCAAATCATCAACCTGTTCTCGTGTTTTGAGGCTAACACTTTGTTTTAGAGAAAAGGAGAGTATCTGGGAAAAACTGTCCAGGTACTTTCACCCAATTTAACGCGTCCGCAAGTCGCCTCATTCCTTCATAGATTGTCCCTCACGTTACAAACGAAATCCAAGACTGGATAGAACGCGTGTCCAAGATCCCAGTCGATGAAACCGGCGAAGAGCCCGACGTGTGCATCGTTGAGGTGGGCGCTCTTACTCATCTCTCTAGTCCTTCACTAACCATGTTTCAATAACCCCTTCTAATCTAGCTCGGCGGCACAGTCGGCGACATCGAATCCGCTCCCTTTGTCGAAGCCATGCGTCAATTCCAATTTCGCGTTGGCCACGATAACTTCGCTCTCATTCACGTTTCTCTCGTCCCAGACATGCATGGCGAGCAAAAAACAAAACCTACTCAAACAACTGTCCATTCTCTCCGCGGACTCGGACTCTTACCCGACCTTATCGCGTGTAGACTTTTAGGTCCGGAGCCTTTGAGACAGGATACAAAGAGCAAAATATCGATGTTTTGTCATGTAGCGGCGGAACAGGTTGTCGGGGTCCATGATGTTTCGTCGGTGTATCACGTTCCGTTACTTTTGAGGAGTCAGGGGATTGTGGAGTATCTGAGAAAGAGGTTGAATCTGGATCAGTTGACTATCACAAAGGAAATGGTGCAGAGGGGCGAGTCGCTTTCCAAGAGGTGGAAAGACATGACTTCGGGGTAAGTTTTTCATTTGATTCGTGTTAGACTGACAGTTAATGACCGACATTTATAGGTCTGAGAGGGTTTTTGACAAGGTCAACATCGTCTTGGTCGGAAAGTACACCGACCTCAAGGACTCTTACATGTCCGTGACTAAGTCTCTTGAACATTCTGCGTTCCGAGTGCACCGCAAACTCATCCTTCAGGTATTTTTTTATTACCTTCTCTTTCCCTGTATTCAATTTGGCTGACATTTACGTTCTTCAGTGGGTTGAGTCCTCCGACTTGGAACCAGAAACCCAAGAAGTAGCACCAGCCAGGTACCATGATGCCTGGCGTGCCGTCGTTGGTGCTGGGTAAGCAAAGCCTCTCAGCTCCTCCCTTCTATCGTGCTCACATACTTTCTCTTCTTCCCAGTGGCATCCTCGTCCCAGGCGGCTTTGGCAGTCGCGGCACCGGAGGCATGCTTCTCGCAATTAAATACGCCCGAGACCAAAAAATCCCCTTCCTCGGGATCTGCCTCGGTTTCCAACTCGCCGTAATCGAGTTTTGCCGAAATGTACTCTCCATCCCCACCGCTACATCTGCGGAATTCGACGTTGACACTCCTACACCTGCTGTTATCTTCATGCCTGAAATATCCAAGACGCATATGGGTGGAACGATGAGGTTGGGGCTGAGACCTACGGTATTTGAGCCTGGTACGGAGAGCTGGTCGTTGGTAAGGAGGTTGTATGGAGGTAAAGGTGTTATTTGGGAGAGGCACAGGCATAGGTACGAGATTAACCCAGAGTGGGTGGATAGGATTCAGCAAGGGGGGCTGAGTTTTGTGGGTAAGGATGAGAAGGGGGAGAGGATGCAAGTTTTGGAGCTCAAGAGTATGTTTATTTGTTTATCTCTCAACTTGCGCTGACTTGTTTTTTCGTCTTTTTTTTTTATCTTCGCTTTACAGACCACCCATTCTTCGTCGGTCTCCAAGCCCACCCTGAATTCTGTACTCGGCCTCTCAACCCTTCACCTCCCTTCCTCGGGTTCGTAGCTGCTGCTTCCGGTACTAGTGTGCTCCAAGAGCAGATCGAGTTGCAGCTCAAGAATTTCGTGCCTCCCCACCCGGAAGACGCGATGGTTAGCGAGGAAGAGCTTCGTGGCGGACACAAAGTTTCGTATGGACAGGATAAGGTTCTCGTTAATGGAATTGCGAAGGATGGAAATGAGTAATCTCGTTTCGTTGACAGAATGAAGAATTCGAAAAAAGATGGCGGCAGATTTGATCTACGACTGATATGTTTACGACGCATCTCTCAAGTTGAATGACATTCGCATGCTTAGACTAGTTGTACTGAGTCCTTAATTATCTATCACACAAGCTGTATCCCTAGCAAATACGTAGTACAATGTTATGTAGCCCACCCTCCCTCGCCATAATTACGTAATTCATCCTCTTTTTTTTTACGCGTCGTGTCACCGCGTCGCTTTCTTTTTCCCGTTCGTCGTTCGCCGTGGCCTACGCCTCCAGTTTGCAATTCCTCTTATCTTTGTCGTTCCGCATACGACAAGGCAACGCTCCCCTATCCTATCTTCCCAGGTGTTATCCTTATCTCTCAAAAGAGGATATATAAGTGCTTCAGCGATACTCAGAGGTGGTTTTGGCTAGTCTGGATACCTTTCAAGGGAGCCAGCATTTCTCAATGCAAAAGACTCGACCGGATGCAACTGTCACTGTCAGTATTGACGCGACGACGCGCCGCCGCGGCCATACTTCCGTTTCCATCATTGGGCAATCTATATAGCAAGGGAACCAACTAGCCAATAGATGCTGGCGATAGCTCGTCCAGAGGGGTACTCCACTATTGGTGGCTACAGCAAATGCGACCAGCAATCCATTTATCCATACATATTCCATATTCCACAACGTTAACGGTACACCTCGCATCAGGACCCCTGATTATAGGTGGACATGACTGGTACAAATTTTTTTTTTTTTGGGTCGAATTGTCCGAACCAAATTTTCGGTTTTACCCCGGCTCTTGTCCGAATTTGGGCCCGGACCCTAGCCATACATCAAATTTTGTCCGAACCATAGCCTAGCCCCTTACACTGACGGCCAAAAATCTTTTCACCCCCTACCATATAGAGTAACAGATCCAAGCCCGATTTAGTAATGCCAGCATGCAAAACTGCCGTAAATGGGAATATTTCCCTTTTGGGGGGTGAAAAGATTTTTGGCCGTCAGTGTATATAGACGGAAATTATGATTTTTCGCTCTCAGAATACGTGTATCTTCCTTTAGAAACCACAAAATCAAGTGTATGAATAGTAGAAATGTACTAATCTTCCTCCAGCACTTTCGCATGCTGTTCCTTGGGATGATCACGTCGCACGCTAGGTAACGCGTGCTAAGTAACGTGTGTGTACTTGAAGTTGAGCAAGAGGAATTGTTGAAAAAAATTTTGGCTTGCAATGACGTGATCTAGTAAGTACAGCTAGTACAGGCAATAAGTTTACTGGTAATTTGTACAAGTCCAACGTAAGCTATGGTGAAGTGGTAAGTCTTATTGGTCCAAAAGGCGGAGCCCAAGAGTCTCTCAGATCAAGTTCCGGAGCTCACATTTTGTCCGAACCCCCTCAGAGGCCGCCGCCTTCGGCGGCTGTCCATTTTGTCCGAACTGGATGTGGGAGTTATGGATTTTTAGGCCAATTTTTGTCCGAACCTGTCGCAGCCGGTCCCACCTATAATCAGGGGTCCTCTCGCATCCCGTCTCCGTTCGTCCGTCTAGTTTCCGTTCGACCGACTTTTTCCGAAACTGACTCATGTCTCGCTATCTGAATACAGCACACATGTGGATAGATAGGCAAGTTGAAATTTGGCGCTGGGGGAAAAGTATAAAAGCGACTTGGTTTTGAGACGTGTATGAGTACTTGTCTTTGCAAAAGCTTCCTCTCTTTGAAATTCAAAAAATGGTCCTTCCCTCTGAACCCGAATTTGAACAGGTACGTGTACTCTACGTGTATGTCTAAAATGAAAAGCTGGTTTTCTTACAATACATGCTCTACGACAGGCCCTCTCCGAACTCACCTTGAGTTTGGAATACTTTCTCAAAAAGAACCCTTCTTACCAAAAAGCACTAGAAATTGTTCAAATCCCTGAACGCGTCATTCAATTCCGTGTCATATGGGAGGACGATAGTGGAAAGCCTCAAGTTAACCGTGGTTTCAGAGTCCAGGTAGAGACGCACCTTTTAGTTTTGGTGCCTTTGTGACTCAATTCCTTCCCTAGTACAATTCTACCCTCGGACCCTACAAAGGCGGTCTTCGTCTCCATCCTTCCGTAAACCTCTCGATTCTCAAGTTTCTCGGTTTTGAGCAAACCTTCAAGAATGCGCTTACTGGTCTCAGCATGGGAGGTGGAAAGGGAGGATCTGACTTTGACCCCAAGGGTAAATCTGATGCAGAGATAAGGAGATTTTGTGTGGCGTTCATGACAGAGTTGTCTCGTCACATTGGGCAGGATACTGATGTTCCTGGTGCGTAGCCAAGTGGTAATATTACCATTCTGGTGCCTCGTCTCTGTTGAGTCTTATCTTAAGTTTTAACCTTTTCCCCTTTCCTTCTCCTCTTCCTATAGCTGGAGACATTGGTACCGGCGGCCGTGAGATTGGTTACATGTTTGGACAGTACAGAAAACTTCGTAACGAAGTCGTTGGCGTACTCACCGGAAAAGGAAATAACTGGGGAGGAAGTTTTATTCGACCCGAAGCAACGGGGTATGGTGTTATCTACTATGTCGAACATGTGAGTCCTCCCTACCCACCACGAAAAGGCCCGTACTAACTCATTTATGCTACTCAGATGATCGCCAAAGCCTGCCCTGAATACAGTCTCACCAAACCCTCCACAAAGGTCGCCATCTCAGGGTCTGGCAACGTCGCTCAATACACAGCTCTCAAAGTCATTGAACTCGGCGGGACAGTCCTCTCGCTCTCCGACTCTAAAGGCTCTCTAATCGCCAAAGAGGGTTTTACAAAGGAAGTCGTCCAGAGCATTGCAGAACTCAAATTAAAGGGCGGTTCACTAGAGTCGTTCAAGTCGTTTGCTTCCGAGGACAAGTACGCGTATCACCCAGGCCATCGACCATGGGCTCTTCTTCCGCAAGTTCATATCGCACTCCCTAGTGCTACGCAGAATGAGGTTTCTGCAGAAGAAGCGGAGGCACTTATCAAAGTTGGTGTTAGGATTGTCGCCGAGGGTTCAAATATGGGCTGTACGGCAGAAGCTATCGAGGTTTTTGAAAACTCGAGGAAAAAGGGTGCTGGCGGCGTTTGGTATGCCCCCGGAAGTAAGTTTTTCTTCAATTTCTCTCCTCCTGAGCAAAAGCTAACAAATTCTGAAGAGGCTTCTAACTGCGGTGGTGTAGCTGTGTCTGGTCTTGAAATGGCTCAAAATAGCCAGAGATTGACCTGGACACCTGAGGAAGTTGACGCAAAGCTAAAGAATATCATGACAGAGTGTTACAACGTGAGTCTTCCCTGTAGATCTGTTACTACTAATATTCTGACCGACTCTCTGCATCTATCAGATTTGTCTAAAAGCGGGAAATGAATGGTCCGGGGAAGGCCTTTCCTCAGGAACCGTCCTTCCTAGCTTATTATGCGGTGCGAATGTTGCTGGGTTCATCAAGGTCGCCGACGCTATGAAAGACCAGGGTGACTGGTGGTGAGCTGTCGGATACTAAACATCTTCGTAGATTATAGATAGCATTGTACTGGCAGTATAATTATTCGTTATGATTTGTTAACAAGAAAAGTTGTACGTCTAATGGACACCTTCGAGAATCAAGCTAACTTTGCACATTCGTTGGGAAAAGCAAAAAAAAAAAAAAGAAAGCTTCGTTAACACCTACCCACAATCTCCTATTCTGTGCCGACCACCGAGCCCCTAGTTAATACCTGCGACCATTTTCTTCATTCTCACATTATCGAATACTTTCTCGTCTCCCCACCTTCCTTTTGCAGTTTCCAGAGCAAATCGACTGAGGTCTCCAACTCGGATGAATCTTGACGGTATCAGCGTAGCAAAAACAGGCATGAACAACCCGAGAAGCAAACGTTGAGTCGTTGAACGCGTATTTTTCATAATAATGGGGTCCTCAGGGGCAAATCCGCTTGGACGAAGGGCATAGGCTTGGATTTTAGATTCAGGCGGTAGGTCAAGGAGGTATTTTTCGGTACGGCCCTAGCAGATGTCATTCAACGGCGGAAGGATAAAAGTAATCATAGAATATATGTACCTTGACACGCGCAAACATCACAGAGCTTTTCTCTTCCTGGTCCGCCCCATTCCCAGATATAAGCACAAACTTGAAGGGCTCCTTGCCTTCCCGAGCACGTTCAACTTCACCCAACGCCGATACTATGCTAACCGCGTAGTCATATGTGATTCGGGTATACTCCTCCTCAGTCTTTCCTAGAGACGAGGTACCCAAGGCCCATATGCATGCATCGTGCGAAGCGAGTTTTGGAGGGAGGTCTGCAGGGACCTGCGACCTGCATGAAATCATTTATGACAATAGTCGAAGTTTTTGTATTTTCCGGGATAGTTGAGGTGAGCCATTCCGGGAGAGTGCGACGGGAAAGAACAGTTATCGAGGTTATCGCCGGGTCGAGTACTGCGTCTCTGAGGATCTGGCTCCCCGCTGCGAGAGGTTGCAGGCGTAGTCAATAAATACGCACTACCGACGAGTTGAGGAGCTCACCAGCACCTGTCGCACCAGTCAGGATGATTTTCATGTTAGCTGTAGTTCAGACAAAACGGGAATAGGAAAGAAGACCAGTTGCCGAGTATTTATGCGACTACAGACTGGCACGATAGGCCTAGGACGCGAAGACCAAGCCGTAGTGACTACGTATGCAAGATTGCCTTGGTGTTGACGCAAACTCATCGGCATAGTTAAAGTTGATGAAAATGATGAAGAGAGGATTTCCGACGGAACAGATGAAATCTCCTAAGGAAGACTGGCATTCATAGTTGGGACCGTCGGGAGTAATCCGAAGGATGAAGTTGGTGTCTTGATATTGCCACGTACACTTAATGGAGTCTCACATTTAACTGTTTTTCGTCTTTCGTCCTTGAAAGAGAATAGGAACCTGACAAGTAAAGGCCGTTACTATATCAAACAAAAAAGATCAAAATTAAGATTGCATGTCGACGTCTTTATCCCCGTCTGTACCAGTCTCTTCAGCTTGCTCGACCCCAACGCTACCTGCTGGACGCCAGATATTACCGCCTAGAGCAGCTTTCCACAAACGAACACGGCCATCGTTCCCAGCAGAGGACAGGACGGTTCTGAGAATCCGTTCAGCAGAGAATATAAAAACGACGGGCAATGAAACTGACCCAGTAACATTCCATTCTACCCGACCTACTGTGGACCTGGAAATTTTTCTCAGACAAACTTTGTGTAAGACATGGCAAGAGACGCACTGATGTTCATCGAAATCTCCGACAACGCTTGCTGTCCACCGCCCTTCGTCACCACTCATCTCAGCATCATCTCCTTGTTCTCCATCATCATCAGCGGCGGGTTTAACCTTCCATATCCGCACATGACCATCTCTTCCGCCGGTAGCTATGAGATGATAAGACCGTCCACAGGAGGGCGCCCATGAAACACAAGTTACTGCAAAAGCTTTATCCGCATCAGCAACGGGGGCGGAAGGTGAAGGATCGAGTACTAAGATAGTGGTAGGTCTTCGGGAAGGGGACAATTGAATAATCTAGGGGAAAAGGTTGGTCTCAGACCCGGGAAAGCGAACAGATGAACGCACTTTAATAATGCCACTTATGCCACATCCTGCGGCAAGTATCTCTCCCCAGTATCTGTCCCTACACCATGATATGCACCACCCTCCGTCGGCTTCGCGATTTCCGAATCCAGGTCTCGATGCCGCCGAACCTTGTTGTTGAAGCAAGGCCTGGGCGACAAGTGAAGGCGAGGCACCTTCTGGAGCAATTGTTTGCGTTGGTGTAGCTAATGCTACGGTGTGTGCACGCGAGTGTACTGATGTGGAGGAGGTTGAGGGTAAGGTGTGCACGTCTATCTCTTCAGACAGCTGCCATGTAGCAAGAGAAGGCTGCTCAAGACATTCGTAGACTCGAAGGAAATTGTCGGTTGAAATTGTCGCCTTTGAAACAAGATTTTCAACCAAAAGGTTCTGGAAGAATTGCGCAACCACGTACCAACTTGAGCCCAAAATGATGAGGAGCAAATGCTACTGCTCTAACTGTCCCTCTCGCATCCAATAAAACTGCTCGCTCGGCCCATTTTGAAGAGGACGGTTGGGACTGCGAAGCTGAGCCATTGCCATTGACTGTCGGAGGTTGAGCGTCGGGAGAATGTTCCCATATTTTGACCGTACGATCAAACGAAGATGAAGCTATTATGGATCCAAATTCTGGGTGTGCCCAGCTTACTCTGGATACCGCTGCATCATGGGCCTGTTTTCTGCGATTAACTGGACCAATTATTAACGTAAAAACCAGAACGCACCTTCCAGTCGTCTTCAACCTTCCATGTGCCGTTTTCTTCGTCTAATTGCCAAACTTTGATTCTGAAATGAAGCAAATTGAAAAGCTTTTCGTTTGTAGTCGGGAAAATAAAACCTTTGATCAAGACTGCAAGTTGCCAGTCGTAAGCCGTAAAAATCATAAGACGCGTCAGTGACAAGATCACTATGCGCATTTTGTATCAGCCCTGTTTGTATCATATTGCTACCTCTTTCTTTCAGCTGAGGGATTGAGAACTGGAGAGACGCGCTGCACGTGTCACGTGAACAGGACGCGGCTGGTTGAAAGAGGAACACACAGGCAAACAAAAACTGGACGCGTCGATACTTACTACTCAGGCTTGCGGCTTAGATCGTATTTTTCCAACTGCAGCATGCGTGTATAGTGAAAGGACTGTACACTAAATTTAATGCTGACCCGCCTCCGCCAAAACGTATGTCAAAACATCCTCTGCACTCTCAAAGGTGGTCGGAAGATCGTATCCAATAGAAATTCCTTCACAAGTGGCTACAACCGCACCTTCTGCCGCATCTCCATTGTCTACAAAATGATCAATCGTATCCTGGATCACCGTCGTCAAATTATTGATCGGTCTTCCATTCATTGTTGAAAGGAACGTCGATTCATGAATACACACGCGAGCAGGAAAATCAGGGAGCGTGGACTCGCTGATCGTGAAAATGCGAGACAGATCGCTGGGCTGTGAACCCGTCTGCATGAAAACATTGTCTTGAACTTGAACAGTGGATTGGTTATACACTCCCATGTTGTATTCAAAGATTGCGTCCAAGGGGACACTACTGGGATCATCTGCTCTACGCTGAATTTCACGCTCCAATGTTGCACTCGTGTTGAAAATTGGAGAATTGTTGTTGACATTTTCGTACACATTTGCCAGGACATCAAACGTTCCGAAACGCATGGTTGGGTTACGAGAAGCGGACCCGTTGAAATGGTTGCCAAAGATGGTGAAGTGCATTTTGCCTAAATCTCTGGGGGCCTCCTTGGTGCCACCTCCCAGCAGCATGGACTTATGGTGATTGCGGACGATGTTGTGGGAGAATGTGATGTTGTCGGTGCCATCTTCGCAATCAAAAAGTCCTACGGAAATTAATTTGTGAACTCCTGCAAAGACCATACGGTATGTACGGTATACACATACCATCAAATCGATCGACCTAGAGAGCGCAGATGTCAACATTGCTACAGATAATACACTTTATTTATCGACTTACCTGCCAACCGAGGATTTCATCTGGCTGAACGTATTCCCCGCTCAGCTGGTCTTGGAGCTCGCAACCATCGATCCAGACATTGGTAGAAGTTACGAGACCAACAGCATCATATCTTCAGAACGTTTTCATCAGCCATTAGTCGCATGCGAAACAACGGGACTACCCACAGAGCGTTCCACGAAGAAGGGAAAGTCTCCGGCGCTGGAAAACAATCCCTCGGAGATACCAACTTCAGATTCCTGATCCAGATATTATCAACACTCGACACATAAAATTCTCCCCCGTTGAGGGCAGCATTCGTATCGAGTCCAATAACCGAAGTATTGTTTGTCAGATGGAAACCTACTTGGGCTTTCTGAGTCGCTGCAAGGACTGGCCTCCAGCCGTTCATATGGCTTAGCAAAGCTTTGTATTCTGTGGCGTTTCTTCCTTCAAAGGTAACGTTCTGAGCGATTGCTTCGTCGATAAGGGCGGTATAGGTCTCATTCATACTGAGGAGATACTGCGTAAAATTGAAGTTACGGATATCTGCACCGGGGCTGCCGGTCATGTTGATATAATCTTGGCAAGTTGCGAGTCTTCCTACGGATACAGTATAAAATCAGCATTACACTTTTCTGGATGGACAAGGCGAAGATTTAGGTACCATCTGGTAGTTCATTCCCATTGATTGTACCATTTACATAAATTGTTTTTGCGAAAGGAAGTGCCAATGTATCTCGAAGTTCCGTCGCATTGGAAACTACAAAAACAGACTCAGAGGAGGTATTCAAAGAGCCTCCGGTACTGCCGCCACCATACCCAAATGGCTGGTGTGAGAGCTCCGGCGGTGTAAAGTTGGCTAAACATGCCATTAGAGTACGAAATTGACTGAAAATGATTTCCGTACGATCTGCAGGGCTGATGGCAAGTGTACTCCCGGCGGCAGCTAGTGTGACAAAGAGAAGTGGGACTTTCATCAGGGTTGCAGGCTGCTTCATGCGTCGTTCGACATTCCAAAGAATAAGTACATATGCTCTTCAGGCGGTCCGTAGGTACGGACCGACGTGGTTTTACAGGAAAAAAGGCGGGGAAAAGCGAAGTCAATGCTCACAGGTGACAACAGCTCCACTGACGCACATAAATACATCTTCTGAAAGACGAGCTTCTTGACTCTATCATTAGAGTACTATGAATATCGTGGGGTTCAACGTTCAATTCGCGACCTCTTTGTTCCTGGGCAAATCCTCGCGAAGCCTACTGGGAACGCTTTATTGGGCTTCAGGGACCGGAATTCGAGCCAAATCGAGACCTGATGTAGCTTACTGTAAAAACATCCCTAGATTGTTCGAGATACTGGTACATATCACTGGAAGAACTTGGGTATGGAAGCGATTGAAAGGAATGGAAACGGAGTAATCACGTGCCGTTTCTCTGCGCGCCATGCACATCTCACGCTACTACGCATCCTCGACTTCCACGACTTCCAGGAAGGAGGTTGGGTTCGTTGTCGAATGCATTCCAATTATTCCATGTCTTCGAGACTTTGCGTCATGTCCGCAGCATGGATACCTTCGTTCCCATTATCCGTTAACGGTCAACGCGGAAAACATACGGTTTGCGCAAGACTATCTGTTCAACGTGCGGCTGTCTCGCCCCTGACAGGCATTAGTAAAATTTGGGTGATATTGATGGAGCCAGATCGTCATTTTTTACGTCGTTATTCGTACAGGCACATTAGTTTTGGATCCGAAACTTGACGATAACCTATTACTCCTGCGATATCCTTGCAGGCCGCAGCATGGTGAGTTATAAATTTGACACCGGCTGGTATCCATTCATATCGCCACTTTGAAAGAGATCCAGGCTTCCCTGTAACCTGCTGCTGAAGTTTGCGCAGGCTCAGAACCTGCGAACAATTCACACTAGAAGCTTTCGTTATCTATAAGCAAACGACATGATCGGGACGGTATGGTATACGGATGATCTAGGGGGATCGTGTGACCACCTTCACTGCAAATCTTGGAATAGGGTATGTACAAAGAGCAGCGCGAAAGCCCAAATCAAGCAGCCAAATATGTATAATATCACAGTTTCTGACAGAAACTGATTAGCTCGCACAGGCCTCAGATCATGCAAGGTGGACAGGTGTGTCCTGTTCAACTCTTTTTCTCTTCTGCCCGATTGATCATTAGATTCCCACATCGATCGTTCCCGTCATTCAGTTCGAAATCCCGGGAGGTAAATGGGGATCAGCCCTCGTGCCCCGAACGTGCTCGGAGTATAAGACTAGAATAGTCTCTCGTTGATCGCTTTAGGATGCATCTCCTTTCTCCCTCTTTATAAACGTCTCTATTCGACACAACTCTTAACGGATGGATTCCTACTCTCTTCCCTCATCCCCTTTCTCCTATCAAGCAGCTGCTAAACCAGTCTGCAATTCATGTGATATTTCTTTCATACCACCCGCTGTGAAAGGGGGTTATTTCGCATTCGCGAAGGTGAAGAGAGAGGTCTGTTTGGTCCAAGGTATGTAGCGTACCTTGATATTATGATATTCTGCTCACACAGTCCTTTCAACAGTATCGTCTTTGACCCCAGCATCCGCTTTGACCACGGTCGACGTTAAAATCTTTCGTCATGAATTCATCACCATTTTCCGATTATCAGAGACGAGGACATTACATCCATCTGACATTCAGATCCTCGAGCTTATTGACGACCAACTAAAATGCTATGAAGAAGAGAAAGAGACCGTGTTCCTCGCGAAGAACCTCACCGAAAGATTGAGGACGCTTACATTACCTGCCGGGACAAAATTTCAAGTCCCCGTAGTCGTCGGGTGCAGGCATTACGTCCCAGATAACAATTGTATATGTGGGGTAGTTTTGGGTGTGGAGAAACGTTTTCTTCGAAGTTCTTCGCCAGGGTTCTATGATATTTCGACGAGCCGGTGTAGGTTATGGAGTAATTGACTGAAGTATTGGTTTTTCCAAGGTGTATTCATCTTGACCCGGCTAATTGAACGCCTATGATATATCTATGACTCGTCATAGCAGTAATACTCTCACCGTCGGGCTTTCTACTACTAGGGATTCAAAAATAGATTCGTCATTACCATTCGACCGAGGAAAACCGAAGTAGTATCGTATTCTAATAACACGTGAATGAAAAGTTCTTAGTTGAAGCAAGCAGAATAACCAATTGCGTCGTGGGATGTAAGGTCAGTACACGGTAGCAGTATATAGCAGAACAGAATAGAGGAAAATGTCCGATTCTCAACTCCAACAACACTGATACCCGGTCAATGGAAGATGCAAAGTGGTCTTTCTAACACTCCCTCGATTATCTTAATCACTCTAGTAATTGCTAAGCGCGCAATCAGCTTCGATCCTTCTCCTGTGAGTACAATTCTCGCGGTGCTGAGCCCGATCTGTGTGGAGGATGCTGAAATCCGGAGTTCCTACAGCTACAAACGGTACTGTCGTTTGCCCGCTCCGAATGCTGTTGACTTGGCAGTGACAAGTGGAGGTAGAACGTGCTCATAGACATCTATTGCCCACTAAAACGCGATTCGCGTTACTTCGAGGACGGAGGTATTAAGAAAAGGATTCAGCACTCACATCACAAACCAATGGTCTTGTGTCCCTGGGATCAATAATCTCCTCTACACCAAACTTGTTTGCTGTCCGCAGAGGACTTCGTACGTCCTCGAAACGAATCAGAAGATCCTGAATGAGTTTCTCCCTAGCTTCGGGTGATTCAGCAGCATCTAACTGTCTCTTGTACGCCGCTTCGATGCCACCTTCAAGGGGTAGACTGCCCCAATCAGCTGAAGGCCTTGCAGAACCCAGATATAAATCAACGAGGGTGCAATGTTTAAACTTGCCTCACCATGCGACTCTAGTATTCTTGCCGTCTTCAGGATCAGTAAAGCCACTACCTGCCACGCCAAATGCCCTTCTAATAATAATGGTGTAGATAGGTATTGATGCGTGATACAAAGCAGATATAGCAGATGCCCCGTGACGAATAGTCGCTATTCTTTCTGCCAATGACCCTAGCACAAAATAGGGGTTAGATTAGGTTGGTTGGTTTTTAATGTGAACTTATTCACCGATGGCAAACCCAGGTTGATCAACCAAGTTGAGAATCGGGATACTTTAAGTGTCGTGGTCAAGTATCGCTGTTAGGGGCTTTGATAAGAAACTTACTTGAAATGATCGCAAAGATTGACGAACCGCGCGGTCTTTTGACTGCCAAAGGCATCAATGGCACCTGGGAGTATTTAATCAGTGCTCTATTAGCATTGCGAAAATGGAGTTCACCTCCATTTACGGTACAGTCGCTAGTCAAAACCCCTATGGTTCTGCCCGATAATTTAGCAAGTCCTACTACGATGTTTTGTCCCCATGTAGCCCCAATTTCAAAGAATGGCATTTCGCCAGTGTCGACTATTAGTCGAATAAGCCTCCTGATATCGTATGACCTTCCGCGTCGACGTGGTATAATGCTGATGAGCTCTTCCTCTCTTCTTGTAGTTGAATCATTTGTATGATTTAGAGGTGGCAAAGCAAATATTGATGAAGGAAGAAACGACAGGAAATTCCGTATTTGCTGGAAGGCATCGAGCTCCGATGTTGCCACATTATCTACTGTGCCATTTCTTGCATGAATTTCCCATCCTCCTAACTGTTCTTTCGTCAAGTCTTCAAAAGTTGCCTGTTTGACAACAGGAGGTCCTGCTGCGAAAAGCTACGTAGTATGAAAGGATTGTATGGCTTTCGGATGGCGATCATCAAACTTACTTGGCTAACGCCTTTGACCATAACGCTGGTGAATTGTTACACCCTTTGTTCTATGAAATATTTGAGCTTCATTACCTGAAATGTCCTATAACCGCTTTTGCAGCTCCAAGACCGACAACAGGACCTAATAGTGCAGATGCAACAGGTACGACAGCCATTGCGTCCATACTTTGTCCAAGTCCTGCTAATCCAGGTATGTAAGTAGCACCCGTCGAGAGATCTGCACAAGACAATGAGTAACTGTATACACTTGAGAGCTGCTGTAGAACTGACAGGTCGTGACACTGCCTCCGCCACTAGAACCGTCCAAGAGTCTTATCTATGAATAAGACCTTTATTTAAGGACCCCGTGTGCATTCTAGATCTGAATGACAAGGTAACTTACGAGTGGTACTCTGGCCTTTCTTGCTTGTACCTATTCATATGTATCAAGATAACTAAACAGCATGAAGAACATATGGGGAGACTCACTTCGCCGTAAGGTGCCTTTCCCGCAATTCCTCCATCTGCATGACCACCTCTAACACTAAAATCGTCCGCAGTTACGAAGACTTTCCGCCCCTGAACTCTTCCCCATCCCGTAATGAGATTTCTGAAAGACAGCTGAAATACAATTCGATGACGCCTCATTCGGATCATACATACGTTGGAAGGAACGACCTAAGTTCTTTTGATTCGTCGTAAACTGGGTTTCCCGTTATAGACCCGATTTCAAAGAATGAATCCGGATCCAACAGTGCTACCAGTCGTTCACGGACGTGGAGTTTACCATTCTGTTTTTGTCTAAGGTATCCTGTGTTCTCGCATTACCATCATGATTGTATCCGGGACACGTCGAGGAACTGTCAAGAACTTACCTGGATCGTCTGGTGCTGGATTCCGTGCCAGTTGCTGTTGGTTTCTGAGCTCCGACAACGCATTCTGTAGACGAAAGGAATGAACAAACAGTATAAACAGGATTCCTTGATTTATATATATATATACCTCCCAATCATTAAGGTCTGTCTTAATCTTGGATCCTTTGTTAGCACCTTTTGACATGGTGGTCAACTAGTTCAAGGTGCAGCGAGTGTACTTCGACAATTGCCACGACCCGGCAAGCTACATAGCCGGCTTGTTGTCTTCTGTTCAACGATACCAGCTGACCTTATGATCAGGTCAAGATGCGCTTGACATTCGCAGTTTGCTACAATGCCTACAGTCCTTGTCGCGAATAGAGGCGAAAGTGAGTGACTACCAGGCTATTGGTTTTCTATCGGCTCACCTGTCTTGTTTCAGTTGCTGTACGTGTTCTGCGTTCAGCTAGGGAGCTAGGATGGTCATCTGTCGCACTGTATACAGAAAATGACGCCAGCCATGCACATTATGCAGACGAGATGATCAAGTTGGATAGCGTGTCTAGCTATATGGACGCGAAAATGATGATTGACATCAGTCTGAGGTATTATGCATCCGAATACTCTACCTCTCTTCGCTTACTGTTTACCAGGACACACTCGACGCATATTCACCCTGGTTATGGATTTCTCAGCGAGAGCTATGAACTAGCTGATGAATGTCATGCAGCTGGTATTACCTTCATCGGACCCTCAGCGAAGACACTACGCGTTGCTTCTGACAAAATGAAATCCAGAGAGTTGGCAGTTTCACTTGGAGTCAATGTCGCTCCTGGAAATCGTATCCGGACCGAAGAAGATGTTTTCCAATTCGCAAGGTCTGTGGGATACCCGGTCATGATCAAAGCGTTGGACGGAGGCGGTGGAAGAGGCATTCGTATTGTCGGGGATCCAGAACATGTGCGCGATGCTTTCAAGAGGTGCGTTGCAAAAAGTTACCGAAAATTTACTTATCTTAACTGGTCCTGCAGATGTCTGGGTGAAAGTCCCTCCCAACAGTTATTTATTGAAAAAGCGCTAACGGGTGAGGGATGGAAACACGTTGAAATACAGATTGTTGGAGACGGTACAGATGTAGTACATCTTTGGGAAAGAGAATGTAGTGTTCAGAGGAGGTACGTCTTGCAGTTTGGTCCCTCGCATGGCTGAAATGTAATAACTATTCTAGATTTCAGAAAATTATCGAAATAGCCCCCTCATCGCTCAGTCGTGAGACTATCGTACCTCTCATAGAGGCTGCAACGAAGATGGCTAAGTCTCTGCGTTACGAAGGATTGGGCACATTTGAGTTCCTTCTCAACCTTCAGACAAATGACTGGATATTCCTGGAAATCAATCCTCGTGTACAAGTCGAGCATACCGTGACTGGTAAGCTTCGGAAATCTTGACGTGTGGCCCACTGCTATATCCTTTACGCAGAAGAGATCATAAATCTGGATCTCGTTCGGACACAGATTCTCCTCTCTATTCCCGAAACGTCCCTTCGCACACTGTCTCTTTCATCCCCGCCTCCATACCGTGGCTGTGCCATACAGCTCCGGCTGACAGCTGAAGATTCTGCTCGTTCTTTTATGCTTAGTCCTGGGAAGATTTTTGCAAAAGATTTATCATGGCCAGGCGGTCATGGAGTTCGCATTGATACTTGGCTATCCCAGACGCCGACTTCAGCTGCTAGTGCAGAATGGTTGGTCGGGACGGATTTTGATTCGCTGCTGGGGAAGATCATCGTCCGGGGCTCTACATTTGAAGAAGCGACCCAGAAAGCGAAGAGGGCTTTGCAAGAGGTCCACGTCGGCGACATCGTCAAGACAAACGTTGATATCCTCTCTGGTGTTTTGCATCACGATGATTGGAGAAATGGACACATTGATACGCTGTGGTTGGAAAAGAATCTTGACCCGGTACTCCGTCTCGGTGCCTCAGCTGTACCAAAAACATTCCGTTCTCCAAACAAAGCCTCATCAGCACCCGGGTTGGGCTCCCAATCGACCGTTTCCTTACGTCCTGGGTCAATGTTTAACCTGACCATCTCATCTTCTGCAGAACCCACGGAAATGAAGCACTCTCTGACTCTGTCTTCTGTTGCGCTCAATACGTTTCCGGAACGACTTTCCGGAACAATCCATAGTACTATCTTGCCTACTCCGTTCTCCTTCGATTTACAGCAATCAATTTCTGTTGGTTCATCTTCCTCCGATTTGGAGTTTGGCAACCAGAATAATAGGTCTCATGTCATCTCTCCTATGACCGGCAAGATTGTAGATTTACATCCTGCTCTTGTCTCAATACCTAGTTCGGATGCCTCACAAAAAGATGCCGCAAGGGTCAAGAAAGGTGATCCTTTAGCCATACTTAGTGTTATGAAGATGGAGAACGTGATTAGTGCTCCTCACGACGGCGTTGTGGAGCGTCTTGGAAATGGTGTCGGAATTGGCGTTGTCGTCGGAGAGGGCATGTTGCTGGCTGTCATTTCGGCCGAGGTGAAGAGCCATCTGTAGACTAGGGATCTCAAGTTATACATTTTTGATTCTATTCGCTGGTATTAAGTACACTGGGCGCGCTTTCTAATATACATGGCAGATTAGTGAAGAATATCAGAACGACACAATGGGCAACTCGACGAGTGACTCGAGTTGAACCACTAGTTGGTTTGTCAGTTACGGGACTCGTAAATGTAACTATCTAGACTTGCCTTGTACAAACATCCTGCATGGAAGCGATTTCTACATGTTTTACACGGTTTCTTGGGAAGACTGCCATCCATAACGCTGATGATACTGATGGTCTTTCGTCAGTAGCGATGTGCAAAAAAAGAACCGGAACGTACGAATAACAAATCGCGCACTCGACTTGGCCTTCAAAGTGCAAAGTAACATTCTTTTTGAATAACGCCAGCCCGTCAACAATCCGGCCATTTTGAGCCCAAATCGTCTGCTGGACAGCCAAAATCCATGCCCTCCATCTATTCTCATCCACACCCACACGTTTGACATCCTTGATCTCGACCCTATGTAACGGCCAATCCGTAGGAATCTTTAGCCTAATCTCCAACTGGTGCTCATCAACAAGATATGACGCAGCAACTTCGTTGGTCAAACTGGCCACTTTGATCGAAAGGTTCTCATCTGCGAGTTCTAATGTGGATTCAGGATCCTTGACGTGTGCAAGTTCGGCTTTGATAATGAGAGGGGAGAAGTGTGTGGATGTATACGTTGCAACGGCGGAAGAGAGTTGTCGGTCTTTGCAGTCGAGAACCCAGGCGTGGATAAGGGAGGGGACAGTGAGGAGGGCTCGGTAGTAAAGATGAGCGGCCAATACTTTTAGGCTGAAGAAGTGAGAAGGACCTGGCTCATAGACTGTCAAACTATGTGAGCGAAGGAATCAACGAGTAGAGTCAACGAAAACTTACAGTTAATAAAATACTCGTCCACAGCCCACCTGTCCAACTTAAATGCTTTCACGATCCCTTGATTTAACCCCAAAAACTCGAAGATACCGGGGATGAAGTGCGTTCCAATGACACCAGAATTCCGGAGTTGATCAATGTAGCCGACGCGAACTTTGAGTGACTAAAAAAGCAGTCAGACAAACTGCAGAAAACACGATACAGAAAGGGAGGGAATGCATACCGTGTCAGCGAATAAATCAAACAGCAACATCCATCCTAAGAAGTGCCCAAACAGATTCTACCAACGCAGCTGGTGCTCAGAACGAACGGATCCACAATACATTACTTGATACGTACCTGATCCTGCTGCTCGTTCTCCTCGAAATCAAAACTCAAACTTTGTTGGAGGATGACCATCAGTTCATCCGGAAGTTCCACCTTTACAGTCTCTTCCGTGTCGACGCCAGCTTCAACGACTAAATGCTCAGTCCATTTCTTGGCAGCCTGTTGTAGAAGCTGATATGCCATCTTTTGCACGTCGGCAGAGGGATCCAGTAGTAGATGGCACATCTTGAACGAGGTTCATCATCAGAGATATCCTACGAAGAATAATACAAAATCATACCTTGGGCAACGTCTCGTGATCAATAAGACCAGAAGGCAGGTCTTGCACGATTGACAATATCAATTCACGACAAGCTGAGATGGGTGCCGAAGGTTGCTTGGATTCTAGAGCATTAGAAACATTAGCTTTGAATGAAAGTGTCGTTGCAGAATATGAGCAATATACCTAGTTGAGATGTCGCAAAGTTTCGAACCAAGGTAAGAACAGCCGTCTCCCTCTCTACCCAATCCACACGTAGCTCCTTGTTCGTCGAAGCCAGGTCCCGTATCAAAATGACCAGTCTCAAAGTCCTGGCTAATGTGACCAGTGTATCATTGTCAACCAGTGAGCAACTCTAAACAATACGAGTCAAGACCACAAACCTCTGAGATGAACTTGCAACACATACCTCCAGATTATTTTCAACGACATCAAAAATAAACGCCCAATGTCCTCCCGGCACACTTTGCAAAATAGGTGCGAGATGGAAAAACGTCAGTGTCATTGCACACTCAACTTCCTCACCGATATCTTCATCTGACGAAATCCACTGCTCGCAAGACTTGATGACATTGACAGCTCTCTGAGGAGGAAGGAACGCTATATCGGAATCGGGATCTGGTGCTGCTGCTGCGAGCTTACGGAGGGCGAGAAGACCTTCAGTGTCTGCTTTAGAAGAAGATATACCGAGTAGAGACGCTGCAAGCTCGTTGCGGTATCGTTCCAGACGAGGAGGTGAAGGGCAAAAGCGACTTATTGCTGCAACGATAGTCATACAAGTTTCTGGAGCTGTAAAAAAAAGAAATTGATGGACTGGACCAGGCAGGACTTGAGCATAGACTCACCAGATTTTTCAATCTTCCTCGCAAACAAGATCCAAGCTTCCGCTTCCTCCTTGTCCACATCATCTAAAATATGCTGCAAAACACTATACAACACCCGGCATTCTCTTGATGTATCCTTATGCAGCGAACGCTGAACGACATCTACAAGGAACTTTGCGTGAGACTCCAACTCCCCTACTGACCCCTTTCCATCTAAAACACCGAGCGCACGGGTCCTCCATCCCTCCATCGTCGCAGAAGTCAACACGTACGTCACAATCTGTTGAATCCTCACAATCACTTCCGCGAGGTCAAGCTCTGCCTCTGACATTGACTCATCATTTACAGTACTGGAAGAAATGATCGCGGCAGAGGAAAATACAACGCTCTTCCCCTCTGGCACATTAATCAAATCTTCCGCATACATCTCCGCTGCAAGTAAGTGCCCTAATAGCCACATGTTCTCCTTTTTCCTGGAGAGTTGACGGTCAATATCGAGGATGATATGGACAAGAGCAATTATGAGACGGGCGTAGGAAGAATAACCGTACGTGTCGTAGGAAGGAGGTGTGGTAGCGTCTTCGTCTTCTGAGGCTTGAGAGAAACAAGATGAAGGGGGGATAAGAGGATCAAGGACGGCTAAACTGGGATCGATAGGGTCTGGAGGTAGCAAATCCAGTAGTTTGTCAAATTGTGTTTGGGGAGGGAGCAGATCGTGTATTGGGTCAATAGGGCAATTGCGGGATAGGTCGGAGAGGGTCTGGACAATTTGACCTGGGCTAAAAAAGAAAAAGAGAAATCAGAAAACTAGCGTAGCCATTACGTTGCAATCAAGTTGACACTCACGAGAAGCGTACTTGCGTATCAACGAGAATCTCCTTGAGCCTCTCTTTCAATTGCACATATACTCCCTCAGTAACATTAAGACTATCATGAGGCCAATCATCCCAAATCTTCTTAGCTTTTGCAAATACCCCACTCTCTTGTGATCCTGTGGTTTTCGAGAATAGATAACCCAACAAAAATACATCCGGCAAGACACTCAACATAAGGCTCTCATCGTCATCGGCTTTGGTCTTGGAAGTCGCCAACCCAACGGAAAGTAAATCCAGCACCACATCAAAGCTGTCCATCGCTACCTCCTTGCTCCGGAGCGCACTGTCAACTTGAAGTGAAAACGCCGAAGTTAGACTTTGCACAAGATGCTGGTAGCCTGGGCGAGATAGGATGGGAGCTGTACGAGTAAAGCGAGTGAATCGTTATATGACAACCAATATAAAATAGAAAAATACATACATGGCCTTTCAAGGATTCTCTTCAGTAATGACGCTGGCCCTCCTGTAGCTACCCTATTCAATGATTCAGCCAGTAACCTCCCTACCAAGCCGTCTAACTCATCGTTCTTCGGATGTAGAATGCGAGAAACCGAGTCTTCGACGGAGGCGAGGGCGGTGAATGCTCGTGAGAGGACAGCAATAGGTGGTGTTTGTGTAGCAGCTATATCCCCCAATAAACTCTGCCAGCACTCTAGTCCTTTTGACTCGTCTTTCCGATGGATGAGGTATGTTGTGAATAACGTGGAACTGGTTGATGTTGACTTGGAGAGGAGAGTATAGGCGTTGGATATGATGAGAGTGTCGATTCTCTGTAAATTCTTTCAGCATCAGAAAGCAGGGTGAACACACAAGTCAAACGACTCACCTGTGCAAGTGCATCCTCGACAAAGAGCATGCTACCGAACGTCTGCATGAGAGCAACTAGGAGTAAAAGAGCCTTCTCCGCGTCTTCATTCTTATCTTCTGCCTTTTCTTCACCATCATCCGCCGTTGTCAGATACACCTCGCATTCCCTTAGAGTCTTCTGTAACACCTCCCTCAACAACTCTTTCGCACTCGTTTCCAGTATCTGTTTAGCTTTATCCCTGTTCCCTCTTTGTTTCTCGTCTCCTCTCAAAAATACACTGAATACCGTAGAAACCAGCCCTTCACATGTCTTTGCCTTGTCTTTGATCCCACTAGCCAGAGCCCCCCAAGCAACTCGGTACAACGCTCCGCCTGCATCGGAACCAGAATCAAGCTCGGCTAAATCGAGCAACGTCCGTTCAAGATACCCAGCTGCGACTTTTTCGTCCACTTTCAATGTCTTTTCGCTCAACTCGGTCCATACACGTTTGGTTTGGGTTTCGATGAAACGTTGGAGGCGGGCTAGAGCGTCCCCGTCCTTGTTCTGATCCGGATTTTCAGGTAAAGATAGCAGGAGAGATGCGTGTTTGCCGGTGCCGTGGTCTCCACCAGTGGCAGAGAGGTCGCGCCAAATCCTTCTAATAAGAAACACTATACACTCCAACAACGACGAAAGGAAAGCATCAGAAGCAGTGGACCGTTGAAGTGAGCTGAGTGCGCGACCGTCAATTGCGGCCCAGAAGGATGTGAATAGGTCGTTTAACGGGCTGGGATAAGCGTTTGCTTCAGAGGTCGAGGCAGAGAGGGATCGGGCTGTAGATGCTAGGACCTGAACAGAAAAAAAGATCGGTGAGTGAGTTGGAGGAAGGTAAAGATGTTGATTGGGTACTCACCTCGGAAGGAATCGTAGATAGAATAATAACCACTGTAGGATATCCCTGTATCGGCGAGCCCGAGCATCCGAGTTGGAGAAACTGGAGAAAATCGAGGTATGCGAGCGATACTAGTTGTCGCCGAATATCCTTCTCGCCCTTCGCATTTGTCGTCTCCTCTTCTCCATCCTCTCCATCCTCTCCATCCTCGTTTTCCTCCTCTTCCTCCTCTTCCCGACCTTCCGTTTGCCTTTGCTTAGCCGAAAAAGTCATTTCTAACTGCCACGCATCTCTCACTTCCTTCAAAAATACAAGCAAAGGCTGCCACATGGCTACTTGGACAGCCGTATCCTGTTCGACAAACGCACTTCGGAGGACCGCGGTGCTCATTATTGGGAGGATTTCGTTGAAATACGCTGTATTCGCTGCTTGAGTACATTCCAACCTGCTAAATGTCGAGTAGAAATGGATAAACGCACGTTTGCCTCTAAATGCCTTGAGCACACTCGCTACGAAACTCCACCCTGTTCTCCTCACGATAGGCTGTCCAGAGCCAAAACCTTCGATATCAAATGAAAATGGTGGTTTTGAAGCGTGGTGTAGGATAGACCATAGGGCAGGATTGGTGAAAAATGAGAGATTTTCAGATTCCGATTCGGGGTGATTTTCTGTCAAGTTTATTAAGAAAAACGCGGAAACTGGAGAAATACACCTGGACACACCCAAAATCCACTTGATGGACCCTAAAGCCCCAACTCGAATTCTAGCTTTCCTATCCGTCTCACTTTCTTCTACTGCATCGGCCTTTGACCTCTCTCCGCCATCAGGAGTCTCTGTTCCAGATCTTGAGGCTGGTAATGGTCGACCACCAGGTCCTTTCTTCCCTGGAGGCGGAAGTAGGGCTGAAGGAGGTGCTGGATTGAGATATGCGTAGATCCCGACTGGATCGAGGACCGCTCGGCGGATAAAAGAGTCAAGGAATGTGAGAAGAGCTCGGCCAGAGTGGGGTTCAGAGAGTAAGGAGACCAGATGACGATTCCAGGACTCGGAAGATGCAGAAGATACTGCTCTGTCAATATCAAATACAGTGATACACCATGCCCCGACGATTGATGAGACTTGGTCTTCTTCTAGGGATTCTGTTAATGAAAATACGATTTGGTCTCGGATAGACGATATCTGTAGGAGCGACCTGTGCAGTTCTGCAGCTAAATGTCGGATACGGCGCAAAGGATGGATGAAAAGCGCAGGAATGTGGTGTAGCTATAAAAGATGTTCCTGATCATAAACAACAATAGACTCGCAATAGAGCACATACCCACACCGGTACCATATCCAACAACACATCTTCGCACTCATCTACCTTATTCACCCAACCCACCTGCAAATCTTCCAACGCCTTCGTCTTTGTCACCGCCGCCTTTTTTGCCAAACTTCTCAACACCACAAGCAACTCTGGGGGCAGTCGATGTGCAAGACCTGTCGTTTCCAATGGATCCGGTTGGACGGGTGTTGGTTTGACTGGGGGGATGTATACTTTTTGACGAGGTTCCTTCTTTGAGCCTTTTTTACCGCCTTTTTCACCTTTTTCTTTCTTATTTGGTTTCTGGTCTTTTGAAGGAATGGGTTCTTCGGCGACACCTGCAACTGCTTTGCGAGCATGTTTTTTGCGTGTTGCGGAGGAGGCAGAGGATTTGGGGTTGCCCTTGACCATGGCTAGAGTATTGTTTGGTTTAGCATACGAGAGACAATAAAGTTCGTACCGGTTTAGATCTCTTCGGCGTTTCTGGTTGATCGATTAGTGTACGCTTTACAGAGAATATTGTTATTAGTTTGGTGCAGAGGGATCGTTCATGTATATGCTAGAGCGTAAAAAATGGGAGCAAGTGGATAAGGAAAGAGGATGACGACATACATATAGTTCTGACTCATTCCGTGACGCCCGCCCTCTTTTGTTCCGTCAAGCTCAGAACACTGTTGTTTTCTACTCAAAGTAAAGCTAGGCAATGCCAAGGAATTCATCAAAAATCTTCAAAGTCCATGATTATAATCATGCTGCTATAATGAACCCCATGTCTACTCGGAATTTTACGTACACGAGCCATCGAAATGGCTTGAAGCCACCACAAACAAAAAGTAGCGATGAAGTAAAATGGCAGCAATTGCGAGGTTGCGCCACTAGTCTATTATCTTCTGAAATCAGGTTAAAAGAGTCTGACTATCTACTCAGACGGAAATCAAGATTCGCACAAGGATGAAATCAATGATTTTGCAAGCGCGTTGAATGAAGTGATGCATCAAGTCGCGCCACACGAGGCCCACCCCTAGTTTGGCAGTGTGCGCCGCGCGCTGAGCTTCGCTTAGTACTAATATGACAGTTGCGGCGAACAATTGACCATACTTGCTTTCGTTGTAAGTGAGTTTGATATCTCTTGAGGTGTTGGTCTTGGCCTCTTACTGCTCTCCCACAATATTCATTCGAATGATCACGAAGCCATTAGGATGATGAAAGTGTTTTGCTGGTTTGAAATGACCCGTAACCTGGTAAGAAGCGAATACACATGCGCTATTCGACTGTCCCTGATTTGGCTAAGGTCTATTTAGATGATTTCTTGCTGTGGATACATATACCCCTGCAGGTCGATCATCGCGTACACTTTATATTCAGGAGCTTGAGAAAAATCTGTCAAGTTTTTATCTTAAAAATGCTGTCGAGGTCTCCTAAGAAGCCGCGATCGCCCTACTCGAACGCAAACTTTTCGTGTCCACGGCCTCCCCATCGTAACGCGTTCCAGAGATACAGATATTATCTGATATTGTGCTCGTAAGTTTACAGTACACTTCAGCTTTCTTGTTATATGATTGAAACGTTGATCAGTTTATTCATTGAGTCATTATGTCCTCGGATATTGTCACGATAATTCTGGATGATTATTTTCTAAGTCCAAAAGCGGCAGCAGTGAATTTGGCATTTGAAAAAAAAGGATGGGTCTCAGAACGAAAATTATGTGCTGTCAGCTACAACAGTACTTGTGCCTCTGTGAGTGAGCCTTCAGGAACGGCAAGTTTGATTGTCCGGCCCAACTTGGATGGTGCGTTTTTGCTAATGTTTACCTCATGTTGCTGATATCTGGATATTCCATACAGCCGTTTGGTGGTCTATATTCGGACGAACCCCTTCTGACTCGAGCACTAGCTTTAAAATGACGCTGATTACCGACGTCACCCGCGGTGCAACCGTCGAACAAGACGTATTCTTTGCGTATGCGGACACAGCTTATCAGTTTTTTTGGACTGATTTTGTGAATACCGATGATTTTCGCAATCAGACCAGGTCCCAAGAAATGATCCTAGTTTTTGCAGAAGCATCCTCGATTACTCTTGATTATATCCTCTTGGCAGTCACAAATACGACTGATCTCAACGGAACGACTATCCTGGCCGATGACGCGAATCCCGAAATCTCCTGGAACGGTTGGATTGAGAATCGATTCACTAGTCCCATAGCAGCTTCCGGTACTGCTGAAGTGGGTGGCCGATTTTTTATGCCTCAGGGCAATGGAACACACAGTAGTGATACCGAAGGTGATTCTTTCACCTTCCAGTTTGCTGGTAAGTAATCTATCTTTGTAAAAAAAAACAAAGCCTCATCCCCAAGCTTCTTAAATTACAGGATCCTCAATATCAGTCTCTGGTATCAATCCTGTACAACCAGGGTGTGTATTAGGAATGGATTTTACAGTGGACTCTATTACGACTTCAAAGACATTCTTTTATGATGGTTCAAGTTTTCCAGGCACTCCCCATTTCATTTATTTTGAAAATCAATCACTGGAACCAGGCAATCATACCTTGATAGCCACCATCACCCTTATTCGGGGTAACATCACTGCCTCTATTGACTACCTGACATACCGGCCTTCTTTCAGCACAATACTCGACAAACCAGTTTTTGTCTCTCCTAAAACTCCATCACAATCTGCTTTGCCATCTCCAACTTCTCCTGGTCAGACCAGCTCCAATCATAAAACACATACAGGGGTCATTGCTGGTGCTGCAGTTGGTGGAGTAGCAGCTGTTGTCTTGTTGGGTTTACTGCTCTGGTGGCTTCACAAATTGCAGAAGAAAGAAGCACAATTATCAGTTGATTTCATTGCTGAACCATTCACAATACCCAATCCAATCCATCCGGAACATATAAAATATGCGATTCCTCCTCAACAGATGAATTTCCAGGTGGAAGCTCCTGGAAGGAAAGGCCTGCCAGCACGAGTTGTCCCTGTCAATATATTACCCATTCAACAACAGTTAACAGAGCTACAGTCACAGAGAGATGCACTTAACCAAGGTTTGGAATCTCTTGAGATGCAGTCTGCTCAACACTCAGAAGTGGGTCAAAATGGTGCACTGAATCAAGGGAGCACAAATATTGCTGAGTTTGTCAGGGAGATGAGAACTCAGGTAGATGGTATTTCAAGGGAGATAAACAGGTACGTGGTGCCCCCCAATATATAGTATCACTGCAGTAGTAGGTGTTGGAGAAGCTGAGAGATTTGATAGAAACAGAATGGGACATGATCAGTCTGAGCAAAGGGATATCATGTCTATTCATAACCACGAGACATGGTCCATGGATGGTGATGGTGATGGTCAGGTAGAAGTTGAAACTCATATGAGGGAGATCAGGATGAGGATGGGGATAATTTCACAGGACATTAGTAGGTACATGGCACCACCAGCATATGGGGCTGCATTATAGTACAAAGAGGATACCATGGTCATGAAGGCTGAAGTAAATGTCACAGTGGAAAGCTAAAAGACCATGCCATTACGTGAAAATACAGCCTGGCTTGGCCCAAATTTGGGGGTCAAAGCATCTTAAAACTTCCATTTATGGTGTTTCATTACCAATTTAGAAATAATTTGATGTCGAGGGTCCAAACTTTATATATTCACATTCAAGATGAAATCAGAATTACAGCTAAATTCGGTACATAAGGCGCGGCCAATTTTTTCTCGCGCGTCTGAATCTTTCAAATCAATCCTCCAACCCAATCTTCCGAGGGTTCCACCTCGCCTCATTTTGCTGTATCTTCGCTTCTTGTTTAAAAATACATATCCCTCGATATATGCTGTATATTTGGGGTACTCCCACTCCTCAGGAGGGAAGGTCTGAATTTTATATTGTCCCGAGATGCCACAAATATGCATGTGTGTGCCTAGCTATACATGCACAGATTCCATATTTGCAAGAATCAATGAAAATGAGCAAGTAATGAAGGTACTAGAGCTTGTGGAAGATTGGACTCGGAAGATTGGCATACATTTTCAATAGGGTGCATCTGTTCCAGATTTTTTGGAAAGGTACAAGGGTCAAATAAATTGGGTTTTCCCTTTTGAAGTAGGTGGAGTCGTTCAAAAAACCCGTTGCAGATGCACCCTAATGCGCGTGAAAAATTTTCGCCGTGCCTTATGTACTGAATTTAGCTGTAAAGATTTATCAAAAATGTTGCATTGTATAAATTGTAATAGTAATTCGATATGGAAATGGACCTTATTACGAGGCCGGAGGTTTACCGAAGGTCTCGTCCTTACTTGTCCTGGGGTCGCTGGGTGTGGCTATGTCAAAATGACTGCCAAACCCATTTGGAAGGTCGTTTGACTCAGCCGGTTAAGCTTTGGTGATGTTTCATCTAGAAGCTATAGACTTTTTATTCGGCCCGAGAACAAAATATACTGCAATATAGCCATTAAATTCCGGCCTCGTTCTTGCCATGCCGAAGGCAATGGCCCATGTCTTTTATATGAGATCAATTAAAACTCGGCACGATGCTATTGATCAAGGTGAAATAAGGTTCTGGTAGTTTGCTAAACCTTAATTCAGCATGAGGCGCTGCTACTTGTATTGAGGTCACGCTTTCATGACTGTGTTGCTAAATCATGAGAAATACTCAAGGCAGCCCAGGCATGGATGCTGTTCAAAGTTCATTTTCAGGTGCCCACCATTTTGGAATCAGTGATTCAAATCTTACAACAGCTGGAAGAGATATTAATCACTACTATGGTCTACCCTATGGTCTATCAGGTTGGCTCATAAGATGATAATAGTTTCATTAATCCTGATCACCTTGCAGATGACTCACAGAGAAGTAACCGCCAGGTTAGTTTCCTGAAATGATATGTAATGAATAGTAAATAATCTTTGGCTACAAGGACAAGACAATCACAGCAGAGTAAGGACACTTTTTGAATTATTACTTATTGTTATGGCATTGTGACAAAATGCTGCATTTTATAGCACAATTTACCTTGCAACACCACCAATTCCCAAAATATTTCCAGGCAGAGATAATTTAGTAAAAGAGGGCATTCAAATATTGTCTACAGATAATCCTGCATACCTTGCCATACTTGGTCCTGGGGGGATAGACAAGACATCACTTGCTCTGTATATCAGTAATGCACCTCAGGTTTTGGACAAATTTGGATCATGCTATTTTTTGCCTTGTGATATGTTGGAGGATGATGCTGCTCTTTTGCAAGGATTGGTGCAGCTTTTGAAATTACAGCCCCAGTGGGGTAAGAGTACACATGAACTTTTATATCAACACCTTAAAAGCATGGCCAATGTTATGTTGTTGATACTGGATAACTTTGAAACACCATGGAACCACAAAAATGCACGGACAAATGTCAGAAACTTTGTGGAAAAATGGTCTCAATTTGCTAAACTATCAATCATTGTTACTATGAGAGGAATAGATGGACCAGGCAATATTGTTTGGCATAAGTTGGGAGGAAGTTCTATACCAATATTACCCATGGATGCTGCAATTGAAGCATTTTCTGAGATTTCACAAAAGTCCTTTGAAAATCAGATGCCAAAGCTTCAAAAATTGCTTACAGAGCTGGACTATTTTCCTCTTGCCATTAGGCTAACAGCAGAGATTACCAGAAAAAGGGATTTGGATTCTGTCCTTGAAATGTGGTTTGAAGAAAAGACTGCAATGCTAGAGGAATCAGGGACAGAGCCTGGAAGATTAACAAGTGTGGAGTTTTCAATTAATATGTCACTTAGGTTCATTGATCAGGAGGCAATTGAGCTTCTTTCAATACTGGCATTCCTGCCTGATGGAGTCTCTGATTTCCAGGTTGACTTGAGAAAAATGTTATCAGAGATGAAACATGTAAATAAAAGAGTTGGACTCTTGATTGATTCTGCACTTGTCATTAACCATAATAGTAAGGGACTTAAGATTCTGGCACCTGTACGTGAGTACATTGACAAAAAATATCCAATCAGTCATATCCAACTTCATCAAATAGAAATATTTTATTTGGAAATGATTGAAACCTTGCCTCATCATAAAGAAAAGGCAACTAAGCAATTAGAAAATCACATAATGAATATCTCCAGGGTATTTGATAAGCAATTCAAAGATGAGCTGTCTGCCAGAAAAATCAATGCTGTGAAACTGCTCCATTTCAGAACTACATACTTTCCCTATGTAGTGAATTTGCTGAATGAATTATTGGCACATCCAATTGAGTCCAATGAGAGATTATGGCTGAAGTATTACAGAGCTGATGCATATGGATATATTGCCAATTATGACAAAGCCAAGGATGAACTGATATGCATAATGAATGATCTCAATATACTATGTAACATAGATCAAGCAACAAAGCCAATAGCTGCAAGATGTTTACAAGCTCTGGGAAAAATATATGGAGTACAGAATAACTTAAAGCAAGCAGAAAAAATGTACTTAGATGCAAAAATCCAATTTCTTGACATTCAAGATCAACAGGGAGCTGCAAAATGCTTACAAAGAATTGGAGATATTTATGGAGTACAGGGAAATTATACTAAGGCAGTTCAAATGCTCTCAGAGGCAAGAAACCAATTTCAGATCCTTGGATATCAGCTTGGAGTTGCACAATGTTCAAGGAGACTTGGAAACATCTGTAAAATGCAGGGAAACTATGCTGAAGCAACTCAGATGCTTTCAGAGGCAAGAGACCAATTTCAGGCAATTGGTGATCAGTTGGGAGCTGCCCATTGTTTACAAAATCTTGGGCAGGCCAACATATCACAAGGTGAATATGCAGTTGGAATTCTGATGCTCACAGAGGTCAAAGAACATTTTCAGGCAATAGGATTGCCTTTGGAAGTGTCACAGTGCTTGCGAGACCTGGGGAAAACCCACAGACTGCAAGGTCAATATAGTGAAGCTCTGCAACAGCTTTCAGAAGCCCAAAATCAATTTTATCAAATTGGTGATGAGAGAAATATAGCAATATGTTTAAAGGAGTCAGCAGTAGCTTACAGACAACAGGGTCAATTTGATCGAGCCATGGAGGCTTTTCAGGATGCTTTGGCACATTATCAGAAGCTTGAAGTTAATCCATGTCACATTGGATGGTGCCTCTATGAATTTGCATTTCTTTTCCAAGATTTGAAAGAGTATGCACAAGCTGAGCAAAAGTTTAAGGAAGCTCAAGGTGTATTTGCAACTGGAGAAAATTTACAAGAGTATACTGATATGTGTAATGAGGCTCTTAGGGAGCTTGGCAATATTGAAATGTCAAGAGCATTTTAATACCTAATAAACTAAGTTGATGTTGTATTTATTTCTTCTGAAACTGGATATGAACAGATATTTTAATTTCCCAAGTATCGATTTTCTGTTAGCTGGTTTTGATCAGCACCACTTAAAGCTGTAATTTGTTAAAATACTGATGTATTGTACAGTACTATTTTGAGGCAACGTTTATAGGGTGTGGCCTATGACTGGCAGTGAACACCGCTTTTTCTCAAGTTCAGCTCAACTTGAAAATGAGATAAAATATATGGAATTTTAGTAGGTAAGCCAATGTAACCTGTGACATCCTTTAAAATTGCTAGTTCAGAGAGCCCTGTAACTCGTGATTGAATAGCATTCACAATCCTTACCATTTTACTAGTCTAAATTCGGTTGTCAAATAAGTTTCAAGTACTATCTAAACCCTAAAAATGCAACAGACCTAGAAATGCACTGATTCTCGCAACAAAACTTGCCTATAGCCTCTTAGCAAAGTTGAGCTACACACAGCCATACTATATATCTACAATATTGTAAGCTCGGATTTACAATTATCAAAGAATTTGCCTGCCAAGAAATACCACCAAAAAAGTCCTCATTGCACGAGCGTGGCCAAGGATAATCAGCTTGAAGAGACATTGACACAATGTCTTGTTCCAGATTTTATGTCCTCATAACTGACATGAAGTGGATGCAGCTCGAATCTCCGAACTGCCGCTGATGCCGACTCGACAATGAATAGACGGCATTACCCTTAAACTTTAGTTCTTGTGGCCGGCCTCACGGTGCGATGGCTTGGCCATCCGTCCAATTCTCGGTCTCGTACATGCCGCGCGGCCTTTCAGAGGACATACAAAACCAGGGTAGAATATTAGAAAATTTGCAACCTTTTGGTGGAGTCGTAACATTTGCGTAGGTGCGTAACGGTGCCAGTGGTACATTCAGACGCATAAGACATAAACAGCTTGGCACGTTTCCGCATGAAAATCAATGTACCAGATACAAGTTTACGTATGTGCTATCTCGAGGCTTCTCTTAAGAATGTCCAGGTCCGAGCTGACGTTGTACTTCTTTCGTCAATTAACTATCGGGTAGCGGGACGTTCTCAACCGAAATTGTATTTAACGCATAAGTACATCCACGAAGATATTCGCCGCCGGAGTACTCCCATCTGCGTCTGGTCTCTATCGATGAATGCGCCGGTAAGTATGACACTCCGTTACTTCAACTTACGACTTATAAACCATTTAAGCATGAGTGCTAGTTCCTGTTCGAATCTCGATATAGTTCAAGTTGGTCTTCTTTTCCAGTCATGGGTCTTTGGAAGCTCCGTTTTTATCAAGGGGTGGAGAATCTCGGGTCAGCAGGTTGCTCTGAGTGAGATACCACTTTCCTTTCTCGATTCGATGGTCTGCGCCATTCCGTCTGCTAATTTAAGGAGATGTGTATTTAATGACCTGTTTTCATCGCCATCCCGATCTCACATCTTTCCAGCCATGGTATCGAACTTTGTTAAAAGTTTCAAGATACCGAATCGTGAGCGAGCCAAACGCAATACCTCGCTCTGGAAAGTTCTGTGCAGCCTTACATGGCTACAGTGGGCACATTTCATCTCCGGGTTTGTGTGTGAACTCGATAGTTCTCATCATTCTGACTTCAAATATCTTTCAATGTAGATTTCTAGCCTGGAGTTGTGATGCGACAGATTTCTACTCCGTCTCATTAAGTCTGACCAGTCTCTCGAAAAAGTTTGGGAAAGATACTCACGACGTCGTACGTCAATACTTCAACCGAAATGCTGCGTAGAAAAGAATAATAACGTCATTTTGAAAGACCACTGCGATAACACTCAGTCTTCTCCTACGAACTGTCGGAGCAATAGTCTTTGGATTTCTCTCAGACCGCTTTGGACGCAAATGGCCATTGGTATCTAATCTACTCTTTGTCACTATTCTAGAACTTGGAACCAGCTTCGTACGGACATACCCACAGTTCCTCGCTGTTCGTTCTCTTTTCGGGATAGGCATGGGTGGCATCTGGGGTCTAGCTTCGTCTACCGCACTTGAGAATCTTCCTGTCGAAATACGAGGTCTGGCCTCGGGACTTCTTCAGGAAGGATACGCTCTAGGGTGCATTATTGCGGCCATCATCAATTTGACCTTGGTTCCAGAAAAAGAGCCAGAGTTGGGTTCTGATGCTTGGAGATCATTGTTCTGGGTCGCAAGTGGACTTAGCTTTTTCGCCGCTATATTCACTATGATGATTCCGGAATCACAAATTTTCGACAAGGCAAAGCGGGCGACCAAGGGAATGGGGGTTTGGCAGAAAAGTCAGGTTTTCATGTCTGAGACACGAAAGATGATGAAGTTGCATTGGAAGCGTTTTATCTATGTGTTTTTTCTACTTACCGGTGGGAATTATCTCCTTTCTCTCCATATGCGCAATATTAACTTTATTGTACAGGGTTCAACCTCATCAATCATGGGTCACAAGCATGTAAAATTCTTTGCAATTGAACCAGTATCACTAACGTTTCTTCAGGATCTGTATCCTACCTACCTTCGACAATCCAAAGGGTTCAACGAGCACGATTCAACCATGGCAACACTCATCGGATTTTGCGTTAGTACTTGATGAAAACATCTTTCGCATCAGTCTAATATATCATCAATCTGCTATAGGGTGCAATCATCGGAGGCATATTCGCAGGCTGGATTTCGCAATACATCGGTAGACGATTAACTTTGATATTATACATGATCTCTGCTGGTGCACTCGTACCTTTATGGATTCTGCCGACATCATTTGGGGCACTGTCAACGGGAGCGTTTCTCATGCAATTTGCAGTGCTGGGAGCCGGTGGTGTTGTGAGTTTTCCGATCATAATCTAGAGCGAATTGTACCTAACAAGGTTTGCAATGAAAGATACCTATTCACTTGTCGGAGATCTCCCCACCAGCATTTCGAGCTTCTTTTGCTGGTATAGGATACCAGTTGGGATGTATGATTCCTAGTGCAAGCGCACAAATGGAAGCTAGTGAGTATTTCATTTTGTTTCTTTTTCCCTCTAAATCTAATCATTTTGAAGCTGGAGGAGACAATTTTCGAATTCTCCTACCAGATGGTACCAGTATTCCTGACTATGGAACCGTCCAAGGCATTCTAGTTGGCGTAGTGGCCGCGTTCATGGTCATAATAACAGTCTTGGGCCCTGAAAACCATGGGGCTCATTTTGAGAAACATAAGACAGCATTCGAAAAGGAAGGTGGTGAGGACGACGCCTATGTTGATGAATCCAGACACTCAGAGTCGGACGATGTCTTGGATATTAGAAACGGCGAGTCTCCAGAGTCAGAGAAAGTGTAATGAAATTGTCTATGATCATACTCCTAAGGTATAAACACATGTACAGTAGAGAAACAAATCGAATAAAGCGACAAGATAAGATACCCTATCATATACAGATAATGCTTTTCGCAAACTTCAGTAAAGTCCGAGTCCATGTTTCTCTCGTCTCCAGCAGTCGACTACGACTTTCCCCTCTTCCTCGAACTACTTTCCGAACTAGGGTCCGCATCCCGCGGCCGTCCCTTCTTACCACCCGACCCAGCCTTTGTCTTTGCTCTCTTGTTTGAACGACCGGGCGAAGGTTCATACTCTGAACCAGAATCCTCTTCCTGTTCCGCATCACTAACAACAATCGAATCATCAAATGTATCGTCGTCATTCTTCCGCTTGCGCGCATCTTTGCCTCTGTTAGCAACCGAATTGGATGTTCCGTCACCAGCACCCAATGCACCTTCAGAGCCACTGAATAAGAGGGACAAATCTGGACCTTGGTTTTGTCCCGAACCGGAGCCAGAACTGGATAAAAAGTCGAGCCAATTATCCCCTCCATTCCCATTAGGGCCAGCAGAATTGGGGGTATTGTTGGGATTCGAGTTGGAGTTGGAAGGAGCATGAGAAGGCCAATCCATTCCACCCAGATCGAGAGATGATGACGACGCAGAGGGTGCACCCACAGCATCCAAGAATGCGAATAGATCTGTCAAGTTTTGGCCCTGCTGCCCTTGCTGGTGACCCGACGACCCCGAGCCCATGTTGGCACCAGGCAACCCGAGCCTCTGTGCCTGCAACTGAAGTTGTCTCCTCCTCGCAATCTCCCGTTCTCGGATATCCCTATCTCCAAATTGACCACGTCCTGGGTTGGCCTGGTACTCTGCCTTGACCCTATCCCACCATCTCTCCAACTCTCTTTCTCCAGAGTCTAAGCTCATGCCTCGATCCCTACTTACGTCCCTTCCCCTCGAAAAGTCTCTGGAAAGCGAGGATATCGACATGGACCGCTCACGCTCGTTACGTTCACGTTCGCGCTCTCTTTCTCTTTGTTGCTGCAACATCAACTGAGCTTGTTGATAAATGATTCTTGCATCAACGTTTCCATTTCCTGCGGCAAAGTTGCCAAGGCCACTCAATCCTCCTGGCAAGTTGTTAAGGTTTGCCAGGCTACCGGCGCCAGCGGAAGAAGCACCAGGACCAAAGGTGTCGTAAGATGTTGACGCGGATGCAGTGGCAACGCCACCACCGTTACTCAGTGCTGGCGAGGGTGGGGTCGGTATGTGGCTCTGTATATGGGGAAACTTGTCACCGAGTGGATTACCAGGATGGAACGAGTCGTTGGCCGGTCCTAAACTAGGGGGAAAGGGAGTGTTTGTACCAGACGAGCCGATACCATAGTTACCCAGGGCACCTAGGGATCCGAGGCCACCGAAGCCATTTCCAGGACCACCGAAAGATGAAGATGGACCAGATCCTGGGCCACCAAACCCTCTAGGAAGATCCTGGCCTTGACCAGGACTACCAAAGCCACGTCTGGCGTCATATCCTCTCTCCCTGTCACCGAATCCAATGTCGTAAGACTGGCGGGAAGACGGATAGGGATGTCTTCCACCCATGTCATGATCATCAAAGCCAGGTGACCGAGATCGTTTGCGCGGGTTGTGCCGCATATAATCTGAGCCTGGGATTGGGTAGCCCCCGACAAAGCCTGAGCCGCCCAGACCAGAGTTGAAGCCGAGATTGGAGCCATTTCCAGCACTAAACCCGAGAGAGGAACCAGGGCGGTAATCTTCTCTATCACTGGATATGGGTAAACCTAGGCCTCTAGAAGCTCCAAAACCGCCAGAGTCACGGTCCCGTCCAAAATCGAGGGGATCTCGGTCAATATGAATAGTGTCCCGTCGGGAGGATCTGTCTGCGTTGAGAATAGGGGACGGGATTGAGAGTGGCCGGTCATTGTCCTGCGTAGGAGATGTAAACAGTGAAAGGAGCTTAGATAGCGTAGACACTCACATCAATGTCATTGTTACTCGCACCACCAGATTTCTTTTTGGAGGCTTTGCTGGGCTTAGCGGTTACCTCGTCCTCGTCTTCGTCATCATCACCTTCGCCCTCGTCCATCTTACTTGGGCCTGAGCCGTTGAAGTCTCCAGGGCCACGACAGTCTTTTTCTCCATTGAACTGGGAGTGCAGGTTAGAGAAAGTCAGGGAAGAGAGGCGGATGTGACATACTCTCACATGCCGTTTCACGATTTCACGGACATCACCAGAGCAGTATTCGTACAATTTGTGTTGCTGGCCCGGTTTCTCGTCTGCGAAAGACAAATGGGAATGAGAAGAGGTCTCGAGCTTGGCGGTTACACATACCGAAGATGATAACGGCTACATCAACGCTACAGAGGACACCTAGCTCATAAGCCTTTTTGAACAAGCCATTCTTGCGCTAGTAAAAGACCATTGACGTTGGTGACAAAATAAAGAAGGTGGATGAGGAAGAGAGAGAGATAAAGGCGAAGGAGAGTTGGTGCGTTGCAGATAATTTTAGAAAACGCCAAGACCAGGTCAGCGTAAAAATAGCGAAAAAATGCAACAGCATACCTTTAAAAAGGTTACAGAACGGTTGCGTTCGTGCTACCACCTTCTTCGTTAGCCTTCGTCCCAAAACATCAAGGAAAAGTAGTAAAGAGGGGGAGGAGAGTAGGAACGGGGGACAGACGTAATTCGCAAGCTTTGGAAGACGACAAAGGCACGGGTACGCACTGTAATCGGTTGTATTTCAATCTTTCTTCTGCCCATTGTAGACAATGACCTAAACGACTAGCGTTTGCTGTGTGGACGCTGTGTTCGACGAGGAGAACGACAACGACAAGCTCCTGGGGGAGGGATCCGAAGGGGCGGGAAGATTTTGTTGCAAACTCGACAACGACCCACATACATATCGGCACAAACTCTCCGGCCGAGTTTAGCCGGGACCCATGAACCAAACATTCCAAAAGACCTCCCGGTCCACCGCTCTTCCTCATCAATCTAGAGCAAAACAGAACAAAATCTGCCACCGGACAGATTTTGATTCTCCAAATGGTTATTTTCATCTTCTGTCGTGATTCCATTGCTACTCCAAGTACGTTCAGCCATTCAACTGCGTTTCAAAAATAGATCGCATTGCTATTTTTAGCCAGCGATCACTCTCAAGATCTATCCCTCGTCGTTTACATGGATCTGAGTTCCAAGTATACACCGATGAAACTATCTCTGGAACGCATCGTACCTAATGGCATACAAACCGTCAAACCTTCAATACATCCTGACCCTTGCACCTACTGCGCACTTCATTATACACTTCATAGGGCCACATCTAGGCGGACATCTTCCGACGAATACGCAGTGATTGCCAGCTCACAATGAACACGGGAACAAGGCTTGTACGGAGTACTTCATACGACCTCCTGCGGACAGGTCAGCTTCGTCCTACGTACGATGTCCCTCCGAAGCTTCTAGCTTTGGAATCATTTACCCCGCGTTGAACCGGACTCGGAGCCACGGATTTACAGGAACAACGCCCGTCCACAGTAATAGCTCAACCAATCGTACTTTAAGTAACGAATCACCTGGTCGACACTCTTCCTCATTTGCCTCTGTGCTTGTGCAACGGCCGGCTAACACGCGAACAGATCGTACTCGATTGGATGTTGATCGGCTTCTCTTCTTTATTCTCTGCCCCTTTGCCTTCTACCTTCCAGAATGTCGCAATACGGCTCAAAGTTGGTCCTTTCAGGAGTCCTTAGTCTTACAACCGTGCTCATAAAGTTCTGTCACCGTTCACTTTACGAGGAATTTTCGCGCTCTCACGCAAACACACGCCATCGTATCATAACCTTGGTTCTCCATTCCTTACCCAATCACTTCCAACCTCCGTCTTTCTTCAAGCCCATTTCTCTGTCATTTCACTGGTTCCTGAAGATCTTCCTCGATTGCAACTACGTCAGGCATAGAGTCATCGATGTTCTTTCAGCCATTCTGAGTCTCCACGAGACCAAGTAATTTACTAGTATTCCCAGACAAGCCCAAATATTTCCGAAATGCTGATATGGCTTCAATGCAGGTTAGAACGGAGATCACTGCATCGAAAGTTACATCTCCAGACGTTGAAATCATCAATGAAATGATCAAGAGTCGTGATAAAAGTCAATGCGTTTTTAACGGCCGTTTCACTGACCTTCAGTATCAAGGAACTAACCTGAATAGTAACAAGCAATTAATCTTCAAATCACATCAGTCAAAATCCGAACGTCTCCCTCGTCCCTCTATCAACCCGATACGTCTTTGGTAAACCGGAGGCTTCAATTTGCGAGCTTCATTCAGCAGATACATAGCTTCGCGCAGTCGAGATGTCGTTACTCTTCAATGTCATACTTATCACATCCCGCGTAGAATTTCCCTGCAACTTTCAAACCTTGATACAGCTTTTTCGAGAAAGAAGCATTCGCAGTATGCGTATGCATCCAGGACTTTGGCGCCTATACACACAACCCTCTCCGATTTCAAATTCTTCACTACCGCGAATTGAAGCCACATTCCTTGTATTACAATCTACTTGAAATATTTACCCAGAGCCTGCGTCCAGTCCTGAACCCAACGGCGTGGTGCTTCATAGACGATCTACGGTCTTCATCTTAACCGCCGGATATCCCTCCTTTCCATCGCTATTGCTGCTTCTGCTTCTGTATCCGCCTTCCGTTCATTTTCTGCTAATAAACGAGTCAAGTACCATTGCTACTGTTAAATGATCAGTCAGCAAGTACTAGTCAAGCTCCGACCCACCAATAGCTAGGAGTGAGTAGAAGGAGTTCTTTCGAGTCTCGATCATCAACATGCAAGCTATCAACCAGTGTTCTCTGCACTGTTTTCTGGATATTCCTACAGAAACTTAATACTTTATCACAAATGAGAATAATGTACTCCTGAGCCTTGCGGAATAAACGAGGTCGATGGATAGATTCGTGGGTTCACACTGGCAACTTCTCAAATGGGTCTATATTTGATATAGACATGAGCTCGGCGGTTCTTCAAGACAATCTGTTTCGACGAGTGCGTTGCCTCGTTGTTACTCTAGCTTGACAAAAATGTAACTCTTTGGACAATCGCTATTCAGCACTTCCCGAACACGTTCGGGAGCCACCGGGTTTTAATTCCACATAAGTATTCGAACATTAATGTTATTCTGTGGGCGGCGTTTTGTAGACCGCGCCAATGTGTAGTCCTTCCTGAGCGCAGCTGCTAGTCGGAAAGAAAGACCGGAAGTGCGAAGAAAAACCGGTACTGCTTGGTCATTCCTATTTAATCCTCGGATTAACCTTGAAGATAATTAAATAAAAGACGCTTAAGCAAAACGCTAGTAGTATAGTATTCGGATATGTGTTGAAGTACTAAAGCAATTGACAAGCGGATCGGCGGAACAACTCGGAATAGAGCGAGAGGGTATTCATGCCTATTCACAAAAAAAGTCGAAGGCAGCGTTAGGACACCTCCGAGTTTAGCTTGAAGATATTTTTGGTCTGACGTCATTAACTTGAAGACGCGTGCGCTAACCACGTGCTAGTAAGTTTTCATTGGACCAGGCGCCTAGCTCTTTTGATCGACCGCCTTCCCTTGATATCCAATGCTTGTCTAAACTTTTTGTGTCAGTGCACAGGCCTCCAGTTTTGTACTTGCCCTATGACTTTCGGGGTAGCCTCTGCAAAATGATCATGTTCGATAGACGTACGAAATGGTGGGAAGTGACTTGCTATTTGTATAGTCTTCTTCGATAGGTATGCATGCTAAACTGAAGCTTGAATAAGTTTTTAACACTTTCACCGTGACGGTACTTACTCAAGTGTCAGCGCTTATATAGAGGCACAACCTGCGTTTTGAACTATCTCTGCCAGTCGCATTGGTAACCAACTCAAATCAATCAGCTCCTCAGATTCTTACCACTGAACTTGTCAATATGAACACGCCACTTCATGAGAAATCAACATGTGGGTGGTTCAAAAGAAGGACACGTTTTATTCAAAACCTATTGCAACCATCTTTCTAGATCACAGCAAGGTTTGCAGTATAAAGTGAATTGAGATTACATTGTTGTGTTCCTTTTTTCTCTTCTTTCCCTCTTCACTACGACGCTCTTTTCATACTCTTACCCTCTTTTTGTTTTTCCTCTGCGGAGTTGCGCAAACACTCGTGCGCTCTGAGCAAAGTCTAGCAAGAAATGAGCTCTGGGATTGCCACGATCAGTCTGGACGGTATCTTTGGAGGCTTCGAGATTACCCAGAATACATCCGCCATTTTGATTGGATGCTTGACAGTTCAGACTTATATTTATTATCGAGAGTGTGTCCGTACCTTTCTTTCCTAAAGCTCCTCTTGAACGTTGAATAGTTTCTTCAAAGATGCTCATGGCATCAAAATACTCGTATGTACTCCAAGTTAGTCTCGCTGCAAGGCCCAACCAAACTGATCCCGTTCTTTGCGAATAGGTGGCTCTTACATGGTGCATCTTAACGTGTTCTTACGTTCCGGCCAGTCATTGATTTGGAGGTGACCAGGGTTCTTGAAGTGATCAGCTACATCATTGGCGCGCGCGCAATCTACACTATTACAGTAACAGACTGGGGAAGCTTTCAGGCACTGTTAACGTTGCTGGACGGTCTTTCCGCTACATTATACGTCTGTGCCACCAATCTTACACTCGTTAAGGTGAGCCTTAGACCTGTGGCCGAGTCGCTATATACTTATCCAAAATTTCAAGGTTTTCTATCTATTTCGCATCTACAAACTATCGGGAAGACGACTGTGGGTTACCGCATGTCTTGCCTTGTCGGCTTGTGTACTCGGGGCGTTGTATGTAGGATGGATAATATTAGGAGTAAAGATCCAGAGGAATCAAGCACAAGTTGTATCACAATATCTTTGGCTATTCAAGCTTGAATTGGCTTTCGGGGTGGTAACGGATGTTTTTATTGCGATCGCGACGGCCGTGTATTTAAGAAAGGGGACGTTTGTGCAAGTAGATGGGTGAGAAATCCATTCGCACCTGGACCGAATGAAATCATGCATTTGCTAATTTATCAACGCAGACCCTTGCAACTATCTACACATGTTATAAGATGGACTATACGTGAGCTTTTCAATTTTACAGCTTCTAAAATATCCTCTGAAACCTCTAAAGATACCGGCGCAATCGCCATGTAGGTCACTTCACTTGTACTCAAACTAAGTAGACCATCTGATTTTGCTCTGTGCAGAGTTGTATCTGTCGTAAATTTGGCAACGGTAAGTTGAGAAATTCAGCTTCAAAATAAATTACTTAGACCACAGCAGTTTGTATCAAATCCGAATCCTAGTAAATCTTCCACTATGTAACTGATGGGAAATAGCTGATATTCTACTGCAGTTCTTTGTGTTGGGCTTGTATCGGTACTTTCAAAAGGTTAGCCATATGTTCATCGTCATAGTCATTCCAAGAGCTAAACAAAGCGTGACGCAGTGTATTCAAACTGCCTTCTTGCCTCGTAAGGAACATCTCTTAGCACATTCTATTCTATGTTCATTCCTTTGTGATTGCGTTAGGCTAGACGGCAGGGGAAGTGTCCAGCCATTCGCTGAGATGTCCTCCAGTCGCTTAGAAAATGCCTCTAGATCTCATGGCGGTGGAAACATTGTTGGGACACTCAGAAATTTCCTAGGAAATGGACTCGACATTCTGGCAAAAAGTGTACGCGGCAGCAGTGAAAACCAGGAGCCGGATATGCCTTTACATAGTCCCGACTCCCATGGTGGTCACCGACATCAAATCGGGAACATCACTCGTTCAACTTCTCTTGCGACAACGAGTGTGGCGGGGCCAGTTTCTATCCAACGCCTTCCTCCACCTCCCCTTCCACAGCCGAGCTCGCCGACCAACTCAATGTCGGAACTAGCGATCGCTGCAGATACCCCTTTAACCCCAAATCGTCGTTACGAACCTTCTGATCCTTCCAGCTCTCTTACAAGGCGGGAAACTGTCAACAGCAGCTATACAGCAGCAGATTCATTACCCAGCTATCGCTCTCAGCCTCTTACTCATCGAATGACATCTATCTCACAAGTGGTAGAATCAAGATTGTCGACTTCCTCCATCACAGAAGTTCCAAGAGAAGAACACAGTCTCCCAGGTCCCCCTCAGACGGACCAAGTGCAGTCTCTCGGTAGATGGCCAACGAATTCGAGTATGAGGACATACACTACGCTTCCTGGCTATAAGTCACCGACCGCGGGATCAGTCATGGGCCAGTAAAAAACTTACTAGGCACTTGTATTTATATTTCTGCTTTACAAACGACGATGGTCGCCGGTCGCTTGCTAACAACGTTGTAGTGTTTCTTACGATCCTATACCAATAAATACAGCCAAAGCTATGTAAGTATCGAGGAGAATTGATATTTATAGTAGCCTTGTAGCATTGCTCTGGGAAGGGGTATTGCAATTACAGACCAGCCATAGCTTTAAGAGTGTCCTTATCGTGCGACTCTTCGACAAGGGCATATAAAAGTCCCGTCTTATTTTTCAGCAATTCTTTGGGCGTATCAAACTCTACCTAGAAGGAAGTCAATGGGTGCATAAACGTAAGAAACAGAACGACTTACAATATTTCCTGCGTCGAGAACCATCTACGGAAACAACGTATCAGCGAATAGATATTAATATAGACATTGAGTTTATAACTCACAATTCTATCTGCGTCCATAATTGTTTGTAAACGATGAGCAATAGTAATCAGAGTAACACCGCCTCCAAGCTCAGTGCGCAATGAGTTTTGGATGATACTATCAGTCTTGTAATCTATGGCAGAGGTTGCTACACTCCCGAAACCCATCAGCACTGTTGCATTTACGATATCTAGAGTTTTACCTTCATCCAGCAACAATAATTTACTGTTCCTGATTATTGCCCTGGCTAAAGCAATTATTTGACGTTGTCCGAGAGAAAAGTTGTTACCACCGCCCGAGACTGCAGTGTCCAAGGTAATCTTATCTTCATCTTTCACGTGTTCCTGTAGAGCTGACAATCCTGCAGACCGTAAAGCGTTGTTAAGGGTGAAATCATCGTGCTCGCTGAAAGGGTCTAAGTTTTGTCTGAGTGTGCCACTAATAAGTTCGGGCTAGGAGATGGTTAACAAAGATTTGTCAATGACAAACACTGTAGAATACATTACCATTTGGGGGATAATAGTGATATTAGCTCGTAAGGAATCTAAATTGACTGTCGACGTCGACAAGCCATCGTAGATCACATCGCCAGTGTTGTGTATGCACCTGAGAATAGAGAGGGCCAAGGTACTCTGCCGTGAACAGTGAGTATATCAGTAAGGACGATACCGTAGGCTGCTACCTACCTTTCCTGACCCCGAGTGGCCCACTTAGCGGAACACATGTGAGCATACTATTATCGTAACCGTGGACAGACTTACCAACTCCAATTCTTTCTCCCGATTTCACGTGAAAAGAGATGTTATGCAGTACTTCAGGACCATCAGGCGAATATCTGGCCGACAGATTTTCGACACGTAAGTCTCCACTGCTAGGCCAATATGCTGGTGGACAACCGCCTTCTGTTGGTGCAGGCTCATGATTGATTTTCAGGTAATGGTCGATTCTCTCTAGACTGCGCAGTATCTTAGTCGTTATGGTCATCTATTCACGTTCTGCTTACCTGTTACCTGTAGAAGACGAAAAGTACGTCAGGATCTGAAAGTAAATTGAAGGATACAGAGTGACTCACTCTGCGCTTCCAAGTTACTGATTACCAACATCCACATGAATATCATTTCAGTGAACGATACTGCAAAAAGATTTAGACCCCGAAATAACAAATGTGTGCTACTTACTGGCCATGTTCAGCGAGAAACCAGTTGTTGAGGCAGACTGCTTGCTTACGTAGAGCAGGTAAGCAGCCAGCAGACTGACAAATGAACCGCTGATAAGCGGAAGCCGGAACGCAATCCATCGCTGCAAATTATAGAAGACTCTTGCGGCCCTTGAGTATTGGTCAATATACTCTTGCAATTGAGCCTTGAAATTTGACTGGACACCATACGCCCTGATGGACACGAGACCATGGATTGCCGAGCCAAGGCTGACGCTATCTGAGAGAGGTCATTTGGAGAGAAAAGAAGAAACACTCACTGCCCGAGCACAGGTGCTTTCTTATTCGACATTTCCCGTCTGACCGACATCTGGGCCTTAAGATACATACTCCCAAGCCAAAAACCAATTGCGAGAGCAATGACTCCAGGAATGAGAAATATCGGCGTGAATAATACAACAGCTCCAAGTTTTAAGACTAGACTGAAAGTCATTTCGAATATCCGTCTGGTCTGTCTTGGGAAGTTATCGTCAACTGCGTAGAATTGATTCAAATTACAAACTCTAGGGTCAGAAGATATACATACTTGTGTTGATATCTTGAGTGATCCTTGTTATAATTCTTGACACGGGTGTTTTGTCTAACCATCTAAAAAGACCACAGCTGAATTTGTTTTTAAGTCAAAAAAAAAAACTCTAGACTGACTCAAATGTTGCTCTGGTTATAGAGTTGACTAGTAGTTGGTGCAGTGACTTCGATGCTCGGATAGCACCATAAATAAAATACGACTGATACGAGATAGTGAGGATTATGATCAGGAGGAAAAGAAGTCCTATGTCCAAGGAATGATGAACAATCAGTGTTTCGAGCTTCTGACCGAATGCGGTTCGTACCATAGTTCCCGAAGTAGCTGGTGTACAGTACTATAGTCAGCCTGTAGCCAGTACAGATATCGGAATGTACGTACTAGAGCACTGGTATATCCTCTGGTGCCTGAAACTCATATTGCGCAGCCCAATGTCCAAGATACCATGTTTGGAATGTTGTAGTCAATGTTGCAAGAGCCAGACCGATGAAAAAGAGTGAAAAGAAGAGCACGATGCGCCCCCCGCTGAGCCCAGATGCGTACAATTTCACTATGGGCCAAACGCGTCAACCAGGGAATAAAAGACAACAGCAAGTGCTTACAAGAAGACAACCCAACTCGACCTATAGCAATCTCTTCATCCATCACAAGTTTGCCATCCTGTTGCCCTTCAGATTCTTCGGGTTTAGGCTCGCCGTCATTTTCTTTCCTGAGCTTCATAATCAATTCCCTGCTTGATTGGTGGGCTTTGGAAATGTGGTCTTGATCGATAACACGACCATCTTTCATTGTGACAATGTATTTTGCAAGAGGTTTGACGAGATCGACATTGTGAGTCTGCACGGAACAACAAAAATCGTTGGAAATGAAGTACCTAGAGACCAAGCAAGTGGGACATACCACCATGATAATCGTCCTTCCCTCCAGCAAGTCCCCAGCAAAACATTTCTCTACGATCCATTTGGACGTGTGCACATCCAACGCTGCTAAGACATCATCCAAAATTACGATCTGAGCATTCGAGTACACAGCTCTGGCAAGAGTCAATCGCGCCTTTTGTCCTCCACTGAGCGTTTGGCCCCTTTCCCCGACTTCAGTTTCGTCGCCGGCTTTGAAGAGAGATAGGTCACGCTCCAAGGCGCATTGATAAATAACTTTCTTGTAGCGGACTTCATCAAATTCTGAGCTGAAGATTATGTTATCCTGGTGAAAATAGCGGTTAGTATGTGGATGCGATATACGTCTTGAACACACCTTGATAGTTCGGTTTAAAACCCAAGATTCTTGTGGTGCATACGCAATCCCACACTCGCGGGGAAGGTTCACCCACGACATAGACTCTCCGCTGGTCCTATCAGAAGGATGAATGAAATGCATCTCGCCTACGGATACAAGCATCGTACGTCAGTAGGTTTTCGGGAATTAATAGACTGATGCTGACCGAGTAAACCCATGAGCAAAGCAGTCTTTCCTGACGCAGTGGGCCCAACTATCAGATTCAAATGGTCCTTCTCGAAAACAACTTTATCTTCTATTTGTAGTATGAATCTGCGTCCCGGGTGTGCGGACGTCGGCGTTGCGGCACCAGAGTCAGTTCCACGATTCTGATACAATTCTTTAGACCAAGCAAAGGTAGCGTTGCAAAATCCAATATCGTCTTTATGGGCCGGTGGAGGCTCTGAACTTGATGAGGGTGCGATAGCAAATTTCTCGTTGGGGTCTTCGTCCAGGAGTTCGGTCTGACAAAGAATTAATTCTAGTACCGACGCACTGAGTATCACGCACATCTTGCAGAAATTCTGTAATCCTATTCATTGAAATACCCGCCGAGATAACTTGATTGATTGTCATGAATATAAAGCGGATATAGAGCCCAAACAAATCGAAAACGGCCATGGAAGAGAATACGACAGAGGCCGTGAGTCGTTGTTTGCGGACTATGGAACTGGAAAGATTATGGTTTCGGTTTCGATATGAGGAGCGGGGTAAGAGACAAGACTCACTGGACGGCAAATGTCGAGGCCATTGTCACGAAAGATATCACCAAACTGTAGAATAATGCTTAAAACCAAATCAACGGGCTAGATAACACTCACTTGCTGGCATTCATCCCCAAATCCAGTCCCATTTTCCACCTTATCAACTTCAGTTCTTCCGCTCGCTTCTCTCCAATCAATTGGCTCATTCTAGCTTCCCATCCAAATAGCTTGACCATCCTGAGCACGTTGATTGTGTCGGAGAATGTTTGGACCCGTGAGTCTGTCTTCTTCATCTTGCGAGACTGCACTTGCGCTCCGAGTTTGGTCAGAAAAGTAGGAATTGGAGAAAGAAGAATGGCTACGCCAATGCCGACGAGCGCACTGCACGGAGATAAGATTCACAAGACAAAAGCGGGAAAGAACGGGTGTACCTCCAACCAAGAATACTGTACAAAAACACCCCATAAGCTACCAGTTCCAAAGGTACAGCTCCAAGCCCGAGAAAGACATCAACGGACTGCAACAATGTTTGAAGGTCAGTTGTCACCAGGTTATTGATCTTGCCATAAACGTTTTGGTTTCCGCCTCCGTCTTTCTCCACACCCTGGGGCTTGACGTTACCGGGACCATCAGCGGTCTCCTCTGGTTTGGCAACCATAGCGACTTCGTTCTTGACACGCATTCGGAGCGCATGCTCAAATACGAGTTGTTGGATGAGTGCCTCAACTCTAACCTCGGTATGCATCTAATTTTTGGGGAAAGGTGTATGTGAACACGAGCATATGAGTTGATGGTCAGTGAAACCCACCGCAACGCGGAAGAACCATTCATACGAAACGGCTTCGAGGACTGGACTGAAGAATAACCCGAGAATCCAGACCCAGGGACGAACGGTAGCATTTTCTCCACCGGTTTCGAGGTATCTAGTTAGGTGAGGGAAGTCAGGCCGGGTTGGGACGTGATAAAGAGGAAGACTTACTTCAGCAACTTATTGAGAACGAAAGGAGACAGTACAGCAGCGAAGGCCTTGATCGGACCCATGAATATTGCCATCTGAATGAATGCCGGCCAAAAGGATTGTAGAATGCCCCAGATGAGTTTCCGTCTTGGCGCTCCAGAGAAAGTGTCAAGATTCTGGAAATTTTGTTAAGGATGAATCATTGCTTTTTATTCGAACAGTAAGCTATCAGCGAACCTTGAAATATTTTCTCCTCAGTGTACTTGCAAAGTCCCAATCACCCAGCGGTGGTAATTGCTCGAATGCTAAATGTTCGACGGTCCTAGCAGAAAAGACGACGTTGTCCATGAATATAATGCAAAGCAAGGAGAAAACAGAGCAAGTTTGTTCCGGGTTGGGTTTGTGCATTGGGTTCTACATCAACACACTCAGTAAGTGAATGTTTTAGTTGGAAGAGCATACGTTTGGATCGGCAGGGATATATTCTCTAGGAGTGAAAAGTGGGAGAACCACGGATGTCAACCCAAGCACTCCAATTTTAGTCCATAAATAATGGCCTTCGCATGCGTCAATAGGTTGATACGTGTATGTACCCAGAGGAAGTATGTCGCGGTAAATATAGAGTAGGAAAGGGACAAGCAATATCACGTTGAGGTGTTTTCTGAAAATAGATTTCCACTCATGTCGAATCGAGGGGAGTAGGGAAAGGATAGCCAGACAAGACGCGTAGGCCTGGTGAATAACAGCTCAGGTTAATAAGTATATATCGTTGAGAACTTGGTAACGCACGAAGAGAAAACACGTCAACGGTACGGCACGCATAATGTGCACAGAGACTTCCAGTTCCGCTGCAATACTACCGCATTTTCCCTCGATGGCAGCACCAATCGTCAATCCAAGCAACACCAGGCATCCCAACACCTTCAACGTTCTGCTAGCAAGAATAATCCTCGGATTTCGCCCTTGTCCTGAAATGTTCTTGTCTTCATCGTTCGCTTCTCGGTGGTCCGCAGGGCGGGAGCGTGGTTGGAAGAATTTGGATACGCCGGCATGAAGGAGTAAAGAGCAGACGGAGACAACGGCGACGTAAGCCGGAATCTCCGGAATTCGAAGAGTCATCCGCGGCGCTTTGTCTTCTTTCTTGTTCTGATGTGGTCGCTGAGTCTCCAGTAGCTTCAGTGCACTGAACAAAAGATACTTATGTCCAAAAATGATATGTAAAAGTAGCTTATCTCTGACTCAACTGCCGGTCCACATGGTCCCAGTGTACCTGTGTACTTGTATACTAGTTGACATCGATCTACTAGCACTGAGTATTTATGGCCACATAGCCTGGTAACCAAGCGTCCTTTGTGAAGCAAAGGACGCTTGGTTACCAGGCTAATGGCCACACTACTTAGTCAGAATCAACGTTGACTATGAACCCGAATTTCTGCCGACTCAGATGGGATGCTTGTAGCCCAGAATATGTATGTCGATCTCCTTTCTATCTTATTCTGTTCCTTGACCCAGTACCTATCTTTTACGCTAACATGCAAGCACCAATAGCTAATAAACCTCTCCCGCACTTCCAGCTAAAGCTAACGGAAGGTTGATCCTTTCTGTTCAAGACGTAACCGTGCTCGTTCCCTCAAGGCTAAACCGTTCTCATCAAAGCACTTCTCGGGCATTCTTATTCTTTAAGTTCTCGCACGCAGAGCGGTTTCTAAACTCTAGATAATATATCCTAGAACCTCCATCTCACCCTGTTTATTGTTTCAAGATATATAATCTCCCCCGTACGCAACAACTACATTCGTGGTCCTCAACGAAAGACACCCTAGCGTCATAGCTCCCTAATCAACCTCCGACGGTGCAGTGACATGTGTGATTTCTAACTAAGATGTCGATATTTGAAGTCCAGATCGGTACTTACGCAGTCGACAAAACGCTACCGAGAAGCGAGCTCTGTTCAGTCGGTGATGTTACCTTCGTTTCCAAGTATTCCTCAAAACCGAATTCCATACCTCCGAGCTCATGGATACAATCAATACCACCAGATCCCTTTATGCGTTTTGCCGTTAAAAACATCTATTTTAAAGAAGCATGCGCATATTTGGGTATATGATTATCATCTCTTTGCTACTTCAAATATCTAAGGAAACCATCCTCATCAGATCCATTTGTTGTGTATCCCGGCAAGCATCATTGCTTTAGCAGATCTTGATATCCGTAGCATACCATATTTTAAAACAAATTGTCAGTATTTATACAGCACGGCCAGGGCAGGTCTTGAAAAGAGTATCTGGTTCCGTTCCTCATCCTCGAAGTGTTTTGACCACTCCACAACGCTTACTGGGAGATCCTGTTGGAACTGCTACTATTCCAAACGGCATCATTTTCTACTGCTTCAATATCATCTTCGAGCATCGTAAGACTATTATTGAATGCCCCAATCTTATGGTATTCAAGATGTCTCCGTTGCAGTGGAAACCTGTGTCATTGGCAGTGAATTCACAATCTATCCAGAATGGCGTTCTACTTCCAGAGATTGCGTTTAGCATCATATTTGGGACGGTATTTATTGCCTTGATTGTGTTTGCTCTTTTCTATTGTCGGCGACGGAGACGGCAACAGTTGCTCCAGGCAAATGCTCAAGGTGAGAGGCTTAGGGAGAAATCTCTATCTATTGTACTGATATCAGGACTGGAAGTGCCGTCACCTTTTACCAGTGCGACGAAATCTGTATCCCCAACCAGAGCGGCGGGCAGACAGGCCAATCCAAAGTCACATTCATACCCTTACCCTACGGTTCAACTTTCAAATTCTTCACATCCGCTTAGCCGGAGTCGCTCTCGAGGCAGCCGTGAAGAAATAGTACTTGCTTTACGTGGGGAGATTGAAAGACACAGAACAATTCTCAGTCAAATGTCGCAACGGGTCTCTTCTGCCACTGAATCTGGCAGGCCGTCAGATTCCCAAACAGAGCCCTCAGCTGTACCAATCCAGGCTCAAATTGCAGAGCTCACCTCTCGAATAGATATGCTGACTAGATTGGTGAATGAGATGATTAAGCCGCCAGATTATCATTTGGAGGAGTTATCATGATGTTTCAGATTCAACAGTGCTGGTCACTGATAGAGTCTAGAATAAATTGATGTGCTATGCAGTATTGATACAATATGTTCTCTTAAAGCTTCAGAGTCAATGTCATGGACAATTTGATTTCTGCAATGAATAGCATCATGTTTATGCCTGCTAAGTAGAAATTACTAGAAGGAATACTAAGTATGGCTAGACTCCTATAGGATGTGTAAGATATTATTTCTCTAACTCGATGATGGCCGCCGAGGCATAAGCTGTTCAGCTCTAATCATGTACAATTGTGACCTTCTGCCAGCGTCAAAAGAATAAGGGCAGATGTCACTCCTGCTATAATTTGATGACACAGAAAATTTCATCTGTCTGTTAGTATTCATTGGTCTTATGCGGAGCTGTATAAGCAACTTGAATTTGTACTGATCCTAATCTCCAGTTCTACGGACAGGTATCTTTTGCACTGAGAGCAAACTACTGTAATTCTTGAGAATTATAGTGGGATTATAGAAGTAGTATTATTATGGAACCATAATAAAATATACAGTGAAATCATCATGGTTTCATTGTAATTCTTAGGAATTACGAAAACTTGCACCTAGCGTTGAGACATAGAAGTTTATATGCAACTTCTCTACTGAAGTGTGACTAAATTTCAGATGCTCTCCTTTTCTTAATCACTCTAAAATATTTCTAAACCTAGTGCAATGCAGAAACCCATGAAACCAACATTCTTTGTCACCAATGCTATTATACACGCAAGGTTTAACATTGAACCATGTTGGTGGTCATCAACCCAATATTCAGACCAATCCGGTCACAATGAGGGGACTTACAATGAGGTATGCCTTTGCGGGACCGTACTTGGACAATTCATTCGAAAATTCAATTCAGCTCACTAATCAGACTGCGTGGCACTAAATCTTAAAACTAGCTTTGATTTACTCAGAGTTTATCCCCTGAAATCAACATCTCTAAATCTGAAGTCATTGAATGTGAAATACTGTGTGCAGAAATAAAGAATTTTTTCCTATCTTCGAGCAATTTCTGAGAGACCCTGTTTCAAACGGCATTTACCTTGAGTGCATTGGTTTGCTCTGAAAGCTGCATCTTTCTTTTTACATAAGTACCTTCATCATGACCTGCGTGGACCATACTGCTGGAATATGCTTACCATATCTAGATAAATGTTGTTGTAGATACTTTTGACGCCAGAAGGTAACAATAGCATAAAGTTTGCAGCTCGCGCGTCAAAAGAACAAGGGCATATATTATACATGTCAATCTTGCTTTAATTTGGTAACACAGCAGATTCTTTCTGTCTTCTGCGGAGCCGTGAACAGCTTGAATCTACACAGATCCTAGTTTCTGGTTCTATATGAACAGACCTTTGAGACATAAAAGTCTAAATGCAGTTCTTTTGTAAAAATACACTCAGACGCTCTCCCTTCATTAGGCGCTCTAAGATATAAAGCCCAGTACAGTGCGGAAGTCTGCAGCAGCGACATCTTTCCTCTGACATTCTAAATCTCTGTACCCATGTCCTCCCCACCACCTAACAAGGATCCGGCCACCCCTGGTGGAAACAGTTTTTTTGCCAATGCCAGTGGCACATACAATGGTTTAACATTGAACCATGTTGGGGGTCACCAACACAATAATCAGAACAATTCGGGCCGCATAATTGAGAATGAGGGGACTTACAATGAGGTATTCTTTTGCAGGGCCATATCTTGACAAACCCTGACTTTATTATATCTCCTAGAACAACAATACTGCCAATATGCAAAGCCTCCCAGAGGATATCAAGGCTGCTTGTGATGAGTACTTCAGACCAGTAGTCATTGAGCTTGTAGGCTGCAGTCAGGATGCATGGAAATTGCCTAGCTCTCAAGAACTGCAAACAGGCTGGACAAATGTTATGCCAGATGATAAGAAGGGTCAGTTTTCACAATTTGGGCAAGCTATCAATAAATGGGTGTGGTAAACTTTCCAAAGTGATTAAGAATTGACATTGATATAACACTCTAGGTTGCCGATGTGATTGTTGATTGGCAAGACTCTATTGGAAACACAGCTCTTGAGATGCTTGAAGGTCTCTTTAAAGACCTCAGCTATGCAGATGACAAAAAGCGCAAAAAATATGTAACTCAGCAGACTGGTGGTAATTACTGGGATCATCCATATTACTATCCCAGTAATTCTCAACAGAGCAATGGGCAGCGTACAGTGTGTATTAATTTTACTATTCTCTATCATAAATTGAGCTCAGTGTGTTGTCATTGCATTTCTATTTGCAGAATATCTTCCAGTCACCCATTGTCTCCAAGACACTTTCAGTGTATTTCGAGGCCACTCAGAATATTCCAGAAGACAAACGTTCAAAAAGTCGTCCGATTGAAGCTTTGGTTCTTACCATCTTGGCTGTAAGTTAATCTTATTAAACCTTACTTGTTCACTTAAATTATTAACGAATTTTAGGTCAAATGGGCCTTTGATCAATGGTCCACGGGGAATCACTCGGGATCAATCAAAAAGTTCTCTGAAGATAGCCAGAAAATTAAACACACGCACATTCGTGCATTATTCGGAAAAAATCAAAAGGGTGTTGATCGTGTTGGCTCTGATTTATGGGACCAGATTATTGCAGCTGCAAAATCACACGTGGAGACTCCGAGTACCAACACAACTCAGGAGGATGAAAGTAGTGGTCTCCCACCTGATCTTACTTTTAGCTGATAATTGCAGCAGTATTCGGGTGTGAATAATTTGAGTAAGTTTCTGTATTAAACCTCTTAAAGAAGACAACCATTTTGCTAATGTTTTGACAGTGTTTATTTTCATAAATTTTGGTTTTTATCATAGTATATAGAATCCGAGAATACATATTGTGACGAATTTTCTATTTCCGAGTTTTCAGTAAGATTCCAGTTGGAAATAAGGGTATTTTTGGCACAATTTTGTAGAAATTTCAATTATATCAGACCACAGCAAAAATATTTTTCTTATCTCTTGCGTACAACGAAATTTGAGTTTTCCTTGTTTCCATTGAAAACACTAATTAGACCGCACCTACGACGGAAAAATCTCAAACCATGAATAGTTTGTTGGATTACTTCCCTGGGTGATAGCTAAATCTCAAAGATAACTTTGATTCACTCAAAATTTATTCCTTGGATCAATATACCTCAATCTGAATGTGAAATGCTGTGTGCAAAGATTCCTATCTTCTGCAGCAATTTTGAAAAGACCTCTTAAATCTTGATGGAAATTGAATGGGGTGCTTTTGTTTCCTCTGAAGGCTGTACCTCTCTTTTTACATAAGTAACTTCACTATGGTGGATCCATGCTGTTAGAATGTGTTTACCATATCTAGATAAATGTTCATTTGTTGTGTGGCTAATGCTTGTCCCTCTTCCGGTGTGAACTTGAAGTCGTGCTTATTCTCACATACTATTTCTTACGTTGGCATTCAACGGTATATAACATCTGCCTTTATTATACTACTATGAAGCTATTTCAGAGTGGATGATCTGGCGCGGCGTCGATAACGATCTGTCATTTGGAGTTTCTATTTGAGAGGCTATTTTAATTTGAACCAATCTCACAAACTGATCGCCGTTGTAACGAGCAAACCCTAGATCATATTGAAACGTACGCTGCCAGGCCAGGAGGCCTGTCTATTCATTTATCTGTATTCATATCAGATAAGTTTGATCTAACAACGTGTTCCTTCTGTACACACAAGACACACGTTGCAGCTTTTAAACGGCTTGTTACTGGCTCTCCTCCACAAGCCAGACAAATCTACTTTTCCATTTTTAGGAAAAGCTTCAGACCCGAAATATCTTCGCTTTGACTAGTGCTCTTTATCGTCATGTATGGAGACAATTCAGAAGGTAGTGCTGACTCTAGCGCGGGGAACCATTTCTTCCACAGAGCATCTCACAACCGATTCGACCATATGATGTTAAACAGTGTTGGCAAAAACCAATACAATAACACCATAAACAATAGTCCATATATCGGAAATATCAATGATAATCGTGGAACCTCTCGACATATCCAGAATAGTGGTGTTTATAATGAGAATAATGGAGTACTATGGAGTTGGTAGTTGTTCGTTACATATTTTCTGAATGCTTAGTGATATAATTTCCCTCAGATAAATCTTCACAATCTGTATGGTCACGTCCCTCGACTCCGACCACCTTACCTGCTTCCAATGTTCAAGGCAACGCCGGTTCGACTTCCTATATTGAGGTATGTGCATGGTTCCGCAGGCGGTATATCATTGATGCTACATTTCTTGAAGGAAAATAAATTGAACCCGTCCGAAAGCCTTCCGGAAAATATTTTATCTGATTTTCTCCAATCATTCAAGCCAGCAGTTATCGAACTTGCTGGCTGTCTTCGAGCTTGGGTAAATCCTAGTTCAGATCAGCTACATGAAATTTGGATGAAGGTCATGCCTAATCATACGCAACATTTCTTTACCGACACAGAGACAAAGCCGGTTATTGAAGGCTGTGTACACACAGGTTTTCATCATTTATGGATTATTAATTGATATCAATATTTTTTCTAGGTCAGTCAGATCCTTGATGACTGGCGGGATTCCATTGGCAACGCAGCCATCGAGGCACTCGAGCATATTTTCCAAGATCCAGATCTTCAAACCACATCTGAGCGAAAGGTCTACGTTAGTCAGCAGATTAGCGGGGATTATTGGCTTCGGCCATACTATTTTTCCAGTATAGCTAATCAGAGCAATGGGCAAACTAAGCATGAGGTATATCTATTGGTTTCTAATAATTTATCTAATTTTATTTTTAGGGTGCCTTTCAGTCATATATCATTTCAAAGACTTTATCAGCACATTTCAAAGCCACCCAAGCCATCCCGGCAGACCAGCGTCTGAGTGATAGACCGACAGGAGCCCTTGTTCTAACCATCCTCGCCGTTTGTATCAAATCCAAGCCCCACACAAGATTTTTACTAACAAGCCCATCTCCCAGATTGAACGTGCATTTCAATTCTATTCCTCCGGAGAGAAAATTATACCCCCGGATTCAAGTAGAGAATTCTCTCGAGTAAACTGGGATGACCGTACGGTAACGAGAGATGGTCGGCCATATCAAGTCAAAACTACGTCGCGGATTCAAGCGCTTTTTGGGAAGAATGTACATGGTGTTGAGCGAGTCGGCTCTGATCTGTGGGATAAGATTATTGCTGCTGCGTTGAACCATCTTGAGAGCGAGAATAGTTCCGAATTTCAGGATATGGATCTAGACAAGGAGGACGAGGATTCAGGTGATGAATCGGATGAAGACGTTTTCTATAGTGGTGATGAGTGGCTATGAGATGTATATTTATAAACAGGTTTTTACTGAAGTAGGAAGAAAATACAAAAAATTTGAGACCAGATATCAGTTGATTCAGCGTAAACCGACATCTAGGTACAAAGAAAACAAGTCTACCTGGACCGCCGCAAATCAGTATTGGAAGCTAACAATGAAAAAAAAACAGATGTATCCTGCGAATGCATTAAGAGGGAATCGAACCCCCGGCGGGTCGAAGTAGTTGATGGCAACGACCCAGGTTACCACTACCCCATTAATGCACATCTGTCTAAGAGTTTGATGGGATGAGAACCCTTGTGGAAGGAGCAGATTCGGACCGAGTTTAGCTCTAAAGCTCCAGGAAGAAGAGTCTGGACTCCGGGAACGAGGTCACAAACTTGTGAATAGATGTGAAGATGGTAAGGAAACACGCGTCTGAGCATCTATCCATCCTCGAGTTCTGACTTCTATCGATCCATGCAGAGAACAGCGGGCAAGTTTAAAAGTGATTCTGATTCTGAAACCAGCCCTCTGGGACGGATATGACATCTTTTGGCTCGTCATGTTGAAATGCGATGGGTGGACACGGTGGCGCAGGGAATCGGGACTATAGCAGAACCGGAGGACTGGTGGAGTCGGGTGGACGCGGGAGTCTGTAGGCAGAGGGCTTCTAGCGTTCGGATTGAAGGGTACCGTAGAGTACGGAGAGATGCTGTAGCCTGTGGGACGTTGATGTTGATGTTGATGGAGCGAAAGGGTGGGGTTGCTTATGAGAAATGGATGACAATCAGTGTTGGAATGAGGACGTCGTTGAGGAAAGGCTGAAGAGGTGCGCAGCATGATAACTGCGTGTAATAACTGCGTGCATAGAAACGTTGGTGTTAGGGGTAGAAGTAGATGGAAGATTGCCGAAAATAGGCGAGTGGGTGCCGCAAGCCGCGTAAGCGTTTGTCATCATTGATGTGTTGCCGTGAGAGTCTGACTTTTCTGTCTTTTTTCTTATTTTTTTAATTTCGTTTCACTCTACCACGACAGTATGCTCGTCGACAATCCGATTTCAAACAACAATCCACTATCCTACCCCGACCTCTCAGATTTCCTCAATACTGACCTGCTATTTGCACCAGTCAGTTCTACTACACCTGGTTCACCCGGAGCCTCTGGTTCAGCCAGCACCTCGTCCCGTGCTTCGTCCCCATCCATCCTCAGTACTCCTCCCCAGGAACCACCCCAAAACAGCTTTCCCCCAGATGTAGCTGTCCAAGATCCGTTTTCGTTCCTCGGTGCACCGTCTAGCAGCGGTTTCTTCAACTTTCTCGACGACGAGTTGAAGATGGACCCCGGCATGAGCACCAGCATGTTGGGAATGAACCCATACGATTTTCTCGCTGCGGCTGGTGCCTCCAGCGACGTCGATGCTCTCAGCGCGCTCTTCCAGCCAGTCGCTTCCACTTCTGCCTCCACATCTTCCTCATCATCGCAACCCCAATCTGCCCCAACCCACATGGCTATCGATCCCCAGCTCGTCGATTCGCCTTCTCCTTCTGTCCAAACAGAGGAAGAGATGCCTGATGTGTCATCTGCAACAAGCACAGCATCAAAGAGGGAACCCGAAGAAAAGCTTACTCTGACCATCGCGCCCGTCAAAGTAGGCGGTCACGGCAAAGCTCGCAAGGGCACCGTGCAAAGTGGTGGAATCACCAAGAAAGTCCCTTCTCCCTCTGCTCTCTCCGCTACCTCCTCAACCGCCTCGGTGCCGGCACCCGTCCCTTCGTCAAAGAACAAAGAGAACCACTCGTCCAAAAAGTCGTTTTCTGACAAGGGCGACGATGACAGGGACGATGACGATGATCTCCCAGCAGATTGGCGACCACCTCCAGAGGTCTTTGCCAAGATGACCAGCAAGGAAAAGAGGCAATTGAGGAACAAGATCAGTGCGAGGAATTTCAGAGTTCGTAGAAAAGGTGAGCGTCGTCTTTTGCCCGGCCATGTTTAAAGCGCACTAACTCCTCGCTAGAATACATTACAACTCTAGAAACCGACATCGCCGAGCGTGACCGTCTTCTCGAAGCTATCCGCTCCGAGCTCGGTACGACTCGTTCAGAGAACCTCGCTCTTCGTCAAGAAATCACTGCCTTGAAAAAGGCTCTCCTCGGTGGTCGTTCTCAGACTCTTTCACCATCATCTCCTCACTCTGCTTCCTCCTCGCTTCTTACACCCGCTTCCTCGCCCTCTGCTAGCCTTCGTGGTCCAGATATCAATCTCAACTCGACGGCAGCAAGTGCATTGGATGAGCTCAATCTTCCACCGCCTGCACCTCTCCCAGAAAGGAGTGCTGCCGAAGAACTGGCTGTCCGTGCTGCAGCGGCCAACGCAGCTGCCTCCCCAGCGTCAGCTTCTTCCTCCAACCTCCTTACGCCCAACACCCAAAAGGACCTTCCTACCTCTCCTCGTCTCGGAGGCTCCTCCTTCTGGGGCGGTGTTTCCCAAGCTGGGTTCGGGCAACCTTCGTTTAGTAGCTTTGGCTCTCTCGGCGGAGGATATACACCCGTACATCGTGTGCTGGTGCCTGATCTTAGCGCCAGCGTCGGGCAATGGGTTAGGGACGTTGTTGCTGCTAATGCTGCTCAACAGCAAGCACAACAAGGCGCAATACAAACAGATAGGAAATTGCAGGAGAATATGAACCCTGTGTTGAACAATGCCACTAACTCGGGTTCCGAGAATGGCAACGCGAATGCTGGAGGATTTGATGGCTTTGCGGACTCGAATTTGTTCACGATGAAGACGTTGGATGCGTACGTATCTGCCCTTGTGTTTATGATATCTCAACTGACTTTTTTGGTCGCAGATACCGCATGCAACTATGGACAAAGATGGCCACTCAACATCAACAACAACCAAACCAAACTCCCTCTCCTCAATCTCACCTTCCTTCACCGCATCACTCTCCTCAACTCCCATCTCACTCTCCCTCGCAACACAAAGAATTCCAGAGAGAATTCTCCCCGTCACCTTTCACCCTTCCTACACACCAAAACCCCGCCTACACCTCTCCTTATCACAGTTCGAACTCCCTCAACGGCCTCGCATCCTCGCTCAAACCTGCATATTTCAAGTCGCCTTCACCTTCTTCCTACTCGAGGCCGATTACGGGCAATACGCTCTCGGCTCTCCTCGCAGGCAAGCACTCTGGATCCGGTGCAGGTGCCTACCCCTCACCACCGAATTCACCGAATTTGGGCGGTGGGAAGAAGCCTTCGTTTGTCAAAGGCCAGCAAAGCCAGGCTCAACAACAGCAACAGCAACAGAGAGAAAGAGAGCAGATGCAACAACACATGTTTGCAGCTGCCATCGCGACAACCGCGAGCCAGACTTTGTTGGGCAAATTGGGAAGTGCATTTTGGGATGCGTTTTCTGGTGGTTCTCATGGTGCTGCTTCGTCCTCTAATGCTCCTCACGGCGTTGGCTCGTCGTCGTCATCGCCTTCTGCTGCCCAGAATAAGAATTGGGATGCGGATAAAGTGAGAAAGGTGTTGGAGGGTAAAGCGGTGGTTAGGGTTGTTGATGTTGAGCCCGAGACGCCAAAGATGACGCCCAAGGTGCCGGTGGTGCAGGTGAAGAAGGAGGATACGTGTGGGGATTGTTCGGTGTCGTCGTTGTTGGAGGAGAGTATGAGGAGTTTGACGTTGGGGAAGAAGTAGACGAGTGTAGTGTTGGAGGAGGGGGGTTTTTTTCTTTAGGTTTCTGCTTTTTTTTTCCTTTGTGGTATATCTGTTTCCTTTTCTGTTGTACAAATCTTTTCACTCTTTCGTCGAGGACTCGGGCTTTTTTCTCCTTGGTGGTGACCATTCTCTGTGGTCATTGCTGCTACTCACTCTCCTTCATTGTCTTGTCTCCTTTCTTCTCTCTCTCGTCCGGTAATCGAAATGTATATACTCACTAATCTATGCGCCTATTACCCCGGCGCGGATCCCGTCTCAACTTGCTCCCAACTCCGTACTCCGTACTTTTGCCTCTACCTCCACCATCCTCCCATTCCCCCCTCTCTCCTTTCTCTCTTTCCTTCTCCTTCTCCTTCTCCTTTATATATACATACACACACCAAGCCAGAGTCGGTACTCGTCGACGAGTATTGGTGTCAATGTCGGGTGTTGAGCTCGACGAAATCAAGTAGGATAGTCAAATCAAGTCACAGTAGGATAGAAATTAAATTCTTGTTTTTTCTTGTACAAGTACGTAGTCTTGTTAAATAATAACTATTTACCCTATAAGTATCTTTATTTATTCTCTTTCAAATGGTTATTCGAGATGTCGACGTTGATATGAGTACGAAGGAGTTGGGTATAGGCCCTTGAAGTGCGCTGGTCGAGACTCGCAACTACTTTAACTTACTTTGTCCGAAGGATTCTCACCTGGCAGGCTACCTGAATTAAATTTTCGAAGAATCAGACCCAGGATTAGCACCACCGTTCAATCCGTTTTCTCTTTCTATGCATACCCTGGCCGTCTGGTTCTTGTACCGGAGATATCGGGCGCCCTTTCCATTCAACCTGTACGAGACGTCAAAGGCTAAAAGAGTGGATTGATTCGGTTAGCTACATGGATCTGAAGAACTTTTCATAAGCTACTGGCCGTTCCAGAGCGCTCCTTTCGATGCAATGAGCTTCCCCGAGTTTTCCGAGCTTGTCACTGGTTTGATTGTTTGAGACAGTGGTGGTATTTTGCCAGGGTATACATACGCGTATTATGATTTAGTGTGGATCGTCAGCCTGGTACACGAGATACGGGATCAAGTTTGAAGGTAGAGTGCTATTACCCGAGGTAAGTAGCATTATTGTGAGTGAGAACTTGGCTCTCACAGAGCGCCTATGTAATGGTCTTGTCCATTACTCCATATATAGCGCCTGCAGGAATACTCGCTGACTCGAGTATTGTGGCCTTTTAGCCCAGTTGGGAGTTTGGCTGATTGCAGGCGGTCACTCTCTTACTACACTCTATAGTGAGTGAAGAAATATCTATGTATTGAATGCGATCTTGTCGACACTCTAGTACTCGATGATCAGAGGCGTATATCCTCGGGAGCAGGTGAAAATTTCTTGCTTTGCTCGTCCATACCTGCTAAATTCTGGTTTACTCAATATCTGCAATAAGTAAGAATGGCTATGAAAATTGGGCCAGAGAACTATATCATTCAGTACATGTTTGTGGATACTTTTGAGCAGGACATTTGAAACCTCACTTCAAACTCCGACGGGACGCTCGTAAGTGCGATACCGCCCAATAATCTAACCCGCAATCTATTGAAAAAACTATCAGGACCCATCCAATGTCTGGCAGATCCGGCACCACTCCGATGGATTTTTTCAATTGGTTTAAGTACTGCGCGAGCCCTCGCTGAACACGATGGATCATTTTCCTATAAGTGTGATGTATGCAGTGTAAACTAGCGAATTCCGAGTCAAAATTTGTCGCGTCGCTGGTGATAGTTCTGAGTAGGGGCTACTCCCCCTGCGTGTAAAAATCGGGGTTCGTATCACGGGGGAAAATCCCCCGGCATCGAGGTATCGACCAAAGTGGCGATATAAGCACAACACAGTGTACGGTCGAATGCGTCCAAACCAAATACCCCATCGCACGATATCATTTTCCCGTTGTAGACTCTTATGTGAACATTTTCAATCTATAAACTAGATCTTGGAGGAACATAGTATGTAGTTTCCAGTTTAAGTACTGTATGAGGCATTATCTAAAAATCAACCCAAGTTAAATAAGGATGAGTCAACCTCATAATTCAATGAGATCTCAAACATTGGTATGATACGAAGGAGCTACAGATACTCCTGACACATCAGATCCTCGCCGTGATGTTTGAAGCGTCGGTCTTTGTGGGTCATGAGCACTCTGCCCAGAGTTTTCATCCCCATCCATCCAATTAGGCCCAGAATTAACACCCTTTCTACGAGTTGTCATTGGTTGAGTCTGTCGGACACTCTTCGCCTGAACGTTTGAAATCAATGAAGCTAATCCGCTAGATGCCGAGTCTGAAGCCGAAGGCTGAAGGAATGGATTGATTTGACCAGCTAGATCTGAGGAATTTCTCGTAGTTGCTGGGTCAATTAGTGAACGCCTCTTGCGATTGTGACAGCGACGATAAAGTACTAAACTTGCAATGAGAAGAATTAGAATTATGCCTCCAGCAATTGCTCCTCCTATTGCTGCTGCAGTTGGATGACTAGATGGCAAAATTAATGTCAATGATGATTTTTTGAAAATTTAAGATAAAGACAATTACCTATGAGATCCTTGTGCAGGTTGGCTAGGTTGCTTGAGAAAAGAGTTTTCAATACAAAAGATTCAAAGTATTTACACATGGTGGGTACTCACATTACTGCTTGTGGACAATGGGTCACTAGTTGTAGAAGTACCGGCACGTAGAAAACCAGGATCTAATGTATTTGCAGATGTAGATCCGTTCCCTCCATTTCCAACAGTGAACTAGAACCTGTAATTTAGCATGCTGATACCTTGAGTTGAATTTTGAAAACCCACATAAACCATATCATTCAAAGACCCATGTTGAACAATGGCAACTATCACAGGTGCATGATTTGCTGAAACCAGTGTTGATGATAACCGATACACTCCATCTGGTAAGCCTGTTACATTGGTCTCTAATATGCCATCAACAGCTTCTTCTCCCAACTCTGCAAAGAAAGCAAATTGTTTAGGATTCGTCGGAAGATCCTGCTGCAAGCTAGTAAGCTCTTCAATAACTACATGGGCATGCCCAATAACAAGTCCTTCCTCGTTGATTTCTTGGGGAGCAGAAAGATAGGTCTTGGCTGAGTTAGTCATGGAGCCTGTTTGCATGTTGTTAACACTGAGCCGAACTGTAAATGGAGAATTAGATGCTATATGGTCAAGGTGCTTTGGGAATAAAAATTTCGATGAAGGCATAGTATCTGCTGAGCCTATCAGTCCCATTGGTGCAGGATTACAAGTGGCATTACTGCTTGTCTGGCCATTTGCAACTGGTAAAGATGGATAGTTGAGGCAAAAGTTAATGTAGTTATTTGTAGATGTTAAGGAAGCAGCAGTCACAAAATCTAAACAATGTTATCTTCAGGGTCAGTTCAAAGGTTTCTGAGGTGTGGTCATAAACTCACCTGGGGAGGTGCTATTCTGGGTGAAGTTGCAGATTACAGAAGAATCCAAAGTGGTCAAAGTTTGTTCAAATACTTTGCCAGTTTGTGACAAATCAAATGTTTTATCTGGTGCAGAAATTGAATGCCCCAGTGAGGATGAGGATGAGGATGAGGATGAGGATGATGAAGGTTTCCCATCAGTTGTAACACTGAACTGGTTTTTTGATATTACTATGAGACTGGGCAATGACAACAAAACTTACATAAACTGTATCATCAATAGCTCCATGGGCCAATTCTGATACGATCACAGGCTGCCAATTAGCTGCAGCGGTTATTGAAGAGAGTCGATATTCTCCCACAGGAAGGCCGCTTTCAATATTTATACTGATTGTATCGGCCTGTGCGATGTTTGTGCCTTTAACAAAAGTGAACAATTTGGGATCTGTGGTCTGAGTTTGCTGTACAGAGTCCAAGCCTTCAATTACAACCATGCTGAGCCCCATTATTTTTCCTTCTGCATCCAATTGCTGAGGAGCAGAGAGGTAGAAAAGCTCCTCATCAGTAAAGCCAACCACATTTAAATTATTGATTTGCATTGACACTGTGAGAGCAACATTTGCTTTCAGAGTATCCCCATTGAGAGGGCTACGAAATTTAGATGAAGGTATAAAATCAACAGATGGAATAGCTCCTCTTATTACTGGATTACAGGTTGCATTTGCTTTGTTCTCGAGACCAGTTGAAAGAGGAAGCTTGTAAAGGGCACAGAAATTGATGAAGTTGTTCGAGGAAGTCAAGGATCGAACTTCACCTAGAGTAATATAATTGAAAGATTGTCAGGCCACTCTGACAGATTTGCTTTGGGGACAACAACTTACCATCTACCAGTGGTTCCTGCCCATCATTAGAAAATGCTTTCGAAATAACGTCAACGTCAAGTGAAAGGGATGTTTGGGGGTTGTCTTCGCGAAGTAACAGGATATTGTTATTGACTCTAAGTTCAAAGTCCACTAGTATCAAAGTTGACACATAAAAGAAATGCAAAGACGATGACTTACAAATGAGAATGGTGGGGCAGAGAACTACTCATTGAGGACTCGGAAGTGAAGGATAAAGGGTCTAAGCATATCAAATTGTCAGCGTTCTTGGATTTCTTCAAAGGAAAAGCTTAGATTTGGAAAGGGCATACATTGACTTGATGGCTGACACTCACTAGAGCCCATACATAACCTATATGGACCCATGGAATCATATACAAGACAGTAACAAAGGTCAGAGATTGGGGGTAGGAAACGAGGAAATCACTGGGAGAGAAGATCGAAGCGTAAATAAAAGGTTCTGTCAAATATCAACATCAGTTTTGATAGCGATCATCAGCAACGGCTTTCGGAGATATCCGGTCCAGGCTCGCTTTTGATGGCCTGGTATAAGACCAAGCTCATGTTCCGATTTGTGAAGTCTACCAATGCAAACGTAGTTAGGGGAAAAGCTATTTGTCTTCGAGAATTCTGTGAGAATACAGCCGAGGGGCGTTCGCCGGAACTTGCCGTGTGGTACAGGGGAATTTTCTTTTCGGACGTCACAGTTTGTTGCTGTCAGTAGCGTCACAGACAGTTTTCTCATGTCATTGAGGTATATTCAAATACTGTAGTGATAATAGAGCTGTTTAGCTGCGCACTTCGGATTTATGCTGCTTAACCGAGATATTTATCCAAATACTTAACCGACGGGCTGAGTAAATCAGAAGGTCTTTCATCAAGTCAATGCAGGAAACTTGCCTTTCCTTCAAGCACAAATGGACTGAGAATGGTTCAATGTGCCTCTTGAGTGCGCATTTTGGTAGATAATAGCCCTTATCAGGAGTTGTTGACCATTCTTACATTCTTCAAGCTGAGTTTCAGGGTCGAGATATTCAAGCGAGTTGGTCTCGGTTTAATGTGAAAACCCGAAAAATGGCCGTTGTTAAACACCTCTAATCAGATCATTTTCCATTTTTTTGTTGAGTCATCTGAATAGCATATTAGGATGTCTACTTGTCAAAAAATTTCATGTTTGAGCTTAAGGCTGAGGCCTCTTCAAGAGGATTCTCACTTTAAAAGCATAATCTGAGAACCATGTTATTCAATATATCATAGAAAATTAATGGCACTGCAGGGGTTAATCACAGTGAAGAATAGATGAAGTTTCTGATTATACAACCATTGAAATACACACTATAATTGAAATTTCTGAAGAATATTCACCTTAACCTTCAGTCTTTTCTTACAGAAATTTTCAAACTTATTTGTTGCTATCTTTCTAGATTTTTCTCAAGTTGGACACAAGATATACAAAATTATTGTTTTCTGGACGCAAATGCTCCAAATTTTGTGTGTTTCACAAGTTTGAGTCTGTAACAGACATAACATAAATAAAATTCTGCGAGAATTGGCATGCTTTTCTGTATGTAATTGTATAATTCACATCTTCCAGTGCAATTAAAAAGCCTTCATGTGCAGAAGCTTATATTGTATTATGGGTCTGGATCCTGCTACTCTCCCCATTGAAAATTGATAGAATTTGCATCCTCTTGAATTGTATATTTTGGGACTTGGCTACTGAGAGTAACTGAAATATTATATAGATTTATCTTCTGATTAATAAAAAAATTTGAAATTATTTTTTGTAAATTATAACCAAAGTATACTCAGTTTAAAACATTTAGTAGCAATATCTAATTGGACTCGTACCTGCCAGTGGTAATCCACTGGCTTACATAGCCCAAGTAGAAATATTGGAACTTGATGTCAGATATATGTGTAACAATAAATATGTTTACAAAATCATTTGCATTTAGGATAAGTAAGACACTCCCACAATGAACATTCCTACCATAATCGCGAGTTTATACTAGGATCCACTCCATGCGCCATGCGCAACATCATTATATTTCCCGTGAGACTCGAGAACTAAAGAAAATGAGTAAAGAACAAATGAACTAATGAGAGCAGGACTTACCCCGTTCCCGACAAACACCTGACTTCTCACTCCAACGTACATATCCACTGCCTGTGCGACGTACTTTTGTTCCCATGTCAATCCTAGATCCCTACTCGTCTGAATAGCTTCCCAGGGGACTACCGCATCGTCCATCAAAGCGCGTTTCAGATCTTTGAGCCATGCCTTCGGGGCATTTGTCATCACGTATATCCGCTTCAATGGCGAAACCGTAATTTCACTGGAAAGAGCGCTAGCGTGATCATGTGCGTCCGTAGCTACCTCCCTAACCTTCTTAACGATCTGCTCGATAGACGGATAACATCTCTTGCCATATTCCACGGCTCTTTCTTCTTCGGATTCGGGAGGATGGAATCTATCTTTAAACTCGGGGAATGTATTGAAACCAGTGAATTTTGAACTCCATCTTGCTAAATGTAGGCAATGGTCACTGAAATCTCCTCGGCGGATGTGAAGGGTTAATAAACCCGGAATGGGCTTTGTCCTTGCAATAGCAAGGTTATCACCAGGGTCTTCAGTTTGGTAAGTATTCTTGTTGACGAATAGGTGCCTGTTAGAAAGATAGGCTGACAAGATCATAGGTGAAAATCCAAACTCAGTCAAGATGGGTGATTCGCGAAGTGAGGGCCATAGTGTCAGAACTCCATCGTCTCCAAATAGCCTGCATGACCGTCAAAAATGAGACTAAGCCCTTGATTCATCTCAGAGCCACGCACCAAATGTCGAATAGCTGTCCCTTTGAGTCCTGAAACTCAACACACTTCTCCTCCCTCACTTCTTCTCCTCTCATGAAAGTCGCCCATTCATTGAACAATCGATCTCCGTCATACCAGCCCGAGACGTTTAGAATTTTTGGTTTTACTTCTTCCGTATTGATAACATGCTTTTCCGAGTCCGGGCAAACAGTTTGATAGTATTCGTGCGAAACTGCACGAGGGACACTAAAGCTATCGTTTTCTGGAAATGAACCGCCAATAATGGGCCCTGATACGAATGGAGCCTTTTCAAATTCCAGAGAAACAGCAGATTATGAGTGCGTACCTGACAACATCGCCGAAACTGGTATACGAGAGGGTATTATTTTATTCCCATTAAAGGTCGAGTAGTCTGAGCTGGTGCGATCCCATGTATAGTTATAGAAGACAAATCTGGCGTTGAGGGGTAGGGAGAATTTATGCTTAAAATTATATCAAAGTGTACAACAGAGGGATGCCAAAACTTACGATCTCTTCAAAACATAAGCGATATGTGCATTTAAGATCATTTCTTGAAGCACGTTACCCCAACCACAGTCTGTGAAAAAATCCAAAGAGTTAGACGAGACCCAAACTGTAATTTGACTGTAGAACGTACTATGTGCATGGTCGGCCATAAACAGATATTTGGCTACACGGCCTTCGGGTGGTGGCAATTTCAGATCGTGCTGAGGAAATTTTCGCTCTTGTTCATGCCACTCTTCGTAGAGAGGGGGCAGGCGCTGAAAACAGATCAGTCTAAAGCTAATGAAGTGTGCCATAGGCACTAGAAATGGAGACAAGAAATTGACAGATATAAAGCTACGCACTGGGAAATACCATGTTTTGAAGAGGAGGAGGGCTGAGCAAACCAATACAACTAGGAATACGATTTGAAAATACCGGGCTCGTGGATAACAGTTCAAGAAAGGTATCAGTCGGGCCATAGGTATGAGGAGAGATTTGTTATAGGTAAGGCTCAGAGGTCAGAGCATTAGTTTTATCAGAAATTTAGTTCCGCCATCATACTCTGTCACCAATGATAGACCATCTCGTGGAAACCGAGGCCCGGCAGCTTGGATCGAGACTTCCAAAAAGTGGTCCTCAACCTGCTTGATAACAATCCCTACATCGGATGATTCGGATCGTGGCAATGGACTGCATACTCGGGATGATCAGTGGATGCTCTGCGGCAAGACGTGAGTGTGTTTCGATAAGGCAATTGGAAGCCTCAACGCCTTGACATCATAGTAATGAAGTTCGTCATGATTATCTGCCCCGTCTTGACTGGCTTGTACCAGCCAGTCATGGGGTCAAGCCAGACTAGCCCAGTAGGTTTTTTGCAAGTGAAATTAATTTATGAAACTCAACCCCATCGCCTTTCCCGATCTCCATTAAGTATATCATCGAAAATCTTATTATTTTATTTTAACGTAAGCGCAGTTCCCGGTTTTTGCCGTAATATTTGCAACCGTCAAAACAAGTCTCGGCTTCTTCGTGCTATGCCGAAGGCAATCTTTCATTTTTTATTCGCAAATACTTCATATCTTTAAAGTTATGGCTCCCCTTTGTGGTGCCATGTTTAGCCTAAGTAAAAATTGATTTAATTGCTTTATTCCTCTTTGAAATTGCTGGCAAGTCTTTGAATGAAAATGAAATTGATATCCTTCCACATGGCAACAGATATTCGCCCTTCATTAGGCGTCCCCGGAACAACAGCGATAGGCAAACCTTGTTGTTATTAATCACGGCTTCCCACGATGGCTTGTTATACCAGTGAGCTATATAAATTTCTACATTGAATTGCGGCCTTGTTGGCCCAGATCACACAGCTTTAATACGGGAGGAGGTGCACCCACGTATTTACAAGAATTAATATATGGCCTAGCAGATGCGACTACCTCCATTTGCTCTCCATTTGCTCTGATCATAATTTTATATGTCAGGTCGACATTTTTTTTTTCATTTTCATCCTATGTATCACCTTCAAGATAGTATCTTCAAAACCATGGCTTTGCTTTGTGGTGATGTTGTGTTTGGCTGCATGAAAAATAATTCAATATCCATTTCCTTTTTTGGTTTGACTTTCTAAACAGTGGTAAGCAGGGGGACAGCCACAATGAACATCAACAATCAATCTAGAAAAGAGATTTCGATATTTAATTATTTAATTTTGCAATGAGCAAACACGACATCAAAGCGAAGCCATGATTTTAGATATCAATTGTGACCGGATTCAGCAACAGTCTTGTGTTTTGGTATCCTGATGTCAAATCATGAGGCTTTTTTGTCTCCCGTGACAGAACCCTATCAATCGTTTCAGGGTGTACCTTTCAATGACAATTTACGTGAATGGTAAAATCGCTGAGGGGTTCACCGAACGACGCTGATTACAACCTGATCCTGCTCGCGGCGTTAGGATACCAAGAAATTGGCCCAAGGCCCGGGGAGTGGATACTAAGGCGGCTATGGTGAAGGTGTCTATTTTCCTTGCATTTTCAAGGGATATAAATTGTAATACTCCGCACGTATTCAAACCCCATGTAATATCATAGTCTACATAGCGGCTTTAAGGACATTCTACTGGTGAGCTGAGATTATGGTTGGGATTTTTTAAAGATAACTTTCCGGCGAATAATGAACTCATTGTGAATTCCCAGATGTCCATACAAACCAGTCACTGTGAGCAATCTCTACCACAGTCGTGATTTTATAGGTTTCACACCGTGCGCCATACGCAACATCATGATATTTCCTGTCAAACTCGAAAACTAACAGAAACCATAAATATAGTAAGGAAGGGTAGTAAATAGACATAAGGACTCACTCCATTTCCGATAAATACCTCACTCCTTACTCCAACGTACATATCCACTGCTTGTGCGACATACTTTTGTTCCCATGTCAGTTCTAGATCCCTACTTGTCTGAATAGTTTCTCAAGGAACTACAGCATCATCCATTAGCGCTTGTTTTAGGTCTCTGAGCCAGGCCTTTGGGGCGTTTGTCATCACGTATATCCTCCTCAACGACGGCGACGAACCCGAAACTCCATCGGAAAGAGCGTGGTCCTGTGCATCCGCAGTCACCTCCCGAACCTTCTTGACGATTTGCTCAATAGATGGATAACATCTTCTGCCGTACTCCACCGCTTTTTCTTCCTCAATTTCAGGACGGTAGAATTTGTCCTTAATCTCGGGGAACGTGTTGAAACCAGTGAATTTCGCATTCCATTCAGCTAGATTTAGGCAGTGGGTACCAAAATCTCCTCGGCGAACGTGAAGAGTCAATAGACCTGGAATGGGCTTTGTCTTCGCAATAGCGAGATTATCACCGGGGTCTTCACTCTGGTAGATACTTTCGTTGACAAATAGATGTTTGTTGGAAAGGTACGCCGACAAGATTAGAGGTGAAAATCCAAATCCGGTCAGGATAGGTGATTCGCGAAGAGAGGGCCAAAGAGACAAAATCCCATCGTCTCCAAACAACCTAGATGAGATCACCAAGAGTGAGACTGAAGTCTTACAACTATTCCAGAGCTACACACCAAATGTCAAATATTTGTCCCTTTGATTCTTGAAACTCGACACATTTCTCCTCCTTTATTTCTTCTCCTCTCATGAAAGACACCCATTCCTTAAACATCCGATTCCCATCACTATACGAATTCGAGACTTCTAGTATCTTGGGTTTGACTTCCTGTGTATTGATAATATTCCTTTCTGAGTCGGGGCAAACGGTTTGGTAATACTCTTGAGAAACTGCACGGGGGACACCGAAGCTATCATTTCCTAGGAATACGCCGCCAATGATAGGACCTGGATTAAAATAATGTACTCAGAATTTCCAGGCAGATTGCGAGAATGCGTACCTGACAACATCGCCGAGACTGGAATGCGAGAGGGTATTATTTTGTTTCCATTAAAGGTCGAATAGTCTCCGCTGTTGCGGTCCCATGTATAGTTGTAGAAGACGAATCTTTAGGAGGAGGGGAGACTTATGCTTAGTACCACACCATAGTCGTAAACCAAAGACGTCGAGACTCACGACCTCTTCAAAACATAAGCAAAATGCGCATTGAGGATCATCTCTTGAAGTACATTTCCCCAGCCACAGCCTGCAGAGATTCACTCAGTCAGACGACTAGGACTATGACTTGCTCGTAGGACGAACCCTGTGCGTGATCTGCCATATAGAGATATTTTGCCACACGACCTTCGGGTGGTGGCAATTTCAGATCGTGTTGAGGAAAATTTCGCTCTTGTTCATGCCACTCTTCGTAAAGAGGAGGTAAGCGCTGCTGGACAGATGATGAAGTCAGTATAAGCCGTTTTCTTCAAAGTCCGCTAATCGTAACAAGAAATGTCAAGTTACGGACCGGAAAGTACCATATTTTGAAGAGGAGAAGGGTCGAGCAAGCCAATATGACCAGAAATACGACTTGAAAATATCGGGGGTGTGGATAGCGACTCAAGAGAGTCGGCCGGATCATAAGGATGAGCCAAGGGAAAGATCAACAGGAAGGGAGGAAGATTTATTTATAAGTTGAGATCTGTCAAGTTTATTAGAGACTCAGTCCTATTACTATTCCTATTATTAATGATAAACCATCTCAAAGAAGCCTCCAGGCTACAGAAAAACTCCCAGAAGTATATGACCCTCAGGTTTGATAATAATCCCTTCATCACCGGATCGTGTTGCGGAGGGCTGTGTATTAACATCTATCTGTCAATCAGGTATAAGCATCATTAAGCTTAAGTGAGGTAAACGGCTGAATGCCTCTGTGGCTTGGCATCGGAACCATAAAGCTGCGCGCGTTCGAGTTGAAGCCGTTACATCAACCACTAGAATGGGTTTGATGGGTTTGAAATTGAGCCGCAGTTTTTCCAACCAAATCTGACAAGCTGTAAATTGTTTTTCGTAAGACATGCTCTCTCATATTATAATCGTGTATTCACTGAACAGGTTGATACTTCTATTCAAGATTTCTCCTTTTTTTCTATTTCCCGTGTTCAATATTTTGGTTTTTAGCATCCCAGAATATGTGGCTTTTTGCCTCCCGTAAGAGAAACCTAGTAATAGCTCCGTTAATATTTCCTTCGATGTCGATGTGTACATGTTGAATTCCGATCACCATCCCAAAAGTGGCTATGGTGCCCGGTTAAAGCGGGTATGGATGTAGGTTTAATTTTCCATCCTGTCGACACCTTGAACTCCGCATACTCTTAAGTAGATCTTTTTCGGGTTCCTTGAAGCGAAATGTTGCCACATGTATTCATCTTCCCACTGTTTTGATTTATACCAGTATGCGCTGATGAACTTGTCCGAGCGTTGAGCAAGGGGCAATCACCGGGGAGTACCGAGTTTTCAACTACCCTTCTCACCTTTCATTTTGGACGTGACAGTTGTCCATGTAATTGTATTTATCTTCTACTCATTGACATCAGGGGTTGTAGGACGCCGTTTTATCTAATGGCATTGTTCTTTCGGTAGTCTTTTACATTTTATTGCGGCTTGCTTCATGTTCGGAGCGCCAGCGACGCACCAAGCCTTGTAACGATGAAAGGGATGTGGGCCATCGGTGGAGCGTGTCATGCAGTGATTCGGAACTTGAATGCCGATGCGCGGAGATTATTATTCAACGCTCCGACTTAATGCATACTGAATTTAAAATAGTTGTCTACCTGCAAACGCAAGGCGCGTCTTGCCTAGATTCTTCTGCCCGTGTCTGAATCCAACGATGCCTTCATTCTTTCAAGTCAGGCCTCGTAATACCATCGAAACACCTCCAGAAGAAGAACAGGGCGAGGGCCCCCAAAAAGGGAAATACTGCCATTTACGGCAGCTCCGCAATCGTCTACTCCATATGGTAGGGGTGTGTGACATCCAAAAATAGAAGGCGGCCCTCTTCCCTCAACTATGGCCTCCAGTCTCTTTCACAAACGGACGACCGAGTTTAGTGAGGAAAAGACTAGCCACAACCAATATGTGGACTCTGAGCTCATGCTTCCCAAAATGCCCTCCCTGGTCATCATCCTCCTCGCTAACATGTTCATGCAAATCTCTTTCTTCATTATAGTCTCTTCTTCCAACGAATATGCCAAACATCTTGGTGGTACCTCCACATTTTCTGGCGTCGTTATTGGTATCCCCACCGTTTTTTCTGGACTCACTCTCATTCCTCTCACCCTCTTTAAATACGACAAAGGAGGCTACAAAATCCCTTTACACCTGTGTTGCTTTACTCTCTTCCTTGGTCTTGTGCTCTATGCGCTGGCATACCATTTCAATTTTCTCTATCTCATTCTCATCGGACGGTGCGTGAATGGTGTAGGGTTCTCCATGTGGATGTATTGTAAACGATATTGCTCGGACCCAAGAATTGTAGGATTGAGAAGGAGGACGACATTAGCCAGCTGGTTGGTTGTTGGAAATGGGGTCGGGATGGGTATTGGGCCGCTTTTGGGTGGTGTATTTTTTCGTTATGTCGGGTTTGGATATGAAGGGACTTCGAAGGGGAGTCTGTGGAACGGATATACAAGTCCGGCGTGGGTGCTGGCAGGCGTTTGGTTGATTTATTGGATCTCGTGTTTGATTTGGTTTGAGGATGTCCCAAGGGGAGAGCCTGTCAACGAAGCAGTAATTCAAAGCGCAGAAGTATCGGGAGTGAGCTCGAAGGAAACCTCAGTAACAACCACTACCGCTATATCTGCCCCTCCTCCCTCAACAAACCCCATCTCTCGCCACGTAATGTCGTCGAGGTCACCCGAGTCTCCCGTGGCCCCTGCCTCCCCTGCCAATCCAGATACAGAACCGCTCCCTCGTTCCCGGTATCCCGTTATATTCTGCATGTGTTGGTTCGCCATGACATGCTTCTTCGTTCTCGGCGCTTGGGAATCCAATTTACCCGTGTATACGAGTGTAGAGGTTAACCCGGCATTTGGATTCAGCCCTTTCGTTGCCGGTGGGTTTTTAAGCGTTGGTAAGTCATCTTGTTTGACTTCCGAATCTTTATGAAGTACTGACTTTATATATCCCATATGGAGGTGCACTAATTTGTTTTCCCTTCTTCATACTCAACATCTTTCTCGCCAAACGAGTTCAAGACCGCTGGACACTTGTAGCCGGTACCTTTCTCGGTGCTTCGGCACTGGTCATTCTCCTCGTTCTTCTGGGACTGAACCGCACAACGGCTGGGGGTGTATCCAATGACACCCCAGCTTCTCTGAACATCTCCGCCCTAGCTTACCTCTCTAACACAACCCTGCCGACTCATATCTACGTCTCCGATATCGACAACTCTGTACAAGTCCCAGCTCTAGGAATTTCTACCGCTCCTCTTCTTTTCATTTCGTGGTTCCTCGTCGCACTTGGGTTCAACATCGCTTCAACCGTAACCATGTCTCTTCTCTCAAAGACCCTCCCGTCAACACCGAAATGGAACGCCTTGAGCTCGGTGATGATTCAGTGCAGTAATTATACCGGAAGAGTTACCGGAGCTGTTTGGGGTGGATATGGAGGCGGGATTGGAGGATTCGGGTCTACGGACGGAGTGGTGTTAAGCGCGGAAGCGGTAAGAAAAGCAATGATGAGTTATGTGGGTTTGGAATTGGCATTGGTGGGGATTGGAGGTGTAATTTGTGGGTGTGTGTGGAAAGAGTTGAAGGCAAAGACTGGATAAAAGTTGGTTTTTGTGTTGATATATATTGCAAGTTGATTGGAAGAGAAGAGATCTGGGAAATGGGTAACGCAGTTCGGTGGCTAAAATTATAGAACCGTAGACATAACTCGAAATCTTACCCGGCTTACTCCTCAGTTCCACTTTATGAACGCTGAACTGCAAGAAATTCGCGCTGTCTTTTCGGTTAATGTCGGTTATAGCGGCTGTCTTAGAGCGAAATCGATCTCAACTGATCGGAGTCAAAGTCAAGCGCTAACGTATGGTTATTTGCTACTTAGCTTATTGTAGTGGCGTCTGACGAACAGCAGAAAGCTAATCACACGATAACACTGCATAGAGTCGTCACCTGGCCAAGCCCTTCATGCAATGAACGGAGCAGAGCAAATGTCAGCCATTTTCTAGGATACTCTCAGTTTGTTCAGGGTGGCGGTATGGTTGTCCGGAGAGCATGGAGCCTGTCCCCTTCCAACTGAAAGCCGAAACTTTACTCTGTCTTTGCTTATCAGAAACCACTGGCAAGCTTTTAACATGAGCTTTCAACTTCAGAAAGGGCATCGAGCAATTGATGAATATGTCCATACACTGTGGGCGTGATTCAGGTTAATTATTAACCAGGAATAGGTTGAAAATCAACTTTCAACCTATTTTTGGTTACACTATGTTGGTGGTTTTGCTGATGCAGATAAATCTATTCTAGGTTAGACAATTAGGTTGACCTTTCAAAGTAGTTTTCTGGTTTGAGTTGTCTTATGTGAATTTATTACTCCACAAAACCTTTACATATACAAGACAGTATCATGAACTTGAACAAAAAAACTACCATAACAGCATATTGTTGACCACCAGTTGCGTGTCACGGTTACCAGAAACAAACATTAGTCAGCTGTTTACACCTTCCTTTTCCTCTGTGACGTGGCCAGGGCAACAATGCAAGAACCAGTTTCAAAGCTCAACAACGCAAAATGCAACTCTCAATGCCTCAAAAATGAACATCATTCCTCAAGCTTGGCCCCTTCAACAGCCCTCAATGGATATAACAGCTCTCATCACTGCAGGACAGCATTCGTCTTCTCCCTCAACATTTCTGGTCTGGAAAACTTTTCTTGCACGCTACCTCAACAATCAGCAATGGCAGAGATAACCAAGGAAGAGCAAATACCAGAATGCTTACTGGAATAGCTTTGATGTCCTTGTCAAGTATGCACACCTCAAAGAAAATGTCGCTTGTCATTCTCAATTCGGCAGCCATTTTTGTCCAGGAAGTATTTTCTCATGCGAACTTCTTTTTATGTTGAGTGCTGTGTCTATTGCCACTTTAGGTAAATTTTGATGGGAGTCAAGACTCAGGCTATGTACGACATATGCTGAGAGGTTGTATTGATGTTCGTTACTAGTATTCTGTTCATGTAAAGACCTTTATTCATAGTATACTTTTTAATACATATTTCACATATGTTGACGTGGATTAAGAAGCAATAGTCAACCCAATGAGCTAGTTTGATTTTCATCCTTTCTATTGTTACAATTCAACCTATTACTGGATACAATACCAGGATGATTTTGGTCAAAATAGGTTGCCAATCATCCAAAGCACTTTAGGTTGAGATTCATCCAATGTATCAACCTTGTCATGGTTGATATGATTACAGAAGTAGGTTACTTTCTTAGGTTGAAAATCAACCTTGGCTATGCCCACAGTGATAGCCTATGGTAAAGCCGCAGTCCGTCTTCTTAGTTGTGGATGTTCTCAGCACATCATTGCACAGTCCATCCTGAGATCACCGGTTACCATGCCACTTACCTTGAAAGTGTTGGAGTACTGCGCAGCACACTTGATCCAAATACTTAATGGTATTTATACCATGTATATATTCTTGATCTCTTCAATCCACCTCCTCCAAGTCCCCACCATGGAACTACCATTTGACTGCCCCGACCTACTAGATGAAACTTGTAAGCAATTACTAACTTCCTTCTTACCCCTTGTAGTAAGTTTGCATATTATCTGCTTTAATACAAATCCTGATACACACATTTTTGTTTTTGGTAGTTTGTGTTATTTTTATACGGCAAGATTTGACATTTTGAGTAATATTCAAAGCTAATTACTGTAACCTCAAATCACAGGAATTTATTCTATATTATTCTCTATTGCAGTCTACATCCTTCAGCATCGAGCAAAAGTATACATGAAATTTTACCTCTGCAGTTCCTGTCTTCTCTTTATGGTAGGTACGGTGCAATCCGCAGTTTCAATACCATTTGCGGTAAGCCCTCGGTCAATCTATGATTGTAGAATCTTCCGAGAGTAAGTTTAACAGATGCTACCCTTTTTGAACCTTGCTTTACTTGCCCAACCTTATGCTTCTGTATACTCACCTGAAGAGGTACATGTCCATTTTCTGTGAGTGAAAACACCCGAGCATAATGTTATAGCTACCAATATGCTACTAGATTACAAAAGTTAGGCCAGGCAGAAGCATACTTATTTACGCTTGCAAAGTTGGTCCTTTCTAACATACATGCTGAATTGCTTACGACGCAATGTCAGTTTTATTGCGGATGCTGTTTTGGTGTGATTTTATTCCGCATTAACCACTTCTTGTACTGATAAGACACAATTCTGCAGATATTCCGATGCTATCTTATCTGGAACTCAAATAAATGGTTGTTGTCGGTCCTGATGGTCATATCATTTGCAAATAACTGTAAGTCCAGAGTCATGGATGATCAGTCATTAACCTCATAAGAGAATCCAAAGTGTTTGCCTTAATATCAATAATTATAGTCCCAGATGAGTTTGACTGGCAAGGACAACTCCTGAGTAATCCCAATGATCCTGGACATTCATACTTTTCTGTTGGGTTTTTGTGGTTCACCTGTTGTCGATACTAGGAAAGGTTCTTTAGTTATAAACTATTTAAGAATGCTATCCTAGTCAACCTAGGTGTAGCGGTCCTTATGAATGAATATTCTGTAGGCGAGCGGATCACCTAGTTGTTCGTGGGAAATTCCTTAACAGTCTGTGTAGGCTCGAGAGCACAGTGTCAAATAGGTGCGTGATGTATTTATCACTCCTGGGGTGAAGATTATAATGAGGTGTATCTACTGCCTTATATCAAGAATGTAAGACAATAGAGATAGGTATATCAAATAGTCTACAGTAGCTAGAGTTAAGTTTCTGTAGATAGTGATGAGCTGTAGGTGAGTACTTTGTCTTGACAACTAGTAATAACCTAAACAAAAGTGAACAGTTAGCAGTGACCAAAGTAAGTTATTAACAAGCCTTGTGCTAGTTAACAACTATTCCAATACCTAGAAGTAAGTGTTACTTCTTTATACAGACCAAGTTTCCTATTCAGATAGCAGAGGTAGAGTACTGTTACAAGTCTGGTTACTTGTCAACAGAGAGGAAGAGTATAGAGTAAGAGTGTGCAGTGAGTGTGAATTCTTGCTGTATATTACCTGTGTAAGCAAGCAAGCAATTCCCAAGAGTATCAACAAAGTTCTGATGCAAGACTGGTTACTTGGCTACAGAAGAGACAAACTTAAGTACCTGTGTACTTATAACAAGAGAGGGTTTCTGATGCAAGACTGGTTACTTGGCTACAGAAGCAAAACAACTGGAGGAGTAGATGTCTGTTACAAGTGCAATTCTTGTCAACAGATAGAAGAGGCTTAAGTACCTGTGTACTTAAGAACAGAAGGGGGTTTGAGGCAAAAGTAGAATCTCTCTGTGGGTTCTCACTATAGATTACCTGGGGTCAGGGCCTGTTTCCAAGCTCCTTTTATACCCCTTGAGCTACCTAATTACATAACTACTACTATTATTGTTTAGATTGAGAGTTCTAAAGTAAGCTAAATGATTCCCAATTCAGGGTAAATGAAACAGACTGAATTTAACTGTACAAGGTATGATTAAATTCTACCCTTCAAATTTACCCATCTAAGGTCAGAGTAAATGCTAGCCTTCAAACTAAGCTGTATAAGGATAGATTAGCAATTAACCCATTCAAGGTTAGATTAAGTGCTAGATTCTTTATGATTTCTGGCTAGTTGATCAGGAAGAATATAACCAAAAATAGAAAGGTAATATATCCTAAAATGGAAATTGAATATATCCTAAAATGGAAATGGAATATATCCTAAAATGGAAATTGAATATGTCCTAAAATGGAAGTGTAATATATCCTAGTATGGAAATGTAATATTATCAATCATCAGGGCATGAAAGTGTTCATGTAATGCAGAGCATAAACAAGTTGGCATAATCAGGTCTGAATCAAGGGTAGGAACTGTAGAATAAAATGTTAGAGTGTAAAAGTGTTTAGGTGATATAAGGTATAAGTAATCATTGTTGCATAATAGGATTCAAGATAGGGGTTAGAAACTGTTAAAGATTGAACATAGAAGTTTTGAAGCAAAGAAACCAAATGAAAAATACTAGAAAAATACTAGAAAATTTACGAGTCAAAATTAGAGCTGTCTTGAATGTATTGGAGCATTTGTAAAGGTTGTATTAATTGTGTATTCCTTGCTAGATTACTTTTCATGTCATTTGGTCTGAAACATAGTTTGACCATGACATACAGCGCGGGGAACTGTAAATCGATTGTCCCCAATCGAGCGGGATGCACAATTAATACAATCCTTCCTCAAGTGTCCAGTATTACTCAGCACAGATTGTAATTGTTACAAGGATAGGTCGGCATAGGGCAAGAAACAACAGGAATGGCATAAGTGGAGAGGGTAGATATGCTAATCAACTAAACACATCCTCGACTGTCAATTTTATATTGGTCAGCAGAAAGAGGTAGCTTCTTGTTCAACCAAGTACGCAGTTTCCCAAGAGGCCCCAACTTGGTCTTCTCTGCCTCGACAACATAGTGAACCACTCGAACCCCAAGCTCTCCTCTCTTCTTGAAGCCAACAATGACCTTTCGATAGCAACCAACATATCCTCCGAAGGCAATCACAGCTCCTCGCCCCAGGTCTCTGGTCTGGATAATCTGTCCAGGTTCGAAGGTGAGACAGGCATTGGTAATGTACAGATAGGATATCCCATCTCCAAGGCTGACACGGAAGGTGTCATTGGTGATGAAATAGTTGACTTTTGACATGAAGGCTAGGGTGGGCGTGTCAAGGTGGCTGATACTAGGAACTCGACACAGATTGGCAAAGAAGGGGTGCATAGATTTTCGGAGGCCTTTTTCAAGTTAGTAGCCTGATAGCTCCAGGTCGTACAACAGAAATACCTTCTCCAATTAGGAATTCCTCCACAGGGGTGACACGTCCAGACCATTCTTCAACAGGGGTATCTCGTTCGTCATCCAAGCTACTAATCTCCAGACTGTTATGGGGTAGGAGGCCACAGGTGAGCGAAGCGTGGTCTGATTGACTAGGAAAGGTAGACTGCATCGTAGTGGAAAGAGTGGGCATGAACGTCCTGAGTGGCAACTTCTGAACACCGAGAGTTTAAATATGGGGACTGTATTCAGAACCGTCTGATTGGCTCTCAGAATCTTCGTCGGTGCTTATAAGCTCTAGAGGTTTGTCGGAAATTAAGTGATACAATATTGGGTTTTTCCGGCTGACATAAGGTATTACCCTGAATCCTGCTACATAGTCGTGAAAAATGGCGCCGTCTAATTCCTTTAACTGATAATTCCCTCTGGGAGACCTTTGGACAACTTCATAAGGACCAAGGTATCGTGGAGATGTCTTGAACCTGTTGATGGTAGCTTCAAGTCGTACGTTCCTGATTAGGACTAAATCCCCTGGCTCGCTTACTGTCTTTTGGAGCCGTTTCACATACCGATCAATGAATTGTTGTCGCGACTTGAATCTTGCCTTTCGCATGGACTTGGCGGCCTTAGATAGATCTTCTTCATGTTTCCCTAATTGCCTGATGCGCAAGGTTAATAACTCCTCTGTCGTCATCCCTGACCGATATCCGTCCACCAGAAGTGTAGCTTCCATTAGATCAAATGGCAAAACAGGATCTACTCCATGCAAGAGGTAGTAAGGCGAATATCCAGTTGTACTGTTGACTGTAATTCTGTCAGCAAAAACTGCTAGGTCCACTTGCTTGTGCCAGTTCCTAATGTTTCCAAGGTCGTCCATAGGCGAGGATTTCACAATAGCCTCTCTCAAGATATAATGTCCCCTTTCCACTACCCCATTAGCATGTTTGTTATATGGCGTAATAGTGACATGTGGGATTCCCATTCGTCGCACAAGAAGCCGGAAGGCACCTTGAACTTCAGATCCATTGTCTGTAGTTACTTGTCCTATGGCCCCATATCTGCAGTAAATTCGCTCCCAGAAGAATTGAGCTAAGGTCTTTGAGTCACAGCGTCTGATAGCCTGTGCTTCAGTAACTCCAGTAAGATCGTCTTTGGCTGCGACAATGAAATTGAACCCCTTACTAGCTGGCATCTTCATTACATCTATATATACCTTTTGGAAGATAGTGGAGGGTGCTGAAACTGTTGGTGGGATCTCCATTCGCTTCAGATTTCGCAGCTGGCATTGGTGACACGATGCAATGTGATCATGTACATCTTTTCGTAACTGAGGCCAATAAAATCGGAGCCTGAGAATTTCATATACAGCATGTTCCCCATGGTGCCCAAGCCTATCATGCGCTTGAGTCAGTATCCAGGCACGCTGACATTGGCTAAGAATAACTCTTAGGGGTAACTGGGTACCGTTACACTTGTACATGCATCCATTATCCTTCAAATAGTATTCCTCAGCTTGTTTGCAGAATCGTTTGTGGGCCAATTTTGAACTGAGGCCTACAGGCAGCCTTTGATTTTCCAGATAATCGTAAATGAGCCGTAGTTTCTGATCCATTTTGGATATACTACCTTGTCCTTCTTTATCTGCCTCTGAATCTGACATTAAGGACGGTGATGATGCAAGAACTATCTTCTGATCTGTTAAGCCTGCTTGAAGTCCTGTTGGGTCAGGCAAGTGCTGTACTAATGCTACATCACTTAGCCATGACTCATCTTCCCTTTCCATTTCGTCATCTGTTGCAATTCGCCTCCTGGAAAGTGCATCAGGTCCTTTAAACTGCCCAGCTGGGATGTGTACAAGTTTGAAATCAAATAGAAGGATTCCTTGAATCCACCTATTCATTGCAGCATTTGGCATGAGGTCTGGTTCATTTAGCATTCCCTTGATATATTTCGCATCTACTTCAACCACTAAATTCTTGACTCCTATAATATATATACGCCAATGTCTGAGTGCTCGGAATAGCCCATACAATTCCAGTTTAGGCTGAGAATACCTAGATTCTCTCTCATTCATTGGGAGTGATCCGTATCTAGATGGTCTTCTTTTGCCCTGTTCATCTTCTTGGGATAGAATCATTCCGACTGCAATACAGCTTGAGTCTACTGAGAGGTACACTGGTCGTGAAGAACTGTAATCAATAGGTGATAGGGCAGGGGCTGATGAGACTAATTGCTTCAGATGTTCAAATGTCTTTTGTCTGTCTCTTGTCCATTCAAATTCTATATCCTTTTGAATTAGTTGTGTCAGAGGTCTGACTAGTTTTGAGTAATTTTCAATCCAGATTCGCACGGTGCCACATAATCCGAGAAATCCTCTAACTTCAGTAACATTCCTGGGTATTGGCCACTTGACAATTTTTGACACCCTTGCTGTGTCTGGGGTCCTTCCTGATGCTGAGCATGTCTGTCCAACAATTAACACTGAAGGCCTACATACTTGTGTCTTTTTGGCTGAGAAGGTAGCTCCAGCACACTTTATCCGATGCATAATTCGATGGACATCCATAGCATGTTCCCATATAAATCTACGAATTCCTGGATTTTCCTTCAAGGTCTCTGGCATTCCATTGACTCCTAGATATTGAGAGCTAGGTCCTTTAATAGGTAGGTCATCTATAAATATATTACAAGTGTGTGGTATCTCTGGCTTCAAAATGAAAACCATACAATTCTGAAATTCCGCTGGTGAATTTGTGTATCCTTGAGGAAGGCAAGTTAGCCTGAGTAAGCCTAATGGTGTATAAAATGCTGTCATATCTCGAGACACTGGGTCAATCATCCTCCCATCGAAACCAGAGTATAGGTCAAATAGTGTATAACACTGTCGTCCAGCAAAAGATTCCACAAAGTCGTCAACGATAGGCAGCAGTCCTGCATCTCTAATTGAAACTTTATTCAGTGGTTGTAAATCATGAATAATTCGCAGTCCTCCACTTTTCTTTAGGACACAGAACCATCTGCAGCGGTATGAGGACTGGCTAACTTCATACACTCCAGCCTTGATTTTCTCATTGATGGCCTCAATAACCTTCTCCCTTATTCCAGGTGGGATGGGTATGTTTCGATATTCCCAAGGGGTATGAGGTACTGTAGGCATGATATAGTCTGAGAAATATTCTCGGCTCAATACTCCTCTTTCGCCATCGTTAAAGGCTAGGGCCTGTTCGTTCAACTTCATGATATGTTTAAATAGCTTTTCTTCTTCAGGCCATAGGAAATTGTCTCCATTCACATTAAGTACCTTCATTCGTTCCATAGTGAGGCGCTCAGTTGGTAAGAATTCTGGTGGGCAGTATGGGAGTACAGGTAGGGTTTCTAATGGATCATGAGGCATGATACGCCTTACTCGTGCTTGTTGTGGAAAGGAGGTAGATACAGGTTTAACTTTCTGATCGACTCGTTTGTAGGCAGTGTATGTGAAAAGTTCTGGAGAAGTTACTTTGTAATTGCCCATTGAATTTGGCTCAGCTTGGGTTACTACTATGATTTGGTCTCCTTCTTCAAATTGGTAACTCTGCAATGACTCAATTATAGTGCGTAATTCATTAGGATTATTATGAGTATATGGTATTTCAGTTCTTGTTTGTTCAGTAATGCTTTCCAGTCGTGTTTCCCTATCCCCTGTTAGATGGGAAGGATTGCTAGATCCAACTGACGTGTATTATAACCGGGGTGGCCCAATAAGGTCTGGGCAGATCTTGTGGTGACAAAGCATATGAATATAGCATGAGTGTAGATTTGTACAAGTAGGATTATTCTGCATAGTAAGATCGATAGGCATAGACAAGCTGTACAAATATGCAAAGGCAAAAGGTAGAATCGGAACTGGTTGGTTGGGTTCGCCTTTACAGGGATTCCTCCTTGCTAGTATCAGTTTCGACAGAGGCATGCTTGTCGCATTTGGGTGGGCTCTGCGCAGGGAACTGTTAGCATTGTTCCTTTGTAGGAAAAGAACTCGAATGACCTTTGCCATAGTACCAAGGTCCCAACGCATAGGAAATGGGGTCCCATTTACATCGTAAGCAGCCACAGGGTTCAAATACCCAAATACCAGCAACTGTCTTACTTCTTGTCCCAATATTAGCTTTAGGTTTCGCACTTTCCGTATGACGCGGGCGACACTTTCCCTTCCTCCATATCCTAATAGCAAGATAAGGTGGTATAGGAACTCGTCTTCCTGAACAGTGACCAAGGAGTTGGTGGGGTCACATTCTGGTAATCGTTCAACCTTCACCCCATGGGGGTTAGTGGTCATATGCCTACATGCCTCTGCGAAACCTCGATCCACATTACTTCCCAATTTCATAAGTCGAAAATAGTGGCAATGCTTGTAGAAATAGTGGTATGTGTCGTTAGCAGGAGGGAGGCGTTCAATTGCCTCTCGCCATTCAGGCCTGAGGACAAGAAAGACACAATCTCGCAAAAGGTTAACCAGCACTCCTCGAGCTTTTCGAAGGGTTCCAATACGAGGTAGCCAAACATTTCCCTTGACAATTTTCCGAGAGTCTTCCAACGGCTCATGATAGGCTTCCTCCCCAAGAAACTCCTGCAGTTCTTGATACACAACATCCCAATGTGGTGGAAGATTAGCATTAGGCTGATCAGAGAGGGGCAGGTGTTTCTTACTAGAATCAAGTATACAGCGTTCGATATATAACCGGTTAGCCTCAGGATCATGGGATGGAGGTTCAGCTTCCTGTCGAGCATCGGTAATTAACTTGACATTCCGTTTGGGTCCCCTACCATCCTTCGCATTCCACATTTCAGGTAGGAGAGGGCCATCATCAATTATAGCTAGCATGTATAGGTATTTGTCATGAATCATGGTTTCGTAACCTTCTTCCAGTAATTCGGGGATAATAGGCAGTCCAGCTTGTTTATCTCGGAAGCACTCAGGCCTGAGTGGGTGATTGTCGTCTATGCCAGTAAATTCTTGTTGATTCAGAGGTGGGCTGTATCGATAGACCCAAGTAGGAATAGGGTGGGATCGAAGTACTCCCTCCATTACATGTGCTCCAGGCCGATTCTGTGCGTTGAGCAGACTGTGCTCTCGTAGAAGGATATTGGAGGCCAAGGTCCCAAATTCGGCTTTCTGGTCTGTGTGAAGTTCAAAGAATAGTGTTGGCCCAGGCACAGGTGGTATTCGAAGGTAGGGGATGAGAGAAGGGGGAGGTCCTGGTTTGTCCTGAGCTGGCATGAGGGAAGAGTTTCTCGATCGTTTTTCCTCGTCAAACTCCACTAGATATATAAGTTCCTCAATTTCGGCTTCTTCCGTCAAGGGTTTATCCTCAGGGTCTGGCAGGGTCCTATTATCAAACTTTCCCAGGGGTATGGGTTTTCCCAGGCTTTCGTCTTCAAGTTTCATCCCTTCATAATCAGTGGAATTGGGCAAACCTGGTTCGTCTGACACTGAATATCCTTCTGAGAAGAATTCCTTACTTACGCTCAACAGTGGGCCAAACGTCTTAGCATCATCATCATCAATTTCCATTTCTACTGTCCCAAGGGCGACCATTGCATCACCCTCTGAGTTGTCTCTTGTGATCTCCAGGGTTTCTAGCACATCTTTGAAGTAGCTATCCAATGCAGAATCTGAGTCGTCATTGCTAGGATTCTTTAGTGGTATTGCATCAGTGCATTTGTCCAATGCTCGGATATCTTGGTATGCTCTACTAAGGTTACACCTTAGTAAATGCCACAGGTCCTTTCCTGTCCTTGTACCTTTGGTTTCATCACATTCATGACTTGGATTTATAATGAAGGTGTTGGTTTTATCTGGGACTGGGACTATCCTCCATTCCCCTGGATAGTTTTCAAGATCAAATTGACCAATATACCATTCCAGCTGATCTGGTTCACACCACATATCTATATCCACAATGTATGGTGGCAGTAAGGGTCTTGAACTTGTCATCATCTTCGCTACTATTAGTCCATTATTTCCCATTCTGGCCAATATTCCTCCATGGTCAAAAATTTCATTGGGTGTGTTTAGCAAATGGTATGTTCCAAAGATAGAGATTAGGTTTCCACTCTCTAAACCTATTGGTCCCACTCGGTACGGTTTAAAGAAGTAGTGTTCCAGCTTCTCTTCAACTTCTCTGTTATTCCCCTCTGCATCAATCTCCATTCCTTCCTTGCTATTCTCTGTCATCTCTCCCATTGGATTGGGATGTGCATATGTCTGTTCAGGTGGCCTAGGCAGAGGTGGCACTGGTACTGGGTCAACAGATGGTGCATGTATGACATTGTTCAGGTCTGGTTTGACATAGGCAGAGATGTTCCCAGAGTCTTCTTGTATCATGAAGATAGATGAGACCTCTTTGTTGGCAAGACCATGGCTGTTCCCATGGTTTTCAAGCCTTTCAAGGTCTGTATGTCCATGGCTGCTGTTATTTACAGAAAATGGTCCACTATCAAATGTGGAGTGAGCTGGCAGATGGGTCATAGGTGGTATCCCAGAGTCAGTGGTGGTAAGCATAGCAGAATGTTGAGAACTTTGTATCATAGAAGGTCCATTGATTACAGACAGGGTATGGGATCCAGTCAGAAGGGTCACAGATAGCATAGAATTGTCTGAGTCTTGAAGGCAGCCAGAATCACAGGTATGTACAAAAGGGAATTCATTGATGATTACAGAGCAATTGGGAGAAGGATCAGCATAATTGACAGTGTCAGAGTGATGAGTAGCATAGATTTGTGGCTGCACACTGGCACCCAAACAGCTAGTATAGTCCATTGGAGGTAGAGGTGTGTCAGTAGGGTGGGTAGGTTTTGTGAGGGGCTCTTCAGATGATTTCAAGGGGTCTCTTCTTTTTCCTTTTCCTTTCCTCTTTCCTTTATGTATCCTTTTATCTCCTATCCTATTCATCAGTCTTTTAGTCATGGTTTTGAAACCAGAATATGAGAACTTTTGCACAGGTTTTTCCTTCACTTTTCTCATTTGATCTTGTTTCTCCAATAATTCCCCATATTGGCTCCTGGCTTGGTTAGGTCCAATTTCTTCCTCAACTTCTAGCTTCTGGCCATTTGTTTCAATATCCTTGTAGTCCATAGTCCTAGTTTCAAGTTTTCCTTTCAATGAGTGGCCCCATTTCCTTATTTTAGATTTCCATTGGACTTTCTTTTGTGTATCCAGTTCACTTGTCTCTTTGTCCTGGCCTTGGTGCATAATGCATACTGACTTCTCCAGCTTGGCTAGGACTTCTGGATCTAGCTGTTGCTTCTTAGGAATATTGTCCACAAAATTAACTGTAGGATTTTCCTCCTCAATATCATTCAAGGTTTTCTCCTTGTTGATGCCTGGACTGACAGCAATATCTCTTAACTGGGTCCTTGGCTTGAAACTAGTAGAGTCTTCTCCACCCTTGGAATTTCCCACAGTGTAATAATTATGGTTTGATCCTGGGTAATTATCAGTTTGTGTTGTGTCATCCAAAGACTGATGATTATCTCCACATGGCACAGTTTCCCATTTATCAAGAGCCAATTCCACTGGTGCTGTTTCATCATTTAGTCTCATAGGGTCTGCAAAGTATGGACTAGAAGTCTCCTGTAGGCAGTTATTGGCAGGGTCAGTAGCAGGAGTTCTTCCAGATGGCATTTCAGTTTCAAGGTCATAGTTTGAGTTGTCATTGAGAATAGGAGTAGGGGTTTCTTCAAATGCTGTTGCCATAGCTAGACCAGGGCTTGAGGCTTCATAGTGATTATCAACAAGATTGACAATAGGGATCTCTTCTAAACAGTTATTTGCAAGGTCTGAGATGGGTATCTTTGCAGATGATACTTCAGTTTCCAAACCCAAGTCTAAAGTTTTACAAGGACCACCATTTCCAGGGCTTGAGGGAGTTTCCATTTCAGAGTTATCTGGACTGTAGGTAATAGTATCATGAATATTGGCAGACAGAATTAGAGGCATGTCCATTAATTCCTCCTTTGTGTCTGAGACACACAGACTAATGGAGAGTTCTCCCTGATCATCCTCTTTCATAGCATTAAATTTATCTGGGTTTTCAGGAGTTCCAGATAAGAAGGCAGAAAACTCAGGTGCTGGGTAGGGGACAGGAGTAATTTGTTGAGGTCTCCCCACACAGGTCTCCCTGATGTATTCAGGATCATCTCTCTTTCTGAACACCAAGTAGGTTCCTTCTACTCTTTCTTCAACAGAGACTAGGTTGGTTAGTTGCCAAGGTCTGCCCAGCAAAACATCAAAGGGCAATTTCTCTCCTAACCAAAATTTTCCTTGAGTGCTAACATTTCCACACTCCAATTCCACATTTGATGATAATCCAGTAAGTACTTTGGTCCCTCCATTAGCATCTCTCATAACCACTCTTCTTGTCATGTCCACAGGCCTCATTACATAAGATTCATATATTGACTTCTTCATGATGTTGAGTTGTGATCCAGTATCAACTATAGCTCTCACTGATCCTTTAGGTAAGACAATGTCTAGAAGTATCAAGAAGCCCTTGACTTCTGATGTTTGATACGAGTGTGCTACAATTGGTTTAACATTCTTGCGCCTGAGGAGCTCAAGCATCTGATCACTCAAGTCCTTTGATGTTCCTAGTAGATCATGCATAGTAACAGTTACTGGTGTACTAAGGATAGACTTGAGGATTTGCTCTGAGTTAATATCCTTGGCAATCTCTGCTTGGCGAGGCTGTCGTTTATTCTCTATTTGAGTGGATAGGTCCTTTGTCCTTGGTATGACTCCAGTATTTTCTTTGGTAGCTGGGGGTTTAGTGGCTTCTTGTTTAGTACCTGATGTGTGATTAGGGGTCACATTAGAGGTGGGTGTAATAGGCTCCTTCATTTCAATATCTTTTGTGTCATTTGGGTTAAACCGAGGTTTACGTACATCCATTGGCACTGGCTTGTCAGGGATATTAGGAGTAGGTGTGTTCACAACTGGCACTTTGTTTGAAAGGTTGGGCCTATCCTGTGCCCTAGTCCTATACTGCCTGGGCATTTCTTGTTGATGGTTTAGTTGATTTCTATTTGTAGTTTTTGCTTTCTGAGAGGTACTTCCTTTTGGTGGCAGATGAACTCCATCAAAAACCTGTTTCCTAGCCTGATTGATAGATTTGTTTGTCCTATCTGCTGCTAGTACCTCTATGTCATCATCATCATCATCAGGGGAGTCATCTGGTTCTATATCAGACTCATATCCCACGTTATAGGATTCATCTTCTGAGGTATAGGGGTTTATTTCAGCAATGAAGTTAGTTTGATGTGTGCTTTCCTTCATCATTCTTTCATATGCCTGCACCATTGTTTCATTATAGTTCCTGCGAATACTTTGCCCAGTACCTTTCATTACATATCGACCATTAGGATCCATAGTAACCTTATCAGCTTTAACCAGTTCATTTAGCTTGGGGCAATATCTCAGCCCATGTCCTACTTCACCACACCCATAGCATTGCCTGGGTGGTAGCCTACTGGTAGGGTCCAAGTGTGGGGGTAAATCTCTAGGGGTATCATTCCTGAAGGGATTTGATCTAGGAAATGTATTCCTAACTGTAGATGTCCTCATAGCTGGTGCTGTCAAGAAACTCTTGCATTCAGGGTCAAGTTTAATGGCCTTGTAGTAGGTCAATGAATATTGTGGATCATCAATACTCATTTTACTCAGTTGGTCAATAAGGTCCTCAACTTCATTTTTACTAGAAGGCTGGGTTGCTTTCTCAATAGATGTTGAAGAATCTTTACTACTATTCCTAGGGGCCTTAGTCTTCTTTTTGGTGGGTCCTTTTCCTTTGAGAGTCTTGCTATTTCTTTTCTTCCTGCTATATTTATATCCCCTATCTGAGTCTGAGCTGGAGTCAGAGTCATAGGAATCTGAGTCAGAAGAGTCTGAGTCTGAGTCACTAGATGAGTCATCTGAAGAGTCAGACTCAGAGTCAGATTCTTCCTCCTCAAAGGTCCCTCTAGCAAAGTATCTTTCCATGTACTTGTTGATAACATCTTCAGACCAAGGGTCTCCTGTGGTTTTGGGCTCCTTTAGCTTGAGGTCAGGTCCAAGAGTATGCTTGCGGAACTTAGAATCTATTCCAAACCATAATTGTTTCAAGTATTCCTTATCATCAATCTTGTGGTGGTTCAGCAACCACCCTCCTACTGCAGCAAACTTCCTTTGATAATGCCTCCAGTCACTGAGAGATCTGATCTTCTGGTGCTTGGTCTCCTTGACCAACTTCCTCAGGTCCTTAGTCTTGTGCCTGTTATCCCTTCTGGCTGCATCAAAGTGTTTAATCACTTCTCCTTTCAGCTTATCCCACTTCTTTTCTCCATATCCTTTGAATCCTTCAATTATTAGGCTGACTTTATGACTAGTGTAGTCAACAATATTTTCACATTTCTGAGCTTCAGTCAAATTATAGGAGGTGCATACTTGTTCATATTTACGAAGAAATTTGTGTACCTCTCCATAAGATCCTTTGAACTTAGGAGGGGCACCTTTCTGTCCCATCAGGGGCATCATATCTGGGGTTCTTGTAGAGGTAGTAGTCATATTGAATTGCAGTTCTGATGTATTAGAAGAATGATTTTCTGATTGTTGTTGTATGTATTCAAGTTCTTCACTATTGCTTGGTGAATGGCTAAAGTCTGTAGATATAGGGGTACTAGTATTAGGGGTGTCTTCAGAGAAAGGTAAGGTTTCCAAAATATCAGATGAGTTGTTTCCAAGTTGTGATGAGATAAAAGAGTTATTGTCCTGTAGTAATGTAGAAGTGTTCTGTTCAGATGTTTCAGTAACTGAGTAAGAGGTTTCAGATGTAAAGCTAGTGTTTGAAGTGTTTGGGGTTATTGGCATATACTGGTAAGTGTGTTTCTTCCAAGGCCTGGAGTGAGAGTTATCTAACCTATTTGTTTAACAGACTAGAATTCCCCTCGCGGTGGGCTCCAAGGAAAGTATGTCGATACTAGGAAAGGTTCTTTAGTTATAAACTATTTAAGAATGCTATCCTAGTCAACCTAGGTGTAGCGGTCCTTATGAATGAATATTCTGTAGGCGAGCGGATCACCTAGTTGTTCGTGGGAAATTCCTTAACAGTCTGTGTAGGCTCGAGAGCACAGTGTCAAATAGGTGCGTGATGTATTTATCACTCCTGGGGTGAAGATTATAATGAGGTGTATCTACTGCCTTATATCAAGAATGTAAGACAATAGAGATAGGTATATCAAATAGTCTACAGTAGCTAGAGTTAAGTTTCTGTAGATAGTGATGAGCTGTAGGTGAGTACTTTGTCTTGACAACTAGTAATAACCTAAACAAAAGTGAACAGTTAGCAGTGACCAAAGTAAGTTATTAACAAGCCTTGTGCTAGTTAACAACTATTCCAATACCTAGAAGTAAGTGTTACTTCTTTATACAGACCAAGTTTCCTATTCAGATAGCAGAGGTAGAGTACTGTTACAAGTCTGGTTACTTGTCAACAGAGAGGAAGAGTATAGAGTAAGAGTGTGCAGTGAGTGTGAATTCTTGCTGTATATTACCTGTGTAAGCAAGCAAGCAATTCCCAAGAGTATCAACAAAGTTCTGATGCAAGACTGGTTACTTGGCTACAGAAGAGACAAACTTAAGTACCTGTGTACTTATAACAAGAGAGGGTTTCTGATGCAAGACTGGTTACTTGGCTACAGAAGCAAAACAACTGGAGGAGTAGATGTCTGTTACAAGTGCAATTCTTGTCAACAGATAGAAGAGGCTTAAGTACCTGTGTACTTAAGAACAGAAGGGGGTTTGAGGCAAAAGTAGAATCTCTCTGTGGGTTCTCACTATAGATTACCTGGGGTCAGGGCCTGTTTCCAAGCTCCTTTTATACCCCTTGAGCTACCTAATTACATAACTACTACTATTATTGTTTAGATTGAGAGTTCTAAAGTAAGCTAAATGATTCCCAATTCAGGGTAAATGAAACAGACTGAATTTAACTGTACAAGGTATGATTAAATTCTACCCTTCAAATTTACCCATCTAAGGTCAGAGTAAATGCTAGCCTTCAAACTAAGCTGTATAAGGATAGATTAGCAATTAACCCATTCAAGGTTAGATTAAGTGCTAGATTCTTTATGATTTCTGGCTAGTTGATCAGGAAGAATATAACCAAAAATAGAAAGGTAATATATCCTAAAATGGAAATTGAATATATCCTAAAATGGAAATGGAATATATCCTAAAATGGAAATTGAATATGTCCTAAAATGGAAGTGTAATATATCCTAGTATGGAAATGTAATATTATCAATCATCAGGGCATGAAAGTGTTCATGTAATGCAGAGCATAAACAAGTTGGCATAATCAGGTCTGAATCAAGGGTAGGAACTGTAGAATAAAATGTTAGAGTGTAAAAGTGTTTAGGTGATATAAGGTATAAGTAATCATTGTTGCATAATAGGATTCAAGATAGGGGTTAGAAACTGTTAAAGATTGAACATAGAAGTTTTGAAGCAAAGAAACCAAATGAAAAATACTAGAAAAATACTAGAAAATTTACGAGTCAAAATTAGAGCTGTCTTGAATGTATTGGAGCATTTGTAAAGGTTGTATTAATTGTGTATTCCTTGCTAGATTACTTTTCATGTCATTTGGTCTGAAACATAGTTTGACCATGACACTGTTTGATAAACTTGTCTTTGTCTGCTTTAATTGGTGAGTGTAAATTTTGCGTCATACTACATACAACAAGGCCTCTTTGAGAGTGCTGTTAAGTTCAACAGTATTTCTGTACTAGCCTTTGAAGTTTTTATTTCATGCTTGAGTCAGATAAAAACTGATTGTTTAATTTCCATTACAAGCTGGTAAAATATGGTATGTCCATCGTGGAGCACAAAAAATTCTTGGGAGCCACATAATACAAAAGTATACCTCTGCTGTTTCAATTATGTGGGTACATTTCCATTATCAAACGGAACTCCACTCATAGTTCTTGACTCAAAGTTTGGAGTCTGGGATTTTCTATTGCATTTCGTTGATAGTAATTGCAATTACTATGCCAGCTGGCAGGCCCTATATCCTACCCTCACCATCTTACTATGTGATTCTTTCTCAAACTGCCGTAAGTGCACATTTTTGTTTACTGCTACTTTATGAATTCTGAGACGAAATTTACCAGGGGATTGCATCAGTTATGATTGTTGTGCGAGCAGGAATGGGTATTGCCACAAACAGTATTGAGGATACAGTGAGCAGATATCAGGCAATCGCAGCAGAGACTCGAAATCTGGAAGGGGGGCCTATATGTAATAACGTAAGCTCAGATGCAACTACTATTGTTGTAGGTCCCACCCGCAGTAGTTCAGAGGAGAATTAAAGATACTCAAGTTAGCTCATAAATCTAGTAATTATTTTTCATGTTAAATTATAATATAATTTTCCTTCTGAAAGCACTTTAAAATCAGTCTGTTGTATTTATATGCAATGAAAACCTTCTAAAATTATGAAGCAACCAACTCTGCTACCCAATCTCACCACCAAAAAGTGAAATGTTCACTGAAGCAGGTAATCATTCTTTATGCAACCAATATATTTATATTTTTGGTCACTCAAAATAATAGAACACACGAGGATACCCAAAACCAAATCTCCATGGAAATGTCAAACTCTCTGCTTTTAGAGTCAAATACAAGCTCATTGGTCTTTGTGTGAAGGTCAAATTTATTAATATTCAACAACTACTTCCAGTAAGACTAAAAAAAATCATAAATCATAGGTGTCATCAGGGGATTGAGCTTGGCTGGCCCACTAATACCTCAATACAAGAATAATTACAAGGCCGACTGTAAGGAGGAATCGTCTTTACATGAAACTTTTCGCCCGAGCGTCACCGATGTGGTCCTATTTGGACCGGAAGCTTTTGGCGCCCTCGGCCCGGTAATAGTTGATGGGCTCGGCCTTTTGCCACGCTTCGCGTTAGCCCACATTCCTTCATTGATAGAGTACTCACTACCTGAATATAATTAATTAACAGCTGTAATCTTGACAGATAAAGTCATTAGATTGGCTGAAACTTTTAACATCCCTTTATTTTGTCATATTTGCTTTCTAAAACAAATAATTAAATGACTTATTCCTTTCCAGCATAAAAATCCATCCCAAATTCGTTATCAAATCCAGAACCATGACATCGGAACACAGTTTTGTTGCATAGCCTTTGATCCCCCGGGCAACCAAATTTTAGATGACTTTAAGGAATGACAGATTTCGGTAAGTATAATCATCAATCTCCTCCTAGGACATGTCCAAACATGTGGCATATTCAATCTTGACGGTGATTCCAACTGCCTTTTATGCATCGAGTAGGGGAACGGACCATCTGGATGTAGTTGGTTTGGAAACAGGATCGGCAATCAAAAAAAGGAATTTGACAATTATTTCTTCATGTTTGCAGTAACTAAACACACTATAAAACGAAGCCACACTCTTGCAGATATGGATGATGAAGTATCAACACACATGCCACTACATATATCTTATTCGATGGTTCACAAAACTAACCAGCATCTCACTTTTTCCAAATTTTGACATTTATATGTTTGACTTTCACAGCAATCAAATAACAGTGATAGCTCTTGATATTGCTCCTCCCTTCAGCTGACATATCAACCGTATCCATCATTTTCAGCAAAAAACAAACACAGCATGACACTCTTTTTGGAATATTAAAAAGCCTTTTATTAATTTTAACAAATAACCTTAGTTTTATTCATGTTGAAAAAACGCATATCTTGAAGAAAATATTATACAATGTATCAGTCTAGAGTGCCAGCGAACCTGGCGTTCCCTCCAGCTCATTCAATACGGCCACAGAACCGTCAAATAAGGGCCAGAGGCCTGGCCGGACAACCCTGTTTCCAGTGGTAATTTAATTATCCAAAACGATTAATTCTAGATCTATTAACTCTTGACCCGGGCGTATCATAGCGCGATCTTTCTTCGTTGTTCGCCAGCAACATTGAATATGATATGCCTATACGCCTTGGTGACAGTATCTTACGGTTGAGAGCCTCCATCTCAGGCACTATTGAGTGGCCCTATTCATTAGAAGGTCATTAATTATATCCAAGAAACAATTGATGAACAAACCGTGACAGTCCCGCAGTCCGTCTTATCAACCGCAGATGGTAGGTCAGTGATGCTCACTATTATTACGCACGAAGCGAATTTCTATGATGATTTCCTCTATACAGAAACTCTAGTCATTGCAAATTAAAGAACGCATACCTGCCCAATGTCTGTGTTCATTCTGCCTCTCATAGATGAAAAAGTCATCCTTACATTGTTAAAAAAGAATTGAAGAAACAACTGAATTGAAGGTTATCTCATGACAAGCCACGAGGCGGTTCACAATGTTCTGCCGACCCTTGAACACCTCTGATGGCGCCCACGACATTTTATTTAAACAGTTGCACTTGTTCTTGTTTCTTTGACGTTTCTTCGTCGTTCTGGTACTCGCATCCCTGTTAACGGATATCCTGCTGGCAGGTCATCCACTCCCTCCTTTGGCAGTATGGACTATTCGGGAAGTGTTTCCTCAGACGAGAAGATGTACAGTTATGACGGTACTGGTCAACGAGCAGGTGTCATTGTGCGTGAATTTTTTACTTCATTCGCCTTGTACTTGCGAAGCTGAGCATAACATTTGAACAGTGCCTCACAGTGGCAGGCCTCATCTCTCTTGCGGCCGTAGTATATCTTGTGCTTGTCAAAACTCCAAGGCCAACAACGTACCGTCGTACGCATCTCTTCGGCTACTTACTTTCACTTCTCCTTGCCAATGCGATGCAATCTATTGGAACGGTCATGAGTCTGAAATGGGTTGTGGAAAACCAGGTCATCTTTGGGGCTTTCTGTACATATCAAGGTACACCATCGTTCCCGAATATGAGACCCGTGTAGATACCGATTTCTTTTTTTTTTTTCAATAAGGGGCCATCAAACAACTCGGTAATATTTCTACAGCTCTATGGTAAGCGTCTTCCAATAGATATCTATGTCTCAATTTACATGACTTTCAGGTCTTTCATGATATCTATTCATCTATTTAATCTCCTCTTTCTACGAGGAGCCCTAACTAACATCGGGTTCTGGTTAACTATTGTGCTGGGATGGTGCCTGGTTGTTGTAGTCGTCCTCATTGGACCGGCCGCGATCGAGAAGAAAGAGAAAGGTCCTTATTTCGGTATATCCGGACCTTGGTAAGTACTGGCGTTATTACCAAGTCTACGACTCATAGTCTGTGTTTTTAGGTGTTGGATCACCTCCGCATATCCAAAAGAACAGATTCTTCTTGAATACTTTTTCGTGCGTCCCAATCTTAACACTAATATTTAGTTCATTTAAACCGAAAATCAGGAATTCTTATCTGCAACTCTATCCTTCATTCTCTATACTATAATTCTCTTAAGAGTTCGCGGGAACTTGATCAGACTTAATGGCAGCTGGAAACTTCGGTTTGTTCCTAACGGCGAGGGCTGGCAATTGTCGCTGGGCCGGGATTTGATTGATTCTGCCATGTTGAAGGTCGCTCAGAACATGGTGTGGTATCCAGTAAGTTGCTCTTTGTCATGAGTTGGATGGTTGATTGAGATGCAATCTCTATCAAGGTCGCATACACCGTCATACTCATTCCGATTACCATAACCCGTCTATCTGAATTTTCGGGAAACCACGTCGCGTTCGGTGCTGTAATCTTTGCTGATGTTGTCTTTAATCTGACTGGTAAGGTTACACTTGTATTTTCTGTAACTATTTCAGTTCATCAATTGGAGCAGGTTTTGTCAATGTCATCCTCCTTCTGCTGACCCGTCGCCTCTTCCCTGATATGGAGACTGTTCCCGACTTTAATACTCAAAGGTCCAAGCATATGAGTGTCATACAGCGGAATGGCATCACACCTTTCACCCTCGAACGAAGCGAAGTTGCAGAAAGCTACCAGAGGGAAAGGCAAGCGACCGTTGAAGCCGCAAGTATCTATAGTCATCATCGTGTGGGATCAACTTCGTCACGTAAAACCGTCCAATCCCAGGACTCTGGCATCACAGAAGGGATGCAAGAATGCTCAGAGAATAGAGATAGTATGCTTAGTGTCGTATCAGCAGAGTCGAAGATGGACTTGATTCAAAGGAAACTGTTTGAATTGTTTTTATGGATATCTACCTTTATTTATTCCGCTTGTAGCTAATAGAGGAGCTGTGCTTTGCATCGAGGTAATACTTGGTAATTGATTATG